>LPNX010332646.1:297557-401818 GCA_001517045.1 Pseudotsuga menziesii
GAGAGATCTCAACTTATAAATGTCAGACGGTAATTTTGTGATTTCAGACCTGATAAGGATAAGCATTTGGAGATTCACAAATCTTGTGAAAGATGGAGGCAGCATTGTTATGGGCAAGAATGATAAATCTAGATAAACCAAGTGTATCAAACAGCCCACACTCTATGGCAAGGACTTGAGGGAGGTCCCACTCAAATCCAGAATCTTGAGAGAGGGCATACCTTCAAACAGCCTTCCTGGAATTTCTCTTATATTATTTTCTCGAAGTGTCAAAGAGCAAATTTGTGAAGCTCTCCATGATTGGGGAAGCGAAGTCAAATTGTTGTTGTTCAGCAAAATCCTGGTGCACCCTGAACATGCATCTTCATTTAACATTGTCAAACCTTGACTTGCCCGGCAGTAGAAGCCTTGTTCGTGCTTTGCAATTTGTATGGCCAAATCACGGAAAATGTCGTGCATCCGGAACGCCAACACGCGCCCATCGACATCTCTTAAGATGGTTTCAATCAAACAACGATCCTCTAAAGCTTTGACGTAAATTGTTCCCATCTCGAATGGGTCAAGACCACACTGATCTTGCTCCAGCTTATCCCCTGCGAGAAATCCTTCACCTGTCCACACTGGAATCGCCTCAGTCTCGACCTGGACCATTTCGTCTTCTAAAAAGGCAGCTAAGTATAGAAAACACATTTGCAGATTAGCATCGTAGCTTCCCAGTGCGTCGTAACTCAGCCGTAGGCGATCATAGATAGCTTCTTTGTCTTGTCTGTTTGCAGTTGGCAGCCTCCTGATTGCCAAGTCCCACTCAAACCGATCAGTAGTACCTGCCATTGCTCTCCCTACGGATTTGATTACAAGAGGAAGTCCTCCACACCTGGCACACACAAGCCTAGCCGTTTCCTCGAGGATATTTGGAGGAATTTTTCCATCATTATATGGAAACGCATGACAAGAAAACAACTGCCAACTATCATATTCGGTCAAATCCCCTATCGGTATTATGGAATTCTCTACAATTCCCATCTGTCGCAGTGTCCTCCAATTCCTTGAACTCACGATAACTGCGAAGTTCAAAGAGTTGTTCAGCTAGTATAAACCTAATTCCTCCGGCAATTGTTGACCATCTTCCCAAACATCATCCAACATCAAGACAAAACTCTTTTCTTGCATTCTCTCGTGCAACCATATTTGTGCAGCATCTTTGTTCATATTTTTGTCATAATCTGTCCTTGTTAGAGCGGCAATTTTGGTAGAGAGCTCATTGCGAAGATTTGTAAACGATGGAGATTGCGACACAGTAAGCCAAAGGAGTATTCCATCGCAAAAGAAATCCCTTACCTTTTTGTTGTTGAAGAGAGTCGTCATAAGCAAAGTTTTGCCAGAACCACCCTTGCCGACCACGCCAATGCGCAAGAATCTGGGAGACTTAGCCACTCCATCGATCACCGATTCTTCGAGTCTTGCAAGATCATTCCCCTGTCCCACAATAAGGGGTTCCTTGATGAAGAAGGGCATTGAAGCAATTACAGTTTGGGAGCTGGTCGCTGCAGAAGTACTGGCAGCTTGAGAAGAAGCCAAGGCTTGGATACTTTCCTTAATCTCCACAAGCTGCACCTCGAATTCCCCATGGACGCTTGCCCAAGCCATCAAATGAGCTGAATCGAGATGTTGATTGATCTCGGAAGTGAGATCGGTTATTCTTCTACTTGTTTGATATCGAGAAATAAAATCAACCCTTGGAATTATGCAGTCTTGCGCCATAGCTGATCCTTGTTTGAGAAGAGCGTCCAACTTTTGAAGCCATTGATTCACAGGTGTTGCCTCATTTTGAATTCCTTTCTTCTGATCCAATGTCAGGCAGTACTGCTAGAGCCCACATACAGTGGGCTCAATTCTCTTCACTAAAACTCCTAGAGAGTTCAGCTCTTTTTTGCAGCGGACCGCAATATTAATGTGATCAAGAATACCCTGGACTGCCATGTTCATGCAGAGCCCAGTAAAGCCAGAGAGGAAACCAGGATCAGGCATGATGTGCTTATTTCAGCAATGCAGCAAAAACACTCACAGAAGAGTAAAATATATCTCAACCCAAGCAAGCTTGCGGTCAATAATGCCAAAGCTTTATTCAAATTTACTTTATGTTTACTCTTACTCAACTACAAACTCTTAACCCCAGTGGTTTTCAGAAATTTCAAGTAGTAATTTTGCAACTAAAATTGAACTTCTCAAATATTGGATGGATCCCACATAATTCTTTAATTCATTAACATTAGTAAGAATGTGTCATTTAAGAATCATTTTTACATTTTATAAATAAATATTCAACTTCCCTTCACCAATCACATAACCGAGCTCCATTAAGACTTAGAAAACTCACACTTGTTTATGTATGTTAGTAGTTGGTGATACATTAGCTAAATGTCAAAATATCACCCAACTATATTTTAACAAATGATTCTATCCATAGGTGCAACACAACATTGATTAAAGGAAAACATCTAAGATCACGCTATTGGGAATCGAGATATCTAAGATTACCTTACTGACTATATCAAAATTGAACCCGTCAGAGAAGTGCTAAAAAAAAATGCCCGTCATTTAAAATGCTAATTTTGATTTTTAACCGTATTTAAGGAGGTGTACAAATTGAGTTAAAATTTCATTAAAAGGGTGGCCTTACAAACTACAAGTCAAACATTAATTCTAATTTTTGTCACCAATTAAATGCAAACTGCAACAACTACTAATCGTCGCAGTCAAAAGGACACACAGAGAGCTAACACTGTACCAAGTTTACAGTAATATTTATTTCTCTGTACCACTATCATCAATGGATTCATGCGGCTAAGATATGAGTCGCGGATAAGGATTTGAAGACTAGGAACCAGGATTGGACTGAAGTTGTTGAGGTGGAGGTATCTGAAGTTGCACCTTTATATGCTAATGCGGAAGACGCAAAGATGGCCCCGGAAATGCAGAGGGACACCAGATGACCAAGAGCTAAAGCTCCAAGAGCATACCGTAACTATTTGTTCATAGCTAATGATAATTTAAAAGGCATGTACGACTATACTCTGCACTCTATTCTAGAATGCTCAGGATTTAAGGTTTTTAACAGAATTAAACAGAGCTTAAGTTAAAGGCTGAAGATATCGAATTGCAAGCCTTTATTTAAATGTTGTTTCAGGCGTGGTTGGTTGAAATAACATATGTGTGCATACGATCGACACATGTAACGAGTGGCACCCATTCTTTTATGATAGAAATTAAAATCATTCAACAGTGGGAATGGAAACTTCTGAACCATCTATCTATCTGAAAAGGGCCAACATAATAGACTCGTCCCCTACAAGCTATTGGAAAACGGAGAGGAAAATATACCTATGGTTGTGTCTTTGTTTCATGAAACAATCTATGAGGCAGGGCGATTTATGTGCTCAAGGATGTCCATGCCTTTCATGTCAATGAATATTAAGGGAAACAGATCAATGCATTCACAGAGCACAACAACAATCTCTGCACAAAGACAAGGGTTCAAAAGCATTCTGGTGCTTTATTCACATATTCTAGCAACAATTTCTGCATATAGATGAGGGTTCAAAAGCATTATGGTGCTTTATTCACAGATTCTTTCTCCTCATCGGAAATTATCATGGGAAATTATTAGTAGCTCTACTTCCTATTGGCAAATGGAAACTACATACTATCTTCTTTCTTTGGTAGCAGTTTTCTTGTTTTTTTTAACAAGACGAAGGATATCATGGAACCCGGAGTGCTGCACCCCCTCTCTTGGGCCTCAGTCTTGTCCTTCCCACAACTTGAGGAATGATTTTCTATTCCAACGCAACGGTCATGGAAATTTTTAAAGTCAAGTGCCATGAGGTAAGTCTATGATATCTTCCATTTTGTTTTGTATATTATATGGTAGATATAAATTTATTTGAGATTCCATCTTCTTAAACTAAGGTAACTAGATATTCTCCAAAATCGTTATAGTTTGTGATTGAGATGGGGCAACTCGAATTTCTCCAAAAACCTTCTAAATTTATATATACACAGCTATATTCTCGCCCTCAAACAACAATAATTATATTCTCTCTTGGATAGTGGTAAGGCTATGTCACAGGGTTCCGTGTTTTGAATCCTTCAAATCCATTCTCTCATGGATAGTGGTATTGTATAGTTTGTCTTAGAATTCATTTATAGAAGGTATTCCTTTCTCATGGTTGCATTAAGTTGATGCAAGAGTAGAAATATTATGTATTAACAACACATAGGTGGTTTCATTGGTGTTTCTTGTGATGGCTCAGATTGACCTTCACCCTTTATTAGTCATTCTTTCTAACCACTTGGAACCTGTTATATTTTTATATGGCCTCTGTTTTGCACTTGCCACTCAAAACAAACTTTATTTTATAATAAATTCAAAAGTGTTCCACACTATTATATAATGTATATAATATGTCAATGTCATTTCAACTTCATTGAAAAATTTGAACTGAATGGTTGCTGAACTCAAGAACCTTGAAGAACCTTGAATGAACTATTTTATTTTGAAAAGAAATAATACAATTTGAAATTATTGTCATAATGTTATTCTTGAGTTCATTATTTTTTTAGTACCATAAATTTTAATGAAAAACAACATTTTATTTAACTTTGTTTGTTTGAAATGTATGATTAAGTTATTATTGTTAATTGAAATGTAATTTTTTTTCAACCATTTTATCATTGAAAGGCAGCATCAATATACACCCTTCAAACTGAAATTAAGACCCGTCCTTCAAATTTGATCCTGCAGGCTGCATGTGATGTTTAGACCACGTAACTGGGACCATGCGATACCCTGACCACGAAACAGTGGCCATGTGAATCACTGCGTGGGATAAAAGACAACCAAAACGCTCCAGTTTTTCGGCAATTTTTTTATTAAATACGATTAAAATAAATTTGCGAGTTTAGGATATTATGCAATTTTAGTAATTAGTAATTAAAACTATCCAAATAATTGAAATCGAAATTTAAACACTCAGAATTGCATTTTCAAGAATTGCTTCTCTACCAGATTCCTGCGGGTTGAGGGCAATTCTTCTGTCAATTATTTTCTCTCACTTCAAGTTGTTTGTCCCACTTGTTGGGCTCCGCACATGGACACAAAAAGAGCACTCTGAGCCGGCTTTCGTGTAACCATGAATGACTCAACGGTGAACCTGAGTGCAGCCTCACAATTTTGTACCGTTGACTTGTAAAATTATGACAAATGCTTTAAATTTTATTAGAGTTGCACATCCAAAATGGATTATTTACATTGTGGTCCATGTTACAAACTCCCAAATTTGGCCACTGGCCCATGTTACAAATTCCCAATTCTATAAGTTGCATCGATAAAGCTGTATTCATGTGAGTGAATGATAGCTGTAAACAATTAAAAGATTCCGTATTGATGTTCGATGTAAAAAGATTTAAACACGCAGAATTGCATTTTCAAGAATTGCTTCTCTACCAGATTCCTGCGGGTTGAGGGCAATTTGGTTAATGTAGATACTTCTCCATCGACTGTCAATTATTTTCTCTCACTTCAAGTTGTTGGGCTCCGCACATGGACACGAAAAGAGCGCTCTGAGCCGGCTTTCGTGTAACCATGAATGACTCAACGGCGGACCTGAGTGCAGCCTCACAATTTTGTATTCATGTGAGTGAACGATAGCTGTAAACAATTAAAAGATTCCGTATTGATGTTCGATTGAAAAAAATATATTGAAAGAGCTATAAAGTGGAAGCAATGTACAAAGCCCGTTTCAATAAAGTTAAAACAAAAGGCAATTGTCAACTTTATTTATGGATCTTATTGCATTTCGATAACAAAAGTAGCGGGTTCACCTTGGGCTGGCATCTTTCGTTAAAAGAATAATGTGTGATTTGGGGATTTTATGGATGATATAATATTTCATTTTATTTTAATGGTTTACATAACAGTTATAAAAAATAAAGACAGAAAACTAGAAAAAAAAAAAGACATGAAGGTTGTTTTTGGTAACATGGCTATGTACAACTATTTTGATATCTAGTGTAACAAAATTTTTTAAAAAAATTAACTAATCATATGGTTTAATCCTATCAAGCTTCTAGAGTGGTCAAATTTCTCGAGATGTAAACTTCTTCTTTAGTATTGCACTCAAGGAGCTATCAGCTTTGCTGTGTCCTATATATAGCCATTGATTTGATTCAAACTAAAAGAGACATCTTTTTATTTAAGGTCGACAGATATTTAGTATTTTTTATTTTGTTAAGAACTAACATTACAACATCTCTGTGTCCCCCATACATGGTTTTAAAACCATGTGCAAGGCCCTCCTAAAACCATGGGTTGTTTAGGAGGCCTTGCACATGGTCTTAAAACCATTTGCAAGGCCCTCCTAAACCATGTACAATAATACCATGGGTTGTTAAGAGGCCTTGCACATGGTTTTGAAATCATTTGCAAGGTCCTCCTAAATCATGTATAATAAAACCATGGGTTGTTTAGAAAGCCTTGCACATGGTTTTAAAAACCATGTGCAAGGCCAACATTTTCTTACGAATAATTTTTTTTTTTTTCATTTTTTATTATTTTGTTAGGTAGGAACATTGCAACATCTCCCCCATATTGTGTTGTTTTTCTCACAAACATTTGTTTTGGCGGTAATTTATTTTTTTAATTTTTTATTGTTTTGTTAGATAGAAACATTACAACATCTCCCCCATATTAGGTTGTTTTTGTAGGCGACAACATCTCTCCCATACTCGGAAATATTATTTTTTGCCGACATACAAGATCTCCCTCATGAAAAAAGTTACAAGATCTCCCTCGTATTGGGTTGTAGAGCGTCACGCAATAAGTTCAAGATTGATTGAAGTTCAAGATTGATTGTGCAATAAAACAAATCAACTCAATATGGGATTAACCTTAAATGTTCAATTCTGTGGAAGTTTTTTTCTATTGGATTCTTGGCTCTGGTGTTGTTTTGTAGTGAACCACCATAAATTGTTAAGAAATTAGTAGTTTAAACAATTATGTGGAAGTTTTTTCTATGAGATTCTTGGATCTGGTGTTGTTTTGTAATGAGCCACCATAAATTGTTAAGCAACTAGTAGTTTAAGTTTTGTTCTACAAATTGATAATACAATTATTTTCAGACATATTTTAAGTTTAAGGAATAAGAGCTACGAAAAATGCAGCAATGTTTAAAGAAATTTTATTTTTCTTAGTACTTCTTCATATTTGTTTGAAGAACGATTTCTTTACCACAAACTGAAGGAAAGAAGTTTAATGATCAATAATGGAGTTTGCATGATAATGTCCACTACTTTTTAGTTGAAAAATTCATACATGCATCACTTATAATCAGGATAGGATCTAAATCTTTTTTAAATGAAAAAGAACTCACTAAAAATCCAAATACTTTTGATACACTACACCAATTTATTTATTTACATATATGCTAACTATGCTTGGTAATATCGTTTTCAATAATATATCTTCTTCAAATAAGAAAAAATATATATCCATGGATTAGTCACCATGCATTCCATGGAAACTCGGAAGTAGATTCCACGAAAATGCCAAGTACATGTTACATCCATTCTTTAAAATTTATTTTAACTCATCGTTCTAATAATAAGAAAAAAGGGAAAAAAATTACATGATTGATTAGTGATTGAAACGGGTATTCATAAGGCGCAACCAGATAACAGTCAGAAACTTGTTGGCAAGTATTATATCCTTGCTTTAAAAGATTGATGTTAATACTTTGATCATGGACACTTAATGTTTCCAGAACTTCAATGATTTTGCAAATTTAAGTGTTATTAAATGGGAAATCTATAAAAAAGGCATATCATGATTCAACTAACATTTATTTACTTATTTTTTTTTCTTTCGGTATGCTTTAATTTTACTACTTTATGTCTATGGTTCTTTATTAACGTTTATGTTGTCATGGTTTTAGTGTGCAATTTGCAAAGTAGAGAAGACATAATTATACATCTATCTAGGTAACACTGTCAAGTTTTATGGAAGTCCAATTATACCCAAAGTTATGTACAAATACATCATCAATTCATTGCTCTTATTTTCAACTTGATTTCTGAAAGAGATCGCTCCATGTTCCAACCAGAAGCTATAGAAAGCACATTATTACTAACAAACCAAGTTATATGTAACCATTGAAGCCCCTCAATCGTTGCTAAAGATTGCAGTGATGAGCACACTCGAGAGGAGAGGAAGACCCTCAATTGTTGCCAAAGATTGTAGTAATGAGCACACTCGAGAGGAGAGGACGATGAGGATGGATGTGCGGTTCAAAATTTTGTTTTGAAATATTGCAGTGAAGAGCATAGTCGAGAGGAGATGACGACGATAATGAATGTGCAATTCCAAAACTTTTTTGAATGAACTCGGGAGGGATGGGGAGGTTGGTTAGAGCGCTAAGTTTTTCATAATGGATCCTTAGGTGATTCAATGTAGAGCCTAATTTTCCATAATGGCGTTGCAGGAATGATTTGATGTGGACATCAAGATGTCAGGCCAGGCGATGTGGGAGAGGACGAAAGCGTACGGAAGGAAATGATTTTGTGAAAAGGTGGGTGGGAGAAAACGAGGCAATTTAGTTTTCCCATATCCCACTCCCTACTTCGTACTGTATCATTTAATGTTGTTGTGGCAAGGATGTGGATTGTTGGATCTAATCAGTGTAGCATTTAATGTTGTTGTGGCAAGGATGTGGATTGTTGGATCTAATCAGTTTAGCATTTAATGTTGTTGAGGCAAGGATGTGGATCATTGGATCTAAGCCACAGTAGTATTAAATGTTGTGCAGATAAGATTCAACGATCCACATCCTTGTCACAGTAGCATTAAATGCAACATTACGGGGTGGATATTGATCTTCTCACTAGAGAGCCTTAAATGCTCTACAACGAAGAGTGTGCACCAACGAGGTATTCATACACCATTGACTACCATCCACTATTAGTTATTTCTTTGCTCACTTCAAGAGGTGAGTTTGTTCGGGTTGTGTAGCCATGGTCTATTACCTAGATATCACTAACTCTATATGAGTAACATGGTTAGAGGAGGAGCATGCCTAGACATGGTTAGTTTTATCACTTTTCAGAAGCTTAACTATAGACTTGACAAAATTGTGTGGAATGAGGTGCTAATATTAAATAAAAAAATTACAAATACTTTTTTCATTAGTCTTGACGATTTTCCTTTAAAAATTATTTGTTTGTCAGGATAATATTAAATTATTAATTTTCCTATAAGGGGTACAACAATTAGTAAATGGAAAACAATATGAGAAGTTGTAAATGGAAGGAAACAAGTTCAAATCCCCCATAGCTTACATGTGCTCCATGCCTGTGGGTTGTGTGGGTGCACCTAGGGGTATAATGGTAGCATGCAGGAATCGACACCGTGTCACGCGAATATGAGCCTCATCCTAGTCGTTTATTCCCCTGGTGTGTATATATATATATTAAACATGTTCATCACAATAAGTCAATACATATGTTATCCATATTCTCATAGATCTTCAAAGTGTAAATTAAAGATAGACACCATTCTTCTAGAATTTATTCCCCTGGTATATATATTAAACATGTTCATCACAATAAGTCAATACATATGTTATCCATATTCTCATAGATCTTCAAAGTGTAAATTAAAGATAGACACGATTCTTCTAGAATCAATAGTATCATTTCGGGTAGACTTTGTTCTACGTCCACCTCAATGCAATTGTGGGTAGATGCATAATAAAATGTATTCAAAGATCCTTTATCATTAAAATTTCTAATATTCTATCCAATTAATTCAACATTATTATTGAAGATTCAATTGTACAGTCTAAAATAGGCTTCGCTCTAGATCCACCTCAATGCAGATGGAGATGCATAGTGAAATGCATTTGAAGATTCATTTTCAATGAACTTGCCAATGTTGTGTCCAACAAATTCAAAGTTTACCTATCCTAGAATATGAATCCAATATAGGAAAGACGGGCCCAAATTAGTACTTTCATAGGGAGATCTTCTTTCAAGTTGAAGTCCACCATCCTATGATTCATATATAGCTCTCAAGGGCCCAACATGGAACTCTTATGAAGATCGAGTCAATCTTTGTTTAGCTAAAATAAGAAATTCATATATCTTCTTTCATAAAGAAAAAGGATATTAATCCCTTCTTCAAATGAATCTAGTAGTTGGTTAGCTACACTTCAAGGACCTTGTATCTTGGATATTTCCCCATGAAATTTCCAACTTCGGATTCTCTTCAAAGAAATGGAATTTGGTCTATCATTTCGAAGCATTTGTTTTAATTATTAAATTTGATTAAGTGTGATATTAAGTAATAGATTAAGGAGGTAGGAGTATTATTGAAACTTATGGAGGGTATCACTTAAACATGAGTTAGGGTTTGTAGGATAGGTTAGAGTTCTACACGTGTATGGCTAGTAGAAGGAATCCATTCTAGGCTAGTACCCAATAATGTACATACACGTCCCTAGGTAAATCCCAATGACTCATTTTGATCCCCTCAATACTAAGAAATTTATCAATAAAGACAAGAAGATCGACGTTGATATTAACAAGGAAGAAGATGTAATAATAAATAATACATATCGAACATGGCATGCCACAACCATTATTCGACAACATATTATCATATACTAGAAACTAAAAGAAATTGTATTAGACATGTTTCAATAAGAACACATATAATCACATGAAATAAATTTATGGAATAATCAACTATACGATCAAAAGGAATTGAGTTTGGATAGATGGATCATCATCAATGGCAACAATAAATAAAGCATAGATGGGAATCCTATTACATGGTTTCATCACATGGAAAACCCTTAAATGCAAACCTATGAGGACATACATTTTTGAAGGAGGGTATTATCTTATGATCCAATGGGACATATATAGTGTTAAATATACATGATATGACCCCAAGGGGGAACATATGTGATTAAATATACATAATATAACCCAAGGGGGGCATATATGAGATTAAATGTGTATGCAATGGAATAAATGTATATGTAATAGTGGCTGGCCTAATGGAGGTCACATATGTGCAAGGAGTGAATATGTATATATAGAGTTCATGTAATCATTATTAAGATAAGCATGTGGTTTGTATGTATGAATGTATTGGGGTATTTAGAAGAGGTTCTCCTATTATTTAAGGAGTTATTGTGTAACTCATATCTATTATCTGAGTGGTTCTCCAAGTTTACATTTGTTGTATATGGTATGTGCTATAATTTATTATGATATCAAATAATAATTCAAAGCATGTTTTCTTAAACATATAATGTAAAGGTTGTTTTAAGGCACCTAATAAACACAAGATGGAACCATTTTTTATAAAGTAGTGGTTGTGGTTATGTTTTTACCACTTTTGCAAGTTACTTCATTAGTAAGAAAATATAATATTTTTGATAAGAGATAACAATGATGGGAATATTGTTAGGTTGTAGGTGGGGAAAGTCAAGCAATTTTTTGGTTCATGATATTTCACTGTGTTAAAGAGATACATAGAATTTTTTTTTATTTTAGTTGCAAATAACTTCAAGGATATGTGTGTAAGAGGCACATACAATTTTCCATGTTCTTTGACTCTAATGATTCTATGTTTTGTGTAAAAATAATTAGCACATTATAACATCATTTCCCTAAATTAAAATTGTATGTGGTGTAGTCTGTCTAGGACAAATTAAATGTCCACATATTTCTTTCCCTTCTCTTCTATTTAGAGAAGACTAGGTATTGAGTTTACTATTATGCAACCAAGTCCCAAAAGTAGAATAAAAAGAGTAGAAAAAGACAAGAAGAGATTAATCCACACCTTAATAATGAAGAACAAGGATAAACATAAATCATCTTCAAGGGTGGAACATACTTACTGTTACAGCTGATTTTACCACACATGGTTGTCACATATTTATGGCCTTCCCTGTCCCTTTGCAGACTCTTTGGACCCCATGGACTGATATTGTAACTTTGATGTTTCCAAGTTCATCCCTAAAATCACCTGTTTATTGATGTACGCGAATTTTAATCCCATACTCATGTGTATACGCAACGTTTGACCTCAAACCCGCATACATCGGGATGTGTGCATAAATCCAAATATTTTTGGAGTTTTCCTTGATGTGTGTCAAAACCAATTGACTCTTGGCCTTCCATATGCCTCGAGATTGCTCAGATTCGACCCTCCATTACCCCTTTGGAGTGCTATATAAGGAAACCCTTGGATACATTGAAGGAGAGGAATTGAAGAGCAAGGAAACTATATTCCATTGTTGCTGTAGCTTGCATATACTTGAGTCTGCATCACTTTATCCCTTTGGAGCACTTTGTGTTATTCCCAAGCTTTCCTTTACTAGTGAGCTTGCTATCGAGATATGGAGGATTGAGGTGGTGGAGGACTCAGTTTCTTTGGTTCATAGACATGCCGACAAAGGTTGTCACTTGTGTAATCTCTGATTTGATTAATAGAAATATCTTTTCCTGTCCAATAATGTGCATTTGAATGAATATTGAATCCATGGATATGTTTAATTGCTTATACATTGTTGATTATATATTCTAGAGTAGAGCTAACACCATATTATATAGCATGATTGTCTTGTTTACTGTTGTTGAGAGCAAATTTCTAGCGCAAGCGGGATTGGAAAAAGCTCAACATGGATCTACTTCAACCGTCTGGAATAAGGTATGATTCGAGATCCTTTAGTGTTAGATGTTTGTTTTCTCTTGCATATTGGGAAGGGATTGATTTCTCAGGTCTAGCTGTCTATTGTGGTACACCCCAAGCCACAGGAAGTTTCTCTCTGTAACAAAATTGGCGACCATACTAGGGAGGTTCCTAGTTGTTTCTCTTTGGGGTTTTTCGATATTCAATGTACTTGAATTGCTCTGATTTCTCTATTTTTGTGTCGGGTCTGGGGGAATGTTTACCCAGTAGGGTCCTGAAGGAGTAAATTTTGTCTCAGCTTTTCTGTTTGCCTTATATTTCTTCCTTTTTCTTCCTGTATGCAGGTTTAGCTTTCACAATCGTGTATACATGCGGGTTTTCCTTGAACAGTCGTATATGTACACTGGTTTACTAAGAATAGTTGTGTATGCCTTGATTTTTAGCCTTATTGGGAGGATTAAGTGTTGCTGGGTGATTTTGGATGATTGTTGAGTCTTCTTGGATGCTTTTGGAGTTTGTCTAAACCCTCTATGTCTTATCAGAGACTATTTTTAGTTTGAATTTTAGAAATGTTCTTGTCATTCATTTTCTACTTTTTTGTTTTTGAGATTAGTGCATTAGGTCTCTTTTACCTTGGTGCTTTTCTTGGCTACTGTTTGTGAGTGGTTGTAGAGTCTGAGGATTGTAGAGTCATCTTTTTTGCTTTTATATCTCATTTAATTCAAAAATACAAAATATTTTGCTTTTTGCATAGTTATGCATTACTTGCATTTTGCATTAGCATGGTACTTGCATTAGGTTTGCTTGGTGAATTTTAGTCATATTTTCATATAGGAATGATTGCACTTACATTTGAAGGAAAACATTTTCACTCACGTAGTAGCATACCTTGTTTTTCATTCTACACTGTGCATTTGCATTGATTGTTAGGCGTGCATTTTGCTTCATGTTGTGTCATAACACCACAAGTTGCACGACCATTACCCTTTGAGTAATAACAACCAATTAATATCAACGCTTAATAAAATGAATTACACTCTTTTCTTTTCTAGGGTGCATCAACAAGATTAGGTTTTAGGGTCTTAGAATAGTTCATTGTAAGTCAATTCTCCAAGACCACTAAATAAAACAATTAGGTGTATGTCAAGGTGAGAGTGTGAAACCCTTGGTATAATTAGTGTTTCTCAGGACGCTCCTCTTACATGGGAGTTAAGAACGAGGCAGCGCATGCGATTGTGACTGGGATGACCCTTGGTTACTTTCTGTGAGCACCAAAGATATTTCTAGGATTTTATTCATATATGGGGTCCTTTGAGGTATTGACTGGTGCACCCCTGGGGTACCAGTTGTGTTTTCAGGCTTCGAGCTTTGCTACCCTTCCCATACGGTCAATCCCGCCAGCGACTATCCTCTTGAGCATTGGTTATATTGAGGTGACCTTAATTTCCTTACCTAGGTTATCGAGGGGGTATTTGCAGAGGTTATTTTGCAGGTGTCCTAGCTAGTTAGGGGTCGGATAGCACAGTCTCTATATGCATTGAAGCTGAGGGCCAATATAATTGGTTATGAACCTTCGCTTGTTGTGTATGGGAGTCTCAAACCTCTCCTAGGCGAGACATACTTGCTTCATTCGAGATCTCATTTATCCTACCCTTGGTTTTCTTGTTGTTTGGCTTTAGATTTTCTTAGGTGCATGCTATGTGCACGCTAGTCTGCTTGGGGTTGCGTAGATAGATCGAGTCTTTTCTTTTTGTTGAGTCATTGTGGATCTGAGTGCGGCTCCCCATCGCTCTCATCGTTTAGCAAGTCTTCTGCCTTCTACGTCTCCTCCTACCTTGGGAGGGAGATCAAGATAGTCCAGGTGGACTAGTGATCAATTTGATTCACACAGAGATATCACCACGAGTCGTCATGAGCGTGAGGTCCCAGAGCTTCCACCTTCCCCACCTCCGGTGGCAGAAGTTGATCCTTTAAGAAAATATGGAACTCCACCTGAGTCTGGTCCTAATGGGACTAGACCGTCATAAAATGATTTATCATAGTTTCTTGATTACATTATCTCCGACCCCCGGTATTGGTTATACTATTCGGGTGAAGAGACTCGCCATGAACCCACCAGCACTGGCCACATTAGATATGGTATGCCTGATATTCTTGATCCCAGTCTGACACCTCATGTTGAGACGGTTGGTGACCCTGGTACTGCTCCTAGGGGCACTTCCACTCCTTTCCATGCAGAGAGGTTTGGTAATAGTAGCCACATTGTGCCATCCATTCCAGCGGTGGCAATTCCTTCACACACAAAGTCCAGACCTAGAACTAGTGTTCCTCTTTGAGAACCTAAGCCAAGACATGTGAATATTGGGAGTACACGTTATATTCCTTCACATATTCCATCATCTTCTCAACCTATTCCTTCGAATGCCTTTTTGACGCATCCTCTTCCTAACTCTAGTGATCCTTCGGGTCGGAGTTCAATTGCAAGCCATGTTCGTCCTGCAATTGCTAACAATGTAGTATCACAAATCCAAGTGCCTCATGTTGTGTCAGCAGGTCATGTACGTATTTCTGGATCATCTCATGGAATACCTTGTGGATCATCTCATGTTCCAGCTCATGGAGCTTCCCATATACCTAACTATGGACCATCTCATGGGACACCTTATGGATCATTCCATGGACCATCTCATGGTACAACCTATGGAGCTTCCCATGGACATTCTTATGGACCGCAATACGGACAATATCAACCATATGGGTATGGGTATCAACAACCCGATTACTCTTCTAACTATGGCTTTGTAGCACCTCATAATCAAGGTACTCCGCATTACAATGCTTCCATGCAGCCCTTCAAGGGTCATATGGGAGGATATTATTATCCCACTGGCCAAGGCCGTGGTGTGTATAGCAGTCAACCTTATATGAATCAGTCCTACCAGGGAGCGTGGCATGGACTAGCTCAACCTAGGCTCCCTTTCCTTGCGACCTTGAACCCACCTGATTCATCGAGATTGACAAATGATCCTGTGCTTCATAATCCAGCATGGCCGGAAATCCCTACCAAGATTCCTTCGGACATTCCCAAGTTCGAAGGTAAGGCTGGCGAAGATCCTAGTGAGCATGTCACAACCTTCCACCTTTGGTGCTCTTCTAATTCCTTACATGATGATTCCATCTGTTTGAGGCTATTTCAATGCACCCTCACGAGTCCGGCGGTGAAATGGTATATAGCGTTACCGGGGGGGACCTATACTAAGTTTGATGACCTTGCCATGACTTTTCTTAATCATTTACATCTACCCGTACATTACGACGTCGGTACCAAACTCTTGTCGACCTTTCGGCAAGACAAAGCTAGGCATATTTAGGATCATATTCAAGAGTGGTGTAGACGGAAATGATTAATTAAATCCTTTATACCACTATAGTTTCTTTTAGAGTGGTTCCTCAAGTCATTGTTACCTTACATCCTGAAGGATGTTTCCACATTTAGAGTTCAAAATGAGGACCAAGCTATCTTTAGAGCTCAAGAGTTGGATTTGATCTATGCTCAATCTAGACTCTTGTATGAGATAATCCCGAATGCTCCAAGATCCAATTTCAACCCCAAGATTAAACCTGGGACACATGTTGATGGCATTGTTGGATCCACAAGTACCAACCCTGCAGACTCGGTTACGAAACAAGTGATCTAGTTATCGCTTAACCAACCTACGTCGGGACAAGCCACAACTTCGTCTAAACCTACCCAATCGGCGAGTGTACTTTCTGTGCAAACGTCGAACCCGAAAGGCAACTAGTAGCCTAGAATGAATAAAAATAAAGGAAAAAATAATCATAAGGGTGGGAATAAAAATGAAAATGGTAATAATAATGACAAAAACACGAATAATGTTAGGGGGACAAGCATCCTACGCGTAAGGTGAAGTTTCCTTGTAAGTTGTGTTAGGACAATCACCTCACTCACTTGTTCCCTCATATGGAGGACGCCTCGAAAATCATAGCACAAGGCCCAACTATCTTTACTAATCCTTTACCTAATAATCAAAATATGAACTCAAGGACCGTTGATCCTAGTTGCACGTCTGGTGGAACTCAAAACCCGTCGGAGGTCGCTAGTGGTCACAGTTGCATCAACATGGTGAGAGCTACCAAAGTTGTGACGCGTGCGAAAGAGTATGGTTCGTCACAACCAGACCTTGGGAAATAACTTGATCCACCAAAGAGCTCTTTGTGAATTGAAAAGCCTACGGATAAACCTAAATTTTTGCCTCGCATTCCTAAGGGATTCTTGAAGTGCTCGAGGCACAATCCTAATGCTCAAGCCGCCCAGAACTATTTAGTTGTCGAGGATTTGGGCCAGACTCCTTATGCAATGTCCGCATTAGAAGTGCTTCATACTTGTCCTTCGTAAAGAAATTGCTTGTTGTCCTGATGATATGTCTTCTTCCATGATCAAATTTCAAACTCCTGGAATCCATCCTCGCTTGCCTTACTACATGTCTCTTTTGATTCATGTAGAGTGTCTCAACAACACCATCATGTGTACTGTCATTGATGAAGGCATTGCCACTTCTGTGATGTCTTTGTCTTGTTGGAAGGGTTTAGGTTCTCCCACGTTGTCTCAGTCTTCCAACATGTTGACTGATTTCGATGGAAGGTCATTTTGGCCACACGGTATACTTCCCTCTCTAGAGGTCAAATTGGGAGGGAATACTGTCGCGATCAAGGTCGAGGTGGTTGATGCACCCCTTGACTACAATCTTTTGTTGGGTAGGAATTGGATGTACACTATGCAAATTGTATCTTCTTCCCTACTCCGAGTGGTTTTCTTTCCGTTTAATGGGAAGATCGTTACTATTGATCAAAATTCATTCCATAATCCGAGTGTCAACGCATCAACGAGAGCTTCTATCCCGATTATCAATCATTCTCAGCCGACAACTGAGAATGTGGGTGTGGGTATGTATCCTTCTCTCACGGGAAATTTTAGTTTTCCTGTGCCCGTTCTTATGATTGGGTCTAGTCTTGGTGGTGCTTAATCCTCGTTGAATTTGGTATCTTTTCACACTACTCATATGGAGGATCCTTGCATTCTTCCTTCACCGATTACTTCGAGTGTGCCTGTCGAGACAGACGTGTCATTGCTTGCAACAATGGCGGCGTATAAAGTGAATATTGATCATGTTGTAGAGCCCAGTCCTTCCTCTTCGTGGATGGAGGAGGAATACCATTATGTGCTACCTGGATGGGCAGTAGAGTCATCTCACTCTCACATCTTCCTTGATGATTTTTTTTTGTCAGATGAAGCTATTCTTGAGGCCATGTATAGGATTGAGCAACCTTGGGAAGAGTTGCACCACAGATCGTATTTCCTTCCTAAGCTTGATCATTTAGAGTGTGATGACTTTAGGGCGATTCTAAACGAGAAAATTGGCAGCCCCATGGTCCCACTAAGCTTTCCTGGTTAGATGGCTTAAGGGAACATGGCTAACTTGTCAACAACAATTCCTATCAACATTTCTCGTGATCCTGGTAAGATTGAGAATGTCTACATTGGGGTGGATTGTTCCCCCAATGAGATTAAAGAGTATACCGAGCTATTTAAGGAGTTTCTTGATATTTTCGCTTGGTCATATGAAAAAATACTAGGTAGAGACCCTCATATTGTCGAACATGAAATCAAGACTTATCCGGATGCAAAACCAGTTTGACAACGTTTACATGCTGTGAATCCTAGAAAAGCACCCTCCATTAAAGCTGAGATAGAGAAACTGCTCAAAGCTAGTTTTATCTATCCCGTTCCCTTGACAAAGTGGGTTTCAAATCCTGTTTCAATAGATAAGAAGCAGGGAGTGATCCGAATATGCACTGATTTCCGTGATTTAAATCGAGCCTGTCCTAAAGATAATTTCCCTACGCCATTTATTGATCAAATTTTGGATGAGTGTGCGGGAAGTGAGGTATTTTCTCTTATGGATATAATCAGATACAAATTAAGCCTGAGGATCAACACAAGACCGCATTTATTTGTCCTTGGGGAACTTTTGCATATCGAAAGATGCCCTTCGACCTTAAAAATGTCAGAGCTACATTTCAGCGGGCCATGACCTTAATCTTTCATGATCTTTAAATGATTATTGAAGTATATTTGGATGATCTTGCTGCTCACTCTCGTTTGAGAGTGCGTCATCCTTACCATTTGCGATTAGTGTTCGAAAGATTCTGTCATTATCAAGTTCGTTTAAATCCTCATAAGTGCATCTTTTGCGTGAAAGTTGGTCGTTTACTAGGATTCATCATATCCAAGGAGGGTATTAGAGTTGATCCCTTGAAGATTGAGGCAATACTTCAATTGTCTCCCCTGCGTAACATTCGACACATTCAATGTTTACAAGGTATGGAAAACTTCTTGCGAAGGTTCATGGTCAATTTTGCCTACTTGACTAAAGGCTTCATGCGTCTATTGAAGAAGGACACCCCTTTTACTGGGATGAGCAAGCCTAGGAGTCTTTCAATGCTCTTAAGGAAACCTTAGCAACGACCCATGTGCTTAGTGCACCAGACTATAGCTGTGATTTATTGATTTATTGATTTATGTGGTCGCGTCTCAGGAGACGTTTGGTATGGTATTGGTTCAAGAGGATGATGAGCTCCATGAGCATGTCATATATTATTTGAGCCGAAACCTTATTGATGTGGAACTTCGCTATTCCCATGTGGAGAAGATAGCTTTAGCCACCGTTCATGTGGTTCAGCATTTGAGACATTACATTCTCCTTCGCCAAACTTTGGCCCTAGCTCACATCAATCCATTTCAGTTCATCCTGACTAGAAGGATGATTGGGGGAAAATATAATAAGTGGATTGTGATTTTGCAAGAGTTTGATCTTGAGTTCGTTTCGGCGAAATCGAAATAATCGTTAATATTTTCCGAGTTCATATCAGATTTCCCAAATTTGGAGGAAGAGGAAGTTTATGAGGATTCTTTTGTCGATGAGCATATCTTCCTCATCTCAACTGTGGACCCTTGGTATGGGGATATTATCATGTATTTGCAAACATTGAAGGTCCCCACTCACCTCTCACGGGATAAACAACGACTATGTCATGTAGCAAATAACTACCTCATAGTGGATGATACTTTGTACCGTAATGGGGTGGATTCCATTTTAAGTCATTGTTTAACTCTGTGGAAATTGAACCCAAGTGATAAAACAATTACACTCACAAAATTGCTAATCAAACATGCAAAATTACCATCAAAGGAGACTGAAATTGGAGCATAACACTAATCTATATTGAATAAGTGTACAATATCCAACTTTGTGAAGTCATAGTCTGCTGTAATATATAATTACATGAGAGATTCGAATGCATAAGGATGACATTCGAAATAGTCAAAAAATAGGCTTACTAAATCTAGTCAAATCCCCCATCGGTGCATAAAGCAGTTTCCAAATCCACTTAGAGGCCCACGAATTAGCAAAGTTAAGTAGGAAAGCTAATAAGGGATGGAAAGGCAACTCATACATGCTTTAATTAGGACAAAAGGATGGAGGATGATGTGGGAAAAAAACAAGTCAACTACACCTAGTCTTGCTTTTCCTTTTGCCTTAATTCTCAATAAAATAGGCAGCTTTGTAGAAAAAAAAGATATGCGCTTTGGAGGATCTGGAATAAAGTAGAAATGCTAAATATTGTTTCTAGGAGGTTTCCCAAGAGCTCCATGACTCATTTTTAGCAAGTGTTTACTTCTATGACATGTAGAAGGCAACTAGCATAGAGTGGAATATAGGAGACTAGGTAAATAAGACAAAAATGATTTAATTAATGTCTAAGGTAGGTAACTATGGGTTGATTATTCTAAGACCCCCCCTTAATCCTGACTCTATGAGTAAATATCAGAAAACTATAGGGCCTAGCAACAAGGCTTAGTCACCCTTTACATACTGCATGTCCATTTAACCAAGGAAAGAGGCAAAAACCCAATGGGAAAATCCTCCCTTAAACATGGACAGTAAAAGAAAATTTGAAAATATTGTCATCAATCATGCTTCACAGCATGATCAGCAATCCCCAACAATGATTTGCAATTGCTGAATGTCTTCTCACAAAATACTTTGGTGAAGATGCCTGCTACTTGTTCTGAATATGCACAAAAGAGTAGGTGAATGGTCCCATCATGCACAAGCTATCTGATGTAGTGCATATGGATCTCAATGTTTTTGGTTCTCTGTCTCTAAAATAGATCATTGTAGATTCAAATGGTGCTCTAATTATCACAATAGATAATAGTTGAAAACTCTGATTCGAAGCCACACTCACCAAGTATTCCCTACAACCACAAACATTGAGTTGTTGCATTTACAACTCCTCTATACTATGCTTCTGTAGATGAGAGTGCTATGGCACTCTGCTTCTTGCTTGAACAACTGATTGGTCCTTTTGCAAGCATGAACACATATCCTGATGTTGAATTTCGATCTGTGTTGTCACCTGCCCAATCACTGTCAGTAAACCCAATCAAATCAAGATCAGATTTAGCTTTGTAGAAGATCCCATGAGTTCTTTTTCCTTGAACAAAGTTAAGGATCCTTTTGGCTACTCTCCAATGGATCTCATGAGGCTGATCCATGTATCTTGAAGCCACACTAATTTCATAAGATAGATCATGTCGAGTGTGTGTAAGATAGAGCAAACACCCAATCAACTGCCTATACAGTGTATTATTTACCATAGGAGAAGAACCTGCATCTTCAAGCTTAACTCCTGAAAGGAAGGGAGTCTTGCTTGTCTTGCAATATTTCATGTTGAACTTGTTCAGGAAATATAAGTCATACTTGGACTGATGTACTTTGATTCCATGTTTGGATTGAGCAATTTCGAGACCCAAGAATTGGCTCAACAATCCCAAATCAGTCATAGAAAATGCATGGTTCATTGCATCCTTCAAGGAGGCAATCTCTTTCTTTGAACTTCCTGTAATCATAAGGTCATCCACATACAAGACAATAATCATCAAATAACCATGAATCAACTTCAAATAAACATTAGTATCAGACTTGCATCGAACAAAACTCAATGACAACAGAAAGCCATCAATCTTGGCATACCAAGCCCTGGGGGCTTGCTTGAGCCCATACAATGATTTCTTTAACCTGCACACAAAAGATGGATTAGAAACAAACCCTTAAGGTTGCTGCATGTAAATATATTCAGTGATATCTCCATTTAGGAAAGCACACTTCACATCCATGTGATGTACCTCCCACTGCTTCAAAGCTACAATGGATAAAGCTAGCCTTATGGAGTACATCTTTGCCATTGGTGCAAAGGTTTCATTGTAGTTAATACCATGTACTTGTGAGTAGCCCTTGGCTAAAAATATTGCCTTATATTTCAAAGGTGAACCATTAGCCGCAAACTTAGTCTTTAAACCCACTTACATTGAACTAGCTTCCTCCCTGGGGGAAGATCAACTAGTTCCCAAGTGTTGTTCTTCTGGAGTGAGCTGAATTCTTCTTTCATGGTTGTTTGCCATATTGGATCATGTGCTGCATATTCATATGTATGTGGGTCTAATTCTACCATCAGATAGCACTTCTCTGCAAACAAAGGGTCTTTCATACACAGGGCACTCTCAAACTGAGATCTAGTCCTCCTAGGGTCACTAGGATTTCCAGCTAGTTCCCCAGCTGCATGAATGGTCTTTGATGCCCATTTTGGTCTTGTAGGACTATCAGTATCTACAATTAAATCATCATTATCAGACATATCAGAATCAGCGAACTCATTTGTTTCTCCAATTACATTCAATGGATCTGGTGGTGAAGAAGACTCCAACTTCAACTGCTACTAAAGGCTCTTCTTGGAACTGAACACTTATTTCAATGAAGGATTTGTTAGTGCTCAATTTGATCAGCTTGTACCCTTTTGAATCTTTAGAATACCCAAAAAATAGGCACTCTTGGCTTTGGGGCTGCAAATCCTTTCTCTTTTCAATTGGAATTCTAGCCCAAGCCTTTGAGCCAAAAATCCTAAAATGGGTCACATATGGCTTGTGCCCACTCCAAGCTTCGAAAGGAGTCATACCATCAAGCTGTTTATGAGGCACCCTATTCGTAATGTAGGATGCACATTTTATATCCTCGGCCCAAAACTTTGGTGGCAAAGTCTTAGCCTCCATCATGCAGGTTGCCATCTCCTTCGGTAATCTGTTCTTTATCTCAGCAGCACCATTTTGTTGTGGTGTGTAAGGGATTGAATGTTTCATATGAATACCTACATCTTTACAATATTGAATGAACTCAAACTTGACATACTCACCACCATTGTCATATCTGAGGATCTTGAGTCTCCTCCCAGACTGGTTTTCAACCAAGGCCTTAAAGATTTGTAAGAGGTCAAAATGTTCATACTTATGCTTTAGGAAGTAAACCTAGCAATACCTGGAAAAGTCATCTATGAATTTTAGTTCATATTTGTCTTGACTCATGGACATATGAGGAAATGGACCAGCAACATCACTGTGGATCAACTCAAGAGGTGCAGAGGTTCTCTCATGATTAGCTCTCTCAAATTTGTGCTCTGGGTGTTTTCCTAGGATACAACCTTGACAGACTCCCTTGGAAAACTTAATCTTTGGCAACCCTATGACCAAATATTTTTCACTCAAATCAGAAAGATACTTATAGTTAAGATGGCCAAATATTTCATGCCAAAGCTTGCTTGCCTCATTAGCATGAATCAAAAGAGCAGAGGGGTTTGAGTAGGGTAGAAAATGGGAAAACATGTATACCTTCGAAGTGTGATCAACAACACCTTTTGCTATGACTTTACCATTCGAAATATCTGTGATTTCAACATCATCATGGGAGAAGATGACCTTCTTTGGAGACCTAGTGTGAGTCATCTGATACACTGACAAGAGATTAGAGGCAAGACCTAGAACATACAACACATTATTGAACTTACCATGTTCAAGATCAATCCTTCCTTTCCCCAAACTGTCAGTGAGAGAGTCATCTCCCAAAACTATTGGTGGACCTTTGGACATGTCAAGAGAGGAGAATGCCTCCTTTTTCGAAACCATATGTCTATAAGCTCTAGAGTCTATGATGAAGCTAGGTGAGCTTGATGTGCCAGCAACCAAAGCATGTACTCTCTGTATGTCCTCTCAATTTGATCCTCCTTATCTCTTCTTTGAGCAATCAAGAAGGGAGATGTTATTCTTCTCCAAGAGATAGGTCAACATGTCAATTTTCTTCTTCATACAAGAGCTCTCAGGATGATATCCCTTACTATAGTATGTGCACTTGCTCATTTCTCTTTTGTTCTTCTTCTTCTGGAAATTCTTCTTGGAGCCTTGGTGCTCCTCTTGAGACTTGTTCTTGTCTCTCTTTTGCTCAGGTGGCTTCTTAGCTTTCTTGTTTCCTTTTGAATCCACCCTTGAATATATAGCAACCAAAGCTTGGTCTTTGGAAGGTTTGATGGTGCCCATCATCACCAATTTATCTTGTTCCTGTGTGAGGGATTCCATGAACTCTGCAAGCTTAGGCATCTTCCAGGCTCGAGCTGTCAACTTGGTGGCATGGAAGGTCAAAACAAACACTGAATAGTCGAGGCGAATATTTGAGAGTATGGAAAAAACTAGTTTCCCTTTCTTCTTTTCAATTCCACATTGTTTTAGCTGCAAAACAAGGGCTTTAAACTTGGACAAGTAGAGTTGCAAGGATTTGAAGCTGCTGGGACTCAAGGAGATCAATTCATTCTCCATTTGATGTCCTCTCATCTCATCTGTCTTACCAAAAATCTCTACAAGCTTCTCCCACACTTCATTAGGTGATGTCAATCCATCAAGATGGAAGAGGAGGTCTCTTGAAATGCTTACACACAAAAGACCATAGGCCTCATCCCTCCTGTTGTACTATTTTATTTTCTCTGCAGCTGCATTGGGTTGTGCCTCAGTTGCCATAGTCACCCTGTAGAGACATTTTTCTCTCAACAATATCTCCATCTCATCTTTCCATTCAAAGAAATTAAATGGAGTCAAGATGATCTTTTGAGATTGGTCCATAGCTCAGAAACCGTGCCCTTCAGTCAGCAGAATATGCTCCCAGTCAAGATGTCAAACCTATAATGGAAATATGGAAGGAGAGAAATCGATCTACAAAGGCTCTGATACCATGTGGAAATTGAACCCAAGTGATAGAACAATTACACTCACAAAATTTCTAATCAAACATGCAAAATTACCATCAAAGGAGACTGAAATTGGAGCATAACACTAATCTGTATTGAATAAGTGTACAATAGCCAACCTTGTGAAGTCATAGGCTACTGCAATATATAATTACATGAGAGATTCAAATGCATAAGGATGCCATTCGAAATAGTCAAAAAGTAGGCTTACTAAATCTAGTCAAATCCCCCATAGGTGCATAAAGCAGTTTCCAAATCCACTTAGACGCTTACGAATTAGCAAAGTCAAGTAGGAATGCTAATAAGGGATGGAAAGAAAACTAATACATGCTTTTATTGGGAGAAAAGGATGGAGGATGATGTGAGAAAAAAACAAGTCAACTACACCTAGTCTTGTTTTCCCTTTTGCCTTAATTCTCAATAAAACAGGAAGCTTTGCAGAAAAAGTAGATATGCGCTTTGGAGGATCTAGAATAAAGAAGACATTATAAATATGGTTTCCAAGAGGTTTCCCAAGCACTCCATGACTCAGTTTTAGCAAGTGTTAACTTATAGACATGTAGAAGGCAACTAGCATAGAGTGGAATATAGGAGACTAGGTAAATAAGACAAAAATGATTTAACTAATGTCTAAGGTAGGTAACTATGGGTTGATTATTCTAACAAAATCATGATGAGGCTGAGGTCATGCTTAATGATTTCCATGGAGGGGCATGTGGTGGTCATTTATCCGGGCTTTCTATAGCCCAAAAAATCTTAAGAGCGAGCTATTTTTGGTCGTCCATATTTAAGGATTGATGCAGTCAAGAAGTTCCACCCTTTCCAGGTGTTTGCACATAATATGTGCTCGCGTCCCACCCCTTTGTATCCTATTGTCAGCGTCGGTCCCTTCACTAAGTGGGGGCTTGATTTTATGGATTTCAACCCAGCTTCGGCTGGGGGGCACCATCATATTATTGTGGCTATCGATTACTTCATGAAATGGGTAGAGGCTATGCCCACAGTTAAATCCGATGGTTAGACAACTGTGCATTTCGTATTTAACCAGATTATCACCCGGTTTGGCATTCCGAAAGAGCTTGTCACTGACCATGGAAGACACTTTCAAAACAAAATGATGGAAGAGTTGGCTTCCAAGTTAGGATATAAGAAAGAGCTCTCCTCTTCTTATTACGCTCAAGTGAATGGACAGGTTGAAGCAATGAACAAGTCACTTAAGTCTATTTTCCAACGAACCATTGCACAACGCAAGAATAATTGGCATATCATGTTGTATCCTGCTTTGTGGGCCTATAGAACCGCGGTTAAGACTACCACCATTTTTTCTCCCTATCATCTTGTGCATCAGGTGGAGTTAGTATTACCGGTTGAGTGCGAAATCCCTTCTCTGAAGCTATTCGTGGAGCTTTTACCAGACACTTCCGCATTGGAAGAGCATTTGGTCCACTTAGAGTAGTTTGATGAGCAGCACCGAGATGCCTTAATGGCTCTAGAGGTTAACAAGCATCGCGTTAAGGTCTAGTATGATAATTCTATCCGTCCTAGGAGGTTTAGTGAAGGTGACTTGGTCCTTTTGTGGGATCAAGCTAAGGAACCCTTAGGGGCAGGAAAGTTTAATCCCGTGTGGCATGGTCCTTACGTGGTTAAACATGTCTTAGAGAAAGGTGCCTATGAGCTGGTTGATTATGAAGGGATGACCTTGGCGGAGCCTAGAAATGGGCTCTATCTCAAAAAATACTATGCATGATCTTCAGCAAGGGCTGATTTTTGTATATTATTGTACAGTTTTGCATTGCATAGTTAGGTCTTCTTATGGTGATCGGGTTTGTTGATTATCTTTCGTTTGTTATGGAAGATGTCGATGGAGTCTTCTATTTACATAGGATTCGTTGATGGTGCTAGCAGCCACACTCAAAACTTAGCTTTGACATCTTGGGTGATCTATACTCCTACAGGTCAAGTATTGTCTTCAAGACACGTATGTTTACGACCTTCATCAAACAATGTTGATGAATATAGTGTCGTTATTTAGTTATTGTGTGATTCCATTTCGCATGGTGTTCATTCTCTTGAGGTATGTCTTGATTCACAGTTAGTGGTTTCACAACTTAATGGCTTGTATCGTATTAGGGATCCGACATTATTACGAAGATTCTTACGTGTTAGATTACTAGAACCGCAATTTGAGAGTATAACATACATTCATGTTCCAAGAATTTTTAATCAAGTTGTTGATTAATATGCTAACTATGTCTTAGATTGGCATTTGTTTCACAGACCATAAGCATATCACAAACACATTTTACACATGTAAATAGAATAATAATCGATCATCATAAAAAATTCATTAAGCTCAAAAAGTGACATCATAATACATAAGTGTCATATACAAAATTGGGGCTTCCGAGCCACCAAAATATACTACACAGTCATACAAAAAATATATACACCCAGGTCTCTAAGCCTGAGGTGGAGGAGGGTGCTGATCATGGTAGCACACTACGACTCTAGATAGCTGACGAAACAATCGAACCCATGCTCGTGGTACTCCAACCACCTGGCGCTACATGGCCTCAGGAAATTCCTCGACTTGCGCCATGGGTACTCTCTGTGTTAATCGAATATAGTTCATGTGAATGCTCTGGAGAGTCTGTTCCGCATCCGCAGCCATGATCTCATCACCTCTTTCCCTTCATCGATGATGAGGAAATCCATCTGGCCGTCGTGGTCCTACATTTGCATATACATTACAGAGTGTCACTATGTGTCATCACACCAAAAACATGTCTTTTGATTTCATATATCAAAAAACACAAAAAATTTAAATAATTCAAAAATTAAAAGTGGGTTTGGGATTTGTTACCTATGTCTCCATAAGCCGCTCCTAGTGGTAGGGGCATGTCTGGATCACCGCGGAAGTCAATCCTTGCATAGGGATAGTCATCTATGGTGATGAGTTGTCTCCGCCACCATGGAAAGAACTCTGCTAGGTAGGGGTTAGCCACGCTGCCACCTTCTAGTCTGTGCATGACATTATCCCAGTGTCACTGAGCTGGATCTCGAACTCTATGTGGAGCAATTTCTACTCTACGGGTTAGCTTTGGCACCCGCTCAAAGAAAAAAGTGCCCAGTATGCTGCCATATCCGAAGTTCCGCACCCTACCCATCTTGCAATCACTGAGCTGTTGTTTCATGTTGCTTAGCAGCGTAGTACTCCAATCATATATTGTATCCCACATACACTCTACTACATAGAACATCATTGGCCGTGAGGCCTGGTGGAGTGAATCCAAACCTACAATCCTGTCTAAGGCCAAAAGTATGACTTTCAGCCCCAGAATATGAATAGAGTTTGTCGAGATTTGACTCCAAACCTTCTCTATATCCGGAAGATAGTACATAGCTATGTACTCATCTATCGTCAACTCGCATCTTGGCCCACGGGATCAGAGGTTCACCACCTCCCCTCATCAGGACAAACCTGTGATGAAATATATGTCCTCAACCTCAATGCTAAGCGACATCCCATCTATCTGAAAATTTTCAGACTTTGGATCCCAGTAATCTACCAGCAACTGGAGTAGTCTTGGTTTTGCCCTCAAGCTGCCAAGACACCAAAACTTGTATAAGCCACATGCCCGTAATGAATGTTGAGCAATGATATTAGCTTGAACAGATTCTTCAACATCACCATGTTCCCTCTCTCTCCACTCTAGTACCATCCTGCACAAAAAACAAAATTTGTGATCATGATTTTCCCATAAAAACCTTGTTTGCGGCCCTATACATGACTGTTTGCAAAACATCCACATATGTACGTGGGTTTCGAGGAATTTTCCGCGTATGGTGAGCCCTATACGTGGAAAAAATCCTGATTTTTGCGTGGGCCGAAACGCCCAAGTTGGGATGGCCCAAAAAATTAAATTGACCATGAAAATTGAAAATTTTTATATCAAAATGAACGAGAGGGGCAAGAGAATCTACTTGGATCAAACGTGGAGGGATTCCATCAGACGATTCTCCCGTAATTCGCTTCTGAAGTTCTGAACTCAAATGCACTATGGTTGGTAAAAATTCAAAATGGTATGAAAATTTTTAAATTTTTCACTATTTATAGAAAAAATTTGAAATTTTTACCCACTTTCTATAGTTTTTTACCGTTTCTGACCGTTTTTTACCATTTGAACTAATTTGATGTTGTAGGGGCCCATTTGAGTGCGGTTTGACCGTGTCTTCAACCCGTTCGTGCCTATTTCAGGTATTATGTCTAAACTGACATATATGTTAGGTTTTCACACCCGCTTTCATTTTGCATAACATTATGACTGTTTCATTTTAACCCTAGGTACGAACCCATTCTATCTTGTCACGGAACCTCCTTGTTGCTTTTATAAGTGACATGTTGTGAATGGTAGAGCTTTCCCACACATGGGTACCCTAGTTAGATCTTGCTTTGCATTTGGTTCCCATGCCAACATTTCTCCTTTAGGGTGTGGGAGTCCTTTGTATAGTACCACCATGACTTTGAGCAAGAGCTTCATACTCCTCTTGAACTTTATGCTACCCTTTTCCCTTGGACTCCCTTGTATATGTCAAGTTGTAATTGCATTATCATGAGTTTTTCTTGCCTTATTGAGCCTTATGTCAGCTTCCCTGACCTTGATTTTCAGCCATATAACCTGAGCATGTCTCATGTCTAGCCAAGCCGATCCTTTTTACATATATTTTGTAGCTTGATCCCCCATTTTTTATCGGGAGGGGACCTTCCCCCGAGTGTCATTATCCTGCACATGTTTCCTTGCATTGAGCATAGGTATGTTCCGCTTCTTGGAACTAGCTTGTTTGACCCCTGACACTCGTCTCCTCCTAGATTTGTAACTATAAAGCACTTTTATTCTTTTTCAATCTTTTCAAAATATCTGAAAAAGTCAAAAAAAATAAAAAAACCAAAAAGACGGACAAGAAAATATGTTATCTTTGGAAGCAGTCGAGTCATGTCACCTTTGAACAGAGCACTGTATATCACATTCGTTGGTTGGGTTATTAGTTTGAATTTAGGAGTTGTACTTGTTACTCTGAGTTTATCTCCACCGATTGGTTAAGATTATGGTCCCTATGGATCCTCTGTTGATGCCTCCTGTGTCACAGAGATGTCCCAGTTTGCATATCAAGTCCATGCTGCTTATCTTCAGTCACCATTTGCCTTTATGCTCTTGTTCGAAGGAAGTTGAAACCTGAGTCGACCATTCCTCAATTGTCTTGACTTTGCATGTCGGCCATTCCTAGTACTGTTACTGGTTCATGCACATTTTGTTTGAGTTCTTCCACATTGTACAGTGTTGTTGAGTGCCTTGTGTTGGTTGATGGCGGATGCCCTAATTCCCTCCTTCTAGTGGATTCCATCACATCGACTTCAAATCATTTATTCTGGGATAGGAGTCTAGAGTCATTTGAGTGCCTTGAGACTTACAATCATTAGTGGTAGGTTCTCTCACCATCAACAGTTTTGGGAATACGTCAATGTCCCCTGATCGATGGATTCTTCCACACATCTATTCACACTTGTTGTTAGATTGCACTCTAGTACCTTGATTCCCATTTTCATTATCGATGGGTGATCTCGCATCTGTTAACGGTATACATTAATGACCGGTAATCAAAATATGGACTACTATGTTCGACCTCGACACCTCTATTCACATAGTAGGACATGTACTCGTAGCATTTTGTGTATAAGGCCTTCCCATTTGGTGGCACTCCACATATGCTACCTCCTTGATTGTGCCAGTGTTCATGAGATTTCAGCTCTCGTGATTTGATTCCAATGTATGTCATATATCTTTAGTCGTTATGGAGATCTTGATCCATTGTATATCTTCAGCTTCTATGGAGATCTTGATCCATTGTATATCTTCATCATGGAGATTATGATCTATTATATATTGTACGTGGCGATGACCACACATGTCAGATTTTGTATAACATGCCTATTCATCGCCATTGTACTCTTATGTATCCAGGACTGCTATATGTATTTGTAGTCATATGCAGAGATTGATTATTGTACTATACTGATGGATGGTTGGTTCTTCCACCTGTTTCTTCATCACTCCACTTCTGGGATGGATTTTATAATGTATTTCGGCCATCATGTTACCCCTCTGACCTCACACATTAGGGGGCATCTGTTACAACTGATTTTACCACACATGGTTGATCACATATTTATGGCCTTCCCTGTCCCTCTGCAAACTCTTTGGACCCCATGGACTCATATTGTACCTTTTATTTTTCCAATTTCATCCCTAAAAACACTCGTTTATTGTTGTATGCGACTTTTAATCCCATACTCGTGTGTATACGCGACTTTTGACCTCAAACCCGCGTACATCAGGATGTGTGCATAAATCCAAATACTTTTGGAGTTTTCCTTGATGTGTGTCCGAACCACTTGACTATTGGCCTTCCATATGCCTTGAGATCGCTTGGATTTTACCCTCCATTACCCCTTTGAAGTGCTATATAAGGAACCCCTTGGATACATTGAAGGGGAGGAATTGAAGAGCAAGGAAACTATAGTCAATTGTTGCCATAGCTTGCATATACTTGAGTCTGCATCCCTTTTTCCCTTTGGAGCACTTTGTGTTCTTCCCAAGCTTGCCTTTGCTGGTGAGCTTGCTATCGAGAGATGGAGGATTGAGGTAGTGGAGGCCCAGGTAGAGGACTCAGTTTCTCTAGTTCGCACACGTGCCGACAGAGGTTGTCACTTATGTAGTCTCTGATTTGATTAATAGAAATATCTTTTCCTGTCCAATAATGTGCATTTGAATGAATATTGAATCCATGGATATGTTTAATTGCTTATACATTGTTGATTANATATGGCTTGCTTGTCTTGTTTGATGTTGTTGAGAGAAAATTTCTAGTGCAAGTAGGATTGGAAAAAGCTCAACGGGGATCTACTTCAACCATCTGGAATAAGGTATGATTCGAGATCCTTTAGTGTTAGATGTTTGGTTTCTCTTGCATATTGGAAAGGGATTGATCTCTCAGATCTAGCTGTCTGTTGTGGTACACCCCAAGCCATAGGAAGTTTCTCTCCGTAACACTTACAAAATGTACTAAGAACACAAGACAAGAAAACATACTATGCTCACTAAACTGGAAATATATCCTTCATATATATAGGAGACCAAAGTCTACAATAAAAACTAATAGACCCAATAATAGACCCAAGCCGACATGAATAATATGTAATACACCACATCATAGGGGGTTATGTGCAACCCTATAGGGAAAATGTGCCAAATATTTAGGGCTTAACATGCTCCTCCCCTTCGGACAAGCGTTGTTCTCAACACTTGGATGCATTTATATGAAGGACTCATCTTTAGATATCAAATATGAAGCTAGTAAGTGCTTCCACTTGATGGCATACTAAATAATAGAATGATTTCGTAGTTGTTTGATCCTTATTTCGATGATTTGTTCAAGTTCCCATATTATTTGTGCTTGTTCAAAACTTATTTGACGGTGATGTTGATTTACGTGTATTTTCATCTTGTTTTCTGACATTGTTGGGATTTGGAGAAGATCTTGTTGGTGCTATATGCAATATGCCACTACTTGAAATATATATTTTCATTTCATTGTTTCAACCATTTTCTCCATTTCATTCTTTTGGACATAGGGGTGTTTGTAATGTCTGATGCTAAAAGGAATGCTTCCCATATTTAAGTTAATAGCGTTGTCCAAACATCGAATATGTGGATTACTTATTGGAATATCTTCAAATACCTTGGAAGGATTTTTAAGGACCCTTTGGATATCTCAAAAAATAGGAGCCTTACATGTTTGAACATCTAGTAAGTATCTTTTTAATTATACCTTGTTTTTATTTATTTAACAATGTTGTCATCATCATTAGAGATGATCACCTTGCTTGGTTTCTCTATGATACCATTTAACACAAATCATTTTTCTTCCTAGAAAAATTTCATGAAAAGCTTTAGAAAATTAAAATCCATCGTTCCCAATGATTGTAACCATTGAACTCCTAATACAACATCAACACACCCCCATTGGGTGGGATAGAAATTCCTCCTTCTGCAATCATTACTTGAAATTCTGGTCCTGGATATACAAAACAATTGAAATATGTGGCTACTTTATAGTGAATGAGATTATGAGTACTACCATAATCAATCAACATTCTTACCTTTATATTTTGTATATATCCTTCGATCTTGAGAGTTTGAGGAGTGTTAATTCCAGCCAAAGCAAGACAATATATGGTGGGAGTAATCACTTCTAGTTCATCCCCTTGTGGTGGTTCTTATTCTTTTTGTTCTTCCTCTTCACATTCTATGTAGAATAATTTCATTTCTCCACACTTATGGACCTTACTGTACTTGTTGTCACAATTAAACCATAGACCTTTCGCTCTTCTTTCCTATATTTGTTGAGGTGTCAACCTATGAGATTGGTTAGAAGAAGGAACATCATTCTCTATGTATGTGTTGGAAGTGGTATCTCTAGTCATTGTCATATTTTTACTTTCAACCTTCATTTCCATCATGTAATCCTTCTATAGGGATGATGGTTCAAAGAGATGCACCTCATGTTGAATGTTATCCTTCAAGGTTCCAATAAATAGATCTAACAAATTATATTTTGAAATAGTTTTCACTCTGAGACTTAGCTATTGAAATTGCTTGATGTGCTCTGTAACTGGACCATTTTACTTGAGATTTACCAACTGGCTAAAGAAGGTGTTTCTATACCCATAATGTGCAATCAATTATTTTGTGAATATATACCAAGAGATAATATAGTCATTTTTGTGGTCGCAAAGCCATTGGTACCATACAAATTGATCAGATTCTAAATATAAGGATGCAATAGTTATCTTTTGCAAAGTTGGCAAATGGTGTAAATCAAAGAATTGCTCCCTCTAAAAAATCCATGTGATTGTATCCTTGCCATCAAACTTTCTCATGTCAATCTTGGGGATAAAGTAGTTCCTTGAACCCGAATAGTTGTGGTACACATAGCTAGAATAGGTGTGGTACACATAGCTTGTTTCAGTTTCTCAAATGCACACTTAGCAGCAGGTGTCCATCCAAAAGCATCCTTTTTCATAAGAGTTGTTAATGGAACTGAAATCTTCCCATAATCCTTGAAAAACTTGAGGTAGTAGCTAGTAAGTCACAAAAACCCACGAAGGCTCTTCAAGGTCTGAGGGTGTGACCAATTTTTCATGGCATCTATTTTAGCAGGATCGACACGAACTCCTTGTGCTGAAACAATATGCCCGAGATACTCTACTTCCTTCTACCCAAAAACACATTTAGATTGTTTGTCACAGAGATGATGATCATAGAAAAGTTGCAGTACAAAATCCAGATGTTGGAGATGCTCATCCCAGGCTTTACTATAGATGAGGATATCATCAAAGAAGACCATAATGAAGTTTCGCAAGTAGGGCTGAAATATTTTATTCATCAATGCCTGGAACGTGGAAGGAGAATTTGTGAGGCCAAATGGCATGACCAAAAATTCATAATGGCCATCATGTGTGCAGAAAGTTGTTTTATGGATATCATCTGCATGGACCTGGATTTGGTGATACCCAGAACGAAGATCCAACTTGGAGAAAAAATGAGCACCATGAAGCTCATCCAGAAGCTCATCAACAATGGGAATTGGAAACTTATCCTTGATTGTGATGTGATTAAGTGCTCGAAAGTCGATGCAAAAGCGCCATGACCCATCTTTCTTCCGGACTAGAAGGACCAGTGAAGACAAGGGACTAGTGCTAGGGAGAATAACACCTTGCTTCAATAAGTCGCGAACACGCATCTTAATTTATGTCTTGTGGTGAAACAGGTAGAGATAAGGCCTCATGTTGGGAGGGACGCTTCCAGGAAGGAGCAAAATACGATGGTCCTCGGATCAGGAAGGTGGCAATCCCACTGGCTCAGCAAACACACATGCATATCGATCCAGAATTTGTTGGAGATCCAATGGAGTAGTTGAGACTGTTGAAGGTTGCATCTGAATGAAATGGAGCTGAGCGATGACACCGTGTGAACTTTTATTAAGAATATTTTCCATTCAATGTGAACTGATGAGGTTGAGAGACCCTAGTTGTAATCCCCACAATGTGTGTTTGTTACCATTGATTGAAAACTGCATCCAAAGTTTAGCAAAATCCCATGAAATGGGTCCAGGTGTGTGTAACCATTGAGCACCCCAAACCACATCACATCCACCTAAGGGCAAGGAAAACATGTCAGAGCGTAAGTTATAATCCCCCATAAATATGCGCACATTATGGCACTTCCCTTTGCAATGTAAGGTGCCCCCATTGGAAATCATGACTTCAAATTTGGAGCAAGGATGGACAAAACAATCATCCTGTTTGGAAATCCTCGGGTCAATGAAGTTGTGAGTGCTACCAGAATCAATGAGTATTGTAAGAGGTAGTTGTTTGAAGAACCCTCTGACTCGCATGGTTGGTGGGGTGGTGACTCTGGCTAAGGCATGGAGATATATCTTTGGTTGGTCATCTGGAGCAGGAAATTGTTGAATGTCACCATCATCATCTACTAGATCTTGAGCATCATAAAAAATTTCAGGTGCGGGTGGAGAATCCACATCCAAGAGATAGAGCTTTTACTCAACACATCTACGTCCCCAGGTGAATTTCTCATCACAATTATAACAAAGCCCTTTTTCCCAAAGTTCCCACATCTTTGCTTCAGAAAAATGCTTGATAGGAGTGGTTCTAGGAGTTGGCGGATTTTGGGTTCTTTGGGGAACCATAGGTCTGAATGGAACAAGAGTGGATTTGGAGCATTTTTTAGCCCTGATCTTATCCTCTGCTAGCTTAACCAACCCTAGGGCTTCCATCATTGTGTTGGGGCAGAACATTTTAACCTCATATCATATTGCATCCTTCAGACCACTGATAAAACAACTCAGGTAGAATGCATCAGGCAATCCCTCGGTGTGATTGGCTAGTTTATCAAATTCTGTCTGATACTCCCGCACAGTTCCAGTTTGGCGAAGTTTGGTGAGTGCTCCTGTGAAGTCATCAAAAGCACTAGGGCAAAATCGTTGCAAAAGGAGTCAGGAAAAATCTATCCAGTTTGGCTTTGCATGAGCCTTGATGTACCATCGAAACCATTGAAGGGCTTCATGTTCCAAATGAAAGGATTCAAGTGGCACTTTATTGACATCAAAAGTGTTATGCAAACTGAAATATTCTTCTGCCCTATAAATCCATCCAGTCAAATCATCACCATTGAAGCGAGGAAAATCCAGCTTCGGCCCACGGAAGTTGCTAGACAACGAGAACCTAGTGTCTGCAGAAGAATCAGGATGGCGGCGGTTGTTCATGGGTGAATACTAAAGATGGAGACTGAGAAATTTTTTATCTAGATCCTCGAGTTTGGACTTGATGGTGGCAAGTTCTTCTTCCATTTGTTTATTTGGTTCGGCACGGTTGACAACCATAAGCAGTATTTTTTTTCTCAGGTAATGGGTAGAAAAACAAAAATGGAAAGGGTTTTAGAAAAGGATATTTTTTATTCGGGAAAATTTTTGGGGGGGTGTAATTGGGGTTTTACGGGGTTTTGGACACTTTCTTAAGGACAAGAAACAGAAAATGTGAATTTCAAATGGTGGGATGAAGGAATTGGAAAATTTGTCAGAGAGGGACAATGAAACATAAATGGAAAACGAACACTATGGAAAAATTTGAAGGCGATTGGGTGAGAATCAGAAAAGTTATGACAAACCCTAAAAATGGACAAATGTGGAATTTTGACCTTCAGGAAGTGAAATTGGGGATAGGGTCCTCAAGGAAGGAATATGCAGAATGGTATTACGAGGGTTACAGTGAAGTTTCAAGGGAAACAAAGATAAATCAAGGAAGATATGGCTAGTTTTTTTTTTGAAGTGATGATCTGTGGTGGTTCTAGAAAGTTGTGCTTTATCAACCTAAAATGGAGGAAATGATCTGTGACGGTTATGGAATTCTGCGCATTATCAATAGTAAATAGATATGGACCCAAGGTATATTCAGCTTCCTAAAGGTTCACAGGAGTCACTTGGCCACCAAGGTTGTTTGACGGCTTGCGTATTGGGGCAGTACCCCTCACTCCACGGCACAGGTAAAACTGCTAACCACTTGGCCATAAACGACAACTCTTTGGTTTTCCTCACGGAAGGGAATCTAGTCAATCTGGTGGGGGTCATTTCCGTTTTCACTTGGCAGGTCCTCTCAATGGCCAGCTACTTCGGGGTTCCTATGGTAATCCTCACAATTAGTTTTAGGGCTTTAATGCCCAAGTACTTCCCACAGTTAAGCGGATAGGGTTTATTTCATGATCCGAATGAATAATACCACTTCAAGAAGAAGAAGAAATGTAAGGATCACAACGCTAGGAAGCACTGCAGAGAAAAAAAAATTCCAGAAATTCCACCCAACGAACCCAAGAAAGTGCTCTGATACCAAATGTGGGGAACCTCCTACAATAAACAATGAGAATGCATGATATAATAGAAATTATGGATCATAGAAGAGATTTTATTAATCGCATGCCATTTCGAGGGGGAAACCTCCTTTGAGCAATCTCAATACAAATTAACTCTTCAATGCTTTCATTAGAAGCAACACATACTTATATACTAAGTCTAATCTAAACAACTATTACTCCCCATGAATGTGGGATAATGAAACATATTAACTGGACGACTTAACAATTATCACTTACTCCCCATGAATGTGGGATAATACAACATAATAATGGGACGACTTACAAAGCATATGCGTCCGACAAAATATACTAACAAAATAAAGAGGGGAGTTGACATGGGTTCTTACCACCCTAAACGACATTTTTTGGCGATTCGGGGGGCCAAATGGTTTCCATCGGCATTCATTTGGTCCCATCCAAAATTTGTAAAGCTTAGATATACCTATCCAATGGGCTATCTAGTTCCCCAAATGGAGATCATATGCAAAAGTTATGACCCCGAGAAGTCGATTGTTCAACTAACGACCTTAGGGCCACAAAATTCATGACGATTCATCTCTTAGGGTTAGGTTTAGGGTTTTCTGCCTCTCCAAGGCTTTATGATAAAAGGCCCTTCATCCTTATTTTGTATTCATCTTGTCACGAGTGAGCGTATCCACCACATCTCTTCTCAGAGATACAACTACCACCATTCTAGCTGCTTTTGTTTTATAGTCTGTTATGTTTCATTCATTTAATAGAATATGAGTTTATTGTATCACTATGTTTATCGCCATATACATTTGTGCATTTGAATATGTATATATTCTCTTTCATTTTGTTCTCACATCAATCTGGATCACCTATAACAATTGGAAAACATGTATTGAAATAAATACAAAATGAGCTAACTTATTTCAATCTACTTCACACATCTAGATATCCTCTTTGGAATCATTGGCACTAACACATGCCGTTCAACCTAGTTTCTAAACTTTGATTCTTAGCACTTCTATAATTCATTGTTTTGGTTGAATATTTCTCAAAGGAACCTAACTTCTTTCTTAAGACTTCACTATATACTGCAACTTGGTTTCATTCTTTATTCCTATCTCCTTGCAGTGATTACCAAATTATTTTTAAACTTTTGGTCATCTATCAACTAATCATTACTACAATTGATATGTTGGATGTTAATAATGAATCTTTGAAACGTTAATGGATGGGGAGGAGATCTAGACAATGTGTGGATGCTACTCCAAAATGAACATAGTAAATGTGAATGAACTTGAAGTATAAATTGTATTAGCTTAACACAATGTTGCAAATGAGATGAGTATGTCTATTGCATGCATTTATGTTCCTATGTATTCTAGAGAGATTGATGAATTGAGGACTAGCAATTCTTCATGAAATTGGTTCACAGTCTTTGATTGTAGAATTTATGGGAGTTTTAAAAAGTGTTGGGGTAAAGGTTCCTAACTCTGTGTTAAGCTAGACATTTCCTTTTAGTGAAAATGGTTAGCAATCATTAAGGGGTTGTGACAAATTGGTATCAGAGATGAGGTTACAACACTTGGGTTGTCTGGGGTCAATCATTATATAGTTCTAAATTGCAGTCACACTCTCAATGAAATTACCTATAACAATTTCCATAGCTTGATAACTTCCCTTGTATGCAATCTAATGTTTTCCCGGTGCTACCTTATGTAACAAAACTTGTCGATATTTTAGTAAGTAAGTTAGATCAAGTTCTTGTCTTACCTTGACAATCAAATAATACATGCTTAGAGTATCTAACCTTGAGATGCTCTTTAATTGACAAGGTTTTTATGGATATCATGGAAACTATTACTTGGGAGCTCGGTAATTCGAGAATGTCATTGTCTGATTATACATGGATTTTTATGTAAACTATATATTTGTTCATGATTGCGTATATAAGTTTGTTTTTCACATTCCTTTGACTTCTTCCTTATAAGATTTGCTCAAATTTTATTGACATTCTATGGTAATATTCCATTCCTGTTGAAGTATAAGACAACCATTTTGTGAAATTTTACTAGAGAAATATTTTTATTTACATTTAAATTTGAAGGTAGGAAAAGTATTGTACTTTCAAGGGAAAATAGTTATACTCTTTGATAGAGAAATGTAGTTCCATGCTTTCATTTTTCCAAAATCCAAAATGGGGTTTCTTGGCTTCCTTAGGTTGGCAAGCAAGTTATTTCACAAGAAAGATTTATTTTTGATAAACAATGGACCTTCTCTTCCTGCTATTCACATTATTCATTATCTTAATAGCATGGACCTTTATATAAATTTCTTTTCTGAGTCATATCCTTTTCTTATGTCCATTGCAACTAGGATTCATTCATAAGATCAATCTTCTTATTTGGATTCTACAATTCTTGATTCATGGTTTCTATATAAGCCTATTAGTGACAAACAATATTGTTATGATTAAGTACCTTAAATGTGTGTGCATGAAACAGTTAGAGCATTAATCTACCTTATTACCATAGTCTTACACCTAGGAGGCATTTTCATGTGTCTTGTACTTATGTTATATGATCCTACTTAGGTTATACTGATCAATATTGGTCTAATAAGTGATTTCTGGCTCATTAACTCACAGTTGAGGCGCTCCACTTTGATCATCCTGATAGTTGAGGCGCTCTAGTTTGATCATTCTGGCATTTTAGGTGCCCTCATTGATTACATACCACTTTATGTTTGACCAGGGGCACTAGTGTGTGAATGTGGTTGTTTTGTGGTCTTCTTGGCCAATTATTGGTTCCTGGAGACTCTCCCACTCACACATGTGTTCACACATGCCTAGCATGCCTGCATTTATGATTCAACATGCCTCCATACATGTTCACACTTGCATTCATGACTATTTGGTTAGGTTTGGGAGCCTATTGGTCAACCTATTAAGGGTCAAATCCTAGCCTGACACTTGTCTGCATATAGATGGCCTCCAAGGGCTCACAAATTTTCCCCATTGTATTATAAATATGTACCATACACCTCTACAAGATGTGCATTAATAGAAAGATCAGTTATTGGCACCATCTATGTGTGTTATTTCATTCTATTTTGTTGTTCTCTTGCATAATTTGTGAATAACTTAGTAGATTATGAATATTGCTCTAGCTCCTAGATATCACTGTGAAGCAATTATCACATGGTATCAGAGCTTTGTGGAACTGCAAAACAAATATAGAGAGTTTTGAGTTGTTGTTTAGGGCATTTTTCCAAAAAATCTAAGTGTTTGCATTAAAGTTTCTACAACATTTTTGTCACACAGTGCGCAAGAAGAATGGAGCAGAAATGTGTAATGCTAACCTCATTCAACTATTTTGAATGGAAGGATGAAATGGTGATCCAACTGAGGTCGAAAGGCATGTAAATATTCACCATGGGAACTGAGACCGAGCCCAACTCTGATGTGGAGAAAGATAAGTACTTCAACATACTTGATGAGACATTTGGTATGCTTTGTCTTAGTACTTCGAGAGATCTTCTCTTTCATGTATACAGTCTTGACATACCCAATGCAGTTTGGCTCAATATTGAGTCACTATTTGGGAATGCTGATGAGATGAGAGGCCATCAGCTCGAAAATGAGCTAATCTCACTGATTCCATCTCACTATGAGACAATCCAAGACTTCTTTATCAAGTTCAAAGCGTTGGTGCTTCAGCTAAAATAGTGTGGCATAGAGAAGAAAGATGATCAACTTATATTATCTGTCCTTTCTAACCTTGGTCCTGAGTATTATGTGTTTGTTTTACATTCCACTCAAGCAAGCTCACAACTAAAAATTGGAGGATTCATGCGTTAGCAGACTTCATGGAGTCATTGACTTAGGAGGAAGATAAGTTAGTGCAAATGGGCACCATTGTTGGTCACTCTATATGCTACTTAATCAAAACCATCATGCAGAATGCTCAATATAAATTGTGAACCCAGGGAAGTCTTTTTATTGCAAAGATAATTCACACTGTTTGTGCTTAAACACTAAGTAGTTGATGCTATTGAATGAACTTATCCTACCTATCTATTCAACCAAACTCTTCCCATAATTAATCTAATCTAAATTACCTTCCTAAAGATTCAGAATTATAACTACTTTCCTACAACTTCGATCCATAAATGAATGATTCAGGAAATAACATCTAGACTTCCTTTTGCAGAAAGTTAAATCCTAATCTACTAGACCATATGAAAATCCATCATAACTATTTCAATTCAACTTAATCCAGGAATTAAGAATGCAGAAATTGAACCCATCAATTATAACTATAATTGGACTGAATTAACAAAAACCTGAGAAAGATAGCAATTGAAAGAAACTAGGGATGAGCTTGACTATTACAACTATCACACAATTGCATAAAGGAAATTAACCTATACAGTCGACTGTCACACGACACTGCTGTAGATTACAGGAAATGCAATTACTGATCATTCAAGGAAACGCACAATGAATCATTACTGTTTCAGATAATATAAAAGAATGCATCTACTGTAACATCCACACCACACAACAGAAGGAATTAAACACCTAATTAACTCGGTAATATCTATGGGAAGACGAGCCCAACCTTTGAACAGAGACACCGGAGGCTAACACAATTTAAAACACAGATATCTGAAGAATCCTCCTCCTTGTATTAAACGGTAGAATGAAAGTATAGTCTATGTCACATCTTAACAATAAGATCAATATTTTCCAACCTTCTCCTCCAAATAGTTCCCAATACTTATACATCAATATTCATAACCTCCACCCACTAATATCGGGTAGCCATGAAGATCTATGATCTTCAGGCTACCCTATTACAATGCGTTGTTACAACTGCGGGCAAAATAAAAGCAGGGAGCATAGGAAATCTATTGCTCAAGTCGGTGATGAAATAACAGAACCAAAATAAGAGATTTTTCGTCAGTTGTAGCTACCCTTGAGCAATGGCGCGCTGCTGAGACTGAGTCTGTTGTAGCCTTTCATGTTGCAGCTTGCGTGGAATGATGATCCTTGACGGCGTCCCACGTGTGGAGATGGAATCAGTTGGTAACAACTGGAAATGAATGTTCATCTCCTCTAAAAACCACTTGGCTTGCTACACCTGTATCCTTCACATCTTGAACTAACTTCATAAAATCTCAATGTGTTAGCATAATCCAAAAGGCAAAGCCCTGATTATAACAATCATAAGCATTAATAAGATAAAACAATAATTAATCATACATGTAAGAATTCAGGACTCAAATGAAGGAATAACATCTGTTTGGTGCATAAAATGGAGTAAGATAAGGCAAAAATGGTATAGTAAGTGTGGTAAAAAAGGGGTCATTTCCGGGCCCAACATCTCCCCCCAACTGTCTTGTTGCATGTCCCTATGCAACAACCTCCATTAGTCCGAACCTGAATCTGGCATTGTACTTCGTTCATGGAGAGAGGAAAAATTATAAGGGAGTTCAGGTGATCCCTGCTTTTCTAAAAATCCATTATGGGCAACCCAATATCTCCAACACTGCTTCTCCTCTTCCTTTGTCAATGAGAAATTTTCCCTATATGGTTTTACTGGCCACCAGATAAGAGGAAATTTGAATTTGAGTCCCAGCCAATTGACCCCACACCTCCTTATACAGTCCACATACCCCTCGATCCTAGAAAGCGCATGCTTAAAGTTCTCGAAGCAGTAAGGGTCCCTATTCTTCAATGATAAAGGAGAAGCCTACCATCTATGCTTACTACCTTCCAAAGCCAATTGTTCCTGCCTGAAAATCTGGCTGACACAAGTAGAGATGACCCTTTCTTGAAGTTCAACCATTTGTTGAGTCTTGATGGAAGATGTAAGCCGGTGCTGTTGCAGAGCAAAAAAGAGATGAGGAGATTCAATTAGAGAGAATTTGAGGTAAAAAATGGGCCTCCTAAGAGATGTACTACAAAAATATAAGATATATTAAAATATTATGAGTTAGGGGTTTTATGGGGTAGGTATATATGACAACTCATCTCCTACACTACTTTTTATGCACAATATAAATAACCATGGTTGAGTTACTTTTATAAATTGACTATAAATAAAATTAATAAAATAACTCTACAATGATGTGACTAAGATTCATTGTAAATTCCCAAAAATTTATTGTCCTTTATCATTTATTTGTCTTGAACTTGTAAATGAAATTAAACAAAAAAAATATTTTTCGGAGTTATTTATTTAATTTATGTTGACTCTTTTGTATTTAGTACATTCATCATCAAATTAATTTTAATGTGATTTAATTGAGATTTATTTACATGTAGAATTTTAAAAATATTATTATAATATTTATTGTATTATTAGAATAAATTAATATCAAAATCATAATTTTTTTGATATATTCATTTTATTGTAAATGAATGTTATAGTTAAATCTCTTATAGAAAATAATATAAGACTTCATTTATTCTTAAAAATTGAGTATATATATATATATATATATATATATATATTATTTTGTAAAACATTTTTATTTTATTTTATTGTAAATGAATGTTATATAGTTGAGTCTCTCATAGAAAATAATATAAGACTTGATTTATTCTTAAAAATTGACTAGTGAAAATATATTAAAAAAAATTAACTATTAATATTATCTTTAGAATATTATTATTTTGTAAAACATTTTTTTCATTTTATTGTAAAGGAGTGTTATAGTTAAGTCTCTCATAGAAAATAATGTAAGACTTAATTTATTCTTAAAAATTAAGTAGTAAAAATATATAATTGTTTTTAACTATTAATGTTATCTTTAGAACATTATTATTTTGTAAAACATTTTTCTTTAAAGTTTTGAAAATTGTGATCTAATTGAATTTTTTAGGAATATTATAATACATTGCCATGTATTATTATGTGTACTAGTGAAATAAAATGGACAATTTGTGTCTATGTGTATATATATATAGATAAATAGTTATAGTTGTTTACTTTGCAAAAAATATATGTCATGTAAATGTTAAATTTAAAATATTTATACAAAATATTTCAATACATTGTCTCATTTTATCGCATTCTCCTACATTTTATTGTAAGCCCACAAAATGGTGTTAAAATATGTAAATTGATGCTTCCTTCCCTTACAAAATATTTTAGGGGTATTCCTCTAAAAAGGGTTGCAATCCTCTCGTTGATACCCTAATCAATATTATAGATGATTTTGAGAATGGATCACTAAAGAGTGAGGATTCCATGGAAAAGGAGGTATATTTTTCTATTGGTCCCCATCTTAGAGGGGGATTATTATTACAATCTTAGATCTAAAAAATCTATGGAGTTTGAACCGTTGGGAGGGCTAGCTCTAGATTCTATGGGGAGTCTGGAAATTTGGTGGTAGGAATGAAGTCAACTTTCAAACATTCCCAAGAAAAACCTATTAAAGACATCTAATAGGGAAGTCAAAAATTGATCACTTGGTTCCTTAGAGTGGGACAAGCCATCTAGTGGCTGCCCCATGAAAATGCTATCAATTAATGTCAGGGACCTTAGGTAGAGTTCTTGGCCTTGTATCTACTATTGAAATTCAATTTTTCAAGAGGAGTACAAGCCTTACAAGTTTTCGACGACTATGGATTAGTTATAATTGCATAACTAGGTCTCTAAGGGTACTTAACACTCAACTGAATCCTATGGTATAGAAACTACAACAACTTTCATGTTTATTCCCATGCATTCATTATTAACACATTTATAAAGAAGTCAATCAAAATGTAGATAATGTTTCCAAGGAGGGACTCCATATTCAAGCGGGGTGACTTAGTTATTCAGGAATATGCTACCGGTTTCTTGAGAAGCCGAAGTCTGAGTTCTTTACATGATCTATAAGAATATGGTTTTGATATTCTCACTAAGCTAAGCCTTTTCGAAAATATTTGTCAAATTGTTATTGTATTTTTGTTTAATGATCGACTTTTAGTCACTTAAGGACTTTAGTGGGATGTCATCATAGAACATTATGATCCATGTATTAAATCATCATCAATTAATGTCAGGGACCTTAGGGAGAATTCTTGGCCTTGTATCTACTATTGAAATTCAATTTTTTAAGAGGAGTAGCTAGGATCACAAACTGTGCAGAGATCGATTTATGCATTGTTATAGAGAGGTGTCGTTGGGCACACGATATGGAGAAACAATGGTTATTAATAAAATAAAATAAAAAGATTGTTGGCTCAAGAATAGTCTTCAATTTGATGGGTGGCATGATCGTGATGTAATCTCCCTCTGTCCTTCCAAACATTTGTGGTTTCCCACAACATTTGTCCTCAATGCCACGAAAATACATATAAAATTTACTTGTCTTTACATCCTCATCTGATAGTCATAACGAAGGATTATTATGCATGCACATCCTCACCTTATAATACGAATTGGGTCAAGGAGCATAGACAACCATAAAATATTAAATATGTCAAGACACAAAGAGTAAGAGACAACTATAAGTAAGTCTTATATTAAATTTACCATATCTTCATTATCATGCCTTATGGTCAGACAATAAAAAGGGTAGTGGCATGCATCAACATGGAAAACGTTTTCGACATAGAGGTATACGCATTAATTGTTTTCATTAAATAACTTAAATTCCTACCCGTTTCTATCCACTCACTGAATTGGGGACTAGTACAAAACACAACAAATTTTAGAGCCTCGCTCCCTTAATTACTCACACCTAGAACTTTCTCAAATCTAGCCATTAATCACGGGGACTTCACTTAGTGAATCTCTCACATATCACGTGCGATCGTGGGATATTAAAGAATACCCTTAATTTCGAGAGATATTAACCCAAACTATTTTTGTTGAAACCCCCTCCCAATACTTAAAACCTCCTCCCCACCCCTTTATATACCTCAATCCTTATAAACCACTCTACCCACCCCCACCTTAAACCCCTCATCCCCCCAATAGCTGTAATATATTTGTTCGATTTTTGATAATTTTAAAACCCACCATATGAACTAACGTGATAGGATATTGGCCAACAAGTGAAGCCCCCGTGCCATTAATAAAGTCCTTTTGATATTTTGGTTGAATTTAAAAGGCGGATTGTTGAGACTCGGACATGCACTGAGTTGCAAGGATTCGATTGACTTAGGCTTGATTACATTGCCCCTCCATCCCATAGATGTATGCTTTCACGACAAGTGTTGAACAAAAAAAATTGATGTCCTACCCCGGTTATGCTGGCTTTGCTAACTTGTTTCGTATGTAGGAATTTTTTTTTAAATTTTTTTCGAGTTGTGTATTATTTTTTCTTAGGTGCCCAATCATTATCATTCTTACATCTCTCAAGCTTGGATTGCACATGGATGCCCCAATATGGTTATGGCATAGTCAAAGTAGTTATTTGGTATAATGAAGTGTGCTCTAACTGAAAAAAAATACAATAGAATAGTTGTTATGTTATTGAACTATAAAATTAATGATACACATATGACAACTTAATGTGTTCAAAATAAGTTTTATTGAAAATATATCATTTTTTCATGTAAATATTAAAGATTGCTTAATTGTTAAAAATTATAAAAAATTAAAAAACAATATTTATTTTTTGCATTTTTTTTTGTAAAAAGGTTTCGTTAATTTGGCTCCGAGACTAAATGCCCTTCCAATTAAAATTAAAACCAATCAAATTTGATCTCTATTCATGCCAAATCTATTACAATTCTCTTATAATATTTGTATTTAATATTGTATGTATGTCAATATTCTATTTTTTTTGTTGCAGGTGTGTTTTATACATTTTTTATTATTCTTATGTGAATCGAGGGGGATTTTACCATTCGCATGTTGTATCGTTTTGTTACTTAATACATGCGTTGGTAAGTTTACATGGACACCAATCGCTCTGTGCATCAACTATCAACATCTAAGCAGCTAGGTACAAACTATTAGTATGGACCAGAAAGTAGCGAAGTAGCTGGTGAATTCTGAATAATGGAGATGATTTTGAAGAATGAAATAAGCCTCTTCACTTCCAACACTCGAGCAAAGATAAAACTTCATCAATTCAGGGGTCAAATGGAGGAGGATGCACTAGTTTTATCACTGAGATTTCATGCATAAGCATAGGGTTGGTTGCTCCTCTTTCCCTAGCTTGAATTGGCAGAAATAATCTTTGGGAAAAATCCCAAAATCCTTATCCAACCATGCAGAAGATTTGAACCCTTCAACCTAAATCAATAGTGGAGATAAAGTTCTCCTTTCCATGCATAAACCCTGCTCACTATTTAAGTGGAGTGCACTATTTTTAGGTAACTGCTAAAGTTGTTGTGATTACCATATAAGCGCTTGGTTGTTTAATATGACCATATTATAAAATAATACCAAGGATAACAATACATAGACCAAATCTCCAAGTTGTTTGCACATACATTGTTGTCTTATGCGTTTGCATTACTAACTTGTAATTCATTTTCTTTATTTTTAAGTTACATTCACAAATAGAATTTGAACACAATGCAACCATCCTGTCGAGTCCATCAAAAAACATAACCATGCATACAAAATCATCCACGAGTACATTAATATTCAAACATATACATTAGAGAGTTAACCTTGAGGGAATTCCAGGATCATAGGCCAAGAAATTAAACTGAGCCTGCTACCATCACTCATTGAAGCAAACAAAGTTAGTTGAATGTAAACCATATCCATATGTGCCGTGGAAATTAATTCAACCAACTAAATTTGAAGTGGACTAAGCACATCAGGGATAATATAATCCTACAGGGAAAATGTAAGAAACTGGGTCATTTTAATCATTGGGATATCAAGTGCCATTCTCATCCAATCAAATGTCTATCTCAAATTTCTATCTCATCCAATCAAATGTCTTCAAAGTGTGCCAAGTTACTTCCAAGTTCCTGAAAATATGTAGTGAAGGTGCCACATATTAAATCAAAACCCCAATGTATAGAAGAGAACTTACTCATAGGATAGATGTTATATATGTTTATGATTCCTAATTAACTCCTTCTTAAATGATTCACTTGTATTGAGGACCTAAGGTATCACAACTTCGTTGGCATAGATCTCAAGCTGCCATGACACGAGGTTGACTCTTGTTAGACAAGGTTGCCAATATGTCAAAGTTCAGATAACCATTTCATTCTTGGGGCATATTTTATGACAAGATACAATGCATGTTGGTCACAATTTGCCAAGAATCCTTTAAATCATGTTGTTCCATATGTTACTGGAATGTGTCATAAAATTTTGGAAATAACAATTGTTCTTATTGCTGGTATATTATGGTCATTTAAGCCCTATCTTGCCCAAAAAATTAGGTGAAACTCTGCTCAAAATGTCCCCTTTTGAATGTTGGTTCTTCATATGTCATTATTGCTGCTGGAAACCATAGATTGTTGCCCTAAAAACACAAAATCGGTTGCTCTTCAGACCTGCTCTCAAAAGCATGGAAAGGGTCACAAGATGGAAGTGTTTCGCTGCTCTAAAGGCCATGAAAATGCTGATATGCTTCCACATGTGTTCAGCCCTAGAGTGTTGTACATCTTCTAAATTCTGAGCAATAGAGACTAGGTCAACAATCTGTCATGTATGACTGCCAAAACATATTGATTTATGCCCAGGTCTTATCCATTCAAATGCTTCCAAACACACTACCATGTACAATATGATGGAGTTGTTACAAGATTGAATTCACTGTCAAATATTCCACCACAATCCCTAACAGCTTCACATGTAAATCTAGTTGCTACAACTCTGTTTCTATTGTAGGTTGCTACTATTTGCTAAATCCCATTAGGTAGGGGTGTTATTTAGTGCCTTATGTTTGTCTCATACAAATGCAATACTGTAATAATGAAATAGTGATCTGGAAAACAAGGTTTAATACTTTTTCAATATCTGGGTAGATCATTAGCATCAAACACAACATCCTTTAACCGCCCATTATTGACAGAATAGAAGCTTCCAATAGATACCCCAACATCATTGTAGATGTCACTTTGGTAGCTGAAGTATAAGGTACTTAATGCCAGCTATTATTTGTAGGCACGTTCATACATCCTTGCATCATCACTTACATCTTCCAAAATTGTTTCTTCAGGTGTGTATGCCATCCTTGGAGATAAAAATACCCAATGATTCCATTGTATTTTGCACCTACTATCACTCCTATTACTCTGAATGACCACCAATCTGCTCATGATAATGCTTTCATACAAAGCTATAAAAATAGATTGACTACAAACATGCTGTATACTTATTCTTCAAACTGCCTGGAGATACAACGGTTAACCTCTTTACACTAGAGCAATCCCTCCACTTCTCTTTGTCTCTAATGATAAAAAGAATCTCTCCACCATAATGCACTTTTCATACTGCTGTAAAAGAGCCCATAGATCAGATCTCAAGTTTGTGTTTCAGTGGGCTTAATAGACATGAGATCAAATCAGCAATACAAAACAAAACTTAATGACTGCTTTTTCAATAGGCTTAAAACTGCTATGGGTAAGAGTATGGAAAGTTAGCAGTGTCATTGGCAACATTCAAAAACATAACTGAAGCAAGGCGTTGACCACTCCTTCCATATCACTCTTATGCAAATGCACCATGATATGACCCTTAGACAAGCTGGGCGCTCTTCTTCTTCAATGCCTTTATCTTTTAGATATGCCAAAACAACTACTCAAAAGCACATTGTATTGTTGATATGATTGTGCCCTTCTCCTCAATGTAGTACGGATATATAGATCCCCTTATAACTAATCACACGTGCCAAATCAAAACTTACCTTGATCAAAACTTACCTTGGGGCACTCCAATAATAGATGCTAGCTAAGTCAATCATATGCCAAAATAGGAAGTAGGTTAAGTTAATGATGCCACAAGCAACCTCCATGTAGCACTTGTGGGTCTTCCAAGGAGGATCAAAGCCAATATCCTAAAATAGCGAGTAGTCTCCTCAAGCTGGGATATGTTAGAGTGAATCATCATTTTCCAAAATGGTTGTTCCGTCTGCTGCAATATGTATAACTGGCCTTTCAAAGAAATTTTTAGCATGTTGATCGACCATGTTCACACTTTCTTTTGTTCCCATCATTGCACGTCTTTGTCAATTTGATTATGGTAGCAGCATAAACTTGTCTAAGGGGTAGTCTATGAATCTTAGTTATCATGCGACTGTCACCCATATTCAATTTGCCTCTTTGGCCTAGAATCCTAGATATATGTTCTTTGATCATATAAATCATCTTTGGGAATATATGGATTCCAATTCCTCATCTTTTGATAGCCAAGTATCTACCTTTCCATTTTGCATACATGACACAAGTCTGGGCACCATTGGTATGTTTAGCTCCACAAACTTATGGAAAATTAGCATGTAGATAACCTCTTTAGCTGCTATCTGACATTCATTTGCTTTTCATTCAGCTATCAGCCACTATACCTTCATTCAATAAGAGCAATCAATACAAGTATCACCTACAGTTTAATCCATTTAACCAGAACTAGATCGAGTTGTTTAACCGGTGGAATAATCCATCTAAGAACCTCATGTTCCAGGACCATATAAAAATACCACGCCAAACCACCGAGTCTAATAAGTACCTCACCCAGTGTAATCCCTCCCATTTCCAGATACAGAGCAAGAACCAGCATATCGGTCATAAACCCTTTATTTTCGGTATCCATAGCTCATTTAAGATTCAACGGACTATATTGCAATAGATCATGCCTTTGCCGAGAAATAAGAGCAACGCCGAACCCTCCATTGAAGTTGAAGATGAAGATGATTTGGCTTAGCTTTTGTACATTATAGCTTTTCCTATATTTATCCTATGATAATTTTAATTTTTTACTGTTTGTAATTGCAGATCCAGTTTTGGGGCAGATGGACAATTTAAAAGTGACTTCAGATAAAAGAGAGAAATACACTATTTACATTGAAGTGATCCTTTCAATGAAAGACAGACAACTGTCATTGATATGATCCTCTCATTGGGACTTGCCACGTGTTGTCATATTTTTCTTTTGTCTAAAAACTACCCGATGGGATTAGGAAACAATGTTCAATCATGAAGGTTAACATAAAATTTTATCATTCCAAGGATCATGCCCTTCTATACCTGTGCTTTTGTAGGAAATGATGAGAATTTCCTATCTGGAGTATTTGGAAAACTTGCAATCTTTGCATTTTTGAAGATCAAGAACCGATGGTTGGATCTATTTGTCACAAGATCCTGAATCTCGTTAATGCTTTTCCTGTAGTGGGCGAAAAAATTGCTCATCGTGATATTGGATCAGGTCTTTCAGTCACTTATCCTTCTGGGTTCTTTGATGGTGCCACAACATCTAACATTGGGGGTGCGGATTTTACAATTCATATCAGTTCCTCACATTACTTTCACGCCAAGTTGGGCTGCGGTGTCAGCACCAACAGAAGGGCGGAATTGATGGCACTTTGGTCCTTATTGGTTTTTGCGATTTCTATTGGCCTTCCCACTCTCTCTGTCTTTAGGGACTCCCAGGTCATAAAAAACTGGGCAAACTCTGTGGCATGGCTAGCTGTTGTGGACCTAGAACACTGGCGTGATCGCATTTCTGAGGTCAAGACCCCGTTTCTCTCTATAAACTTTCAACACATTTATAGGGAACACAATATGAGTGTCGATGTTTTATCAAAGGAAGCACTAGCTCTTGAGATGAGAAAACTCTCCTTCACTGAGATCTTGGAAGGAGAGACTATTGGAAGTGGAACCTTACTACTCTTTTAAGGTACGCTTATAACATACATTCAGTATGACAATGGCTTACTCATCTTTTATAGGAAAGATTTGAGTTTTTATTTTAAAGCCTTTGTTTTAAACTGTCATAGCTCCTTTTGCTGAGCTACTTTCTTGGCATTTAGTGTGCCTTAGCATGGGGAGAATTCTCTTTGCCCCCTATGTGCTTCCTTTGGATAAGCCATTAGGGCTCCTTTTGTGCTTCCTATGGACTATGTGGGACGGTTTAATGAGAGATTTCTGGTACTTGTGCTGGTTTGAGGTTTCTATTGCACCTCTATGTGTATTGGCTACAAGATCCTATTGAGATGGCCTATTCTTTTTGTGACTTGAAGGATATCTCCTTCTGTTATATTATTGACATAATATGATACACATTATCATTGATTTGTAAATATTACCTTTGATTCTCTGGAATATCAAAAAGTGTTTTTTTTCTTCTTGAAAAAAATAATAAGAGTTACCCTTCAAATTTAGGGTTTTGCATTTCTTTCCCGGTCAAATTGATTAGGCATTTGCAATTGTTTTAAATTGGAAGTGAATAATTGAAGCCCCAGCCACCAAGATGGAAGGGCAGGGCTATAGGAAATTAGGGCAGCGAATCCTTGAATTAAATGTAGGCCCCACTCTAACTTAAATCACGAACAAAACAGTCAGTGGGATTCTCGACATGGCAGTCTATAATTACTTTTATTTCCTGGTAGGTAGAGGGGCGTGGAATACAATCAGATTCATGCGCTCTGGCATTAGAACAGGTGGACCATGGAGGCAAACAAACACTTCACTACAGATCGACAAACATTTGTAAATAGCAGGTCGCAGAGAAAGTGTCTCTAAACTTACCTCCTTCACTAAAATGATAGATATTTTCCCCTCATTTGAATTTGAAGATTTAAATTTTCCTTCAAAAATTTCAATCGAACAACTATCTCCCTCCAGGTTTACCATATCTCAAATTTTGAAAATCCGCTCACCCCATAAAGAATCCAATATTACAAATACAGGTCAAACTTCTCTGCCATTCGATCGCTGCCTCTGCATATACCCTGTCTATTTTGTCGAATGAGATCTAAAATGGAGGCGTATTAGCAGTTTGCAGGCGGCTTTTTTCTTACCCAGAAGGAGAATATAACAACAATAAGGAGAACATTTCTCCATCCTCCTCCTCCGCGGACTTTGCATTGCATTTCCCTCACGAGAGGAAAGCTCTACAGGATATCACATCCTTCGCCATTTATAATGTAAGAATTCACACCCACCCCTCTCTGCTTTGATTTTTCATTCTCCTGACATTATAATTTGATTATTTGGCTAATTGATCTATGGCTCCTGTATTTCAGGGAATGCCATCGCTCTTTGCGGCAGGAACGAGGCGAGGCCGCGTTTAGAATTGGGGGTAGGCACATCTAGTAAAAAGAGGAAGGCTACACATCTGTCAAGTGACAGAGTCGTTTCGAGTCAGATAAGACGCCAAAGATGTGAAATATCTCTCTCTGCTGTAAATTGTCTTTCCCCTGACATTATCATTTTATTGTTCGAGTAATTGATTTGTGGCTCTTCTGTTTTTTTAGGTAAGACCTTTGTTCTCTGTAGCAGAAGCAAGGCTGAGTATAGAATTGGGGGTACGCATATCCAGTAAAAACGGGAGGTTGCACATCCGTTGAGTGAGGGCATCGTTTCCAGTCAGAAAATCCGCCAAAGATGTGAAAGATCAGTACTGAGAAAGAGCTTCAGATAGACAATACGAAGTCTGGTTAGCGAAGGGGAAGCAGAGCAGCGGCATTATTTGTAAATATATTTCTGTTCTGCTCGAGGGATTTCTCTCCAGGAACGCTGAGCGAGTCGTATTGAATCTTGATTCAAGAAGATTTAAACTGAAAATTTGAAGTTAGGATAAGCTTATTGGGTTATTACTCTCTCTCACCATGGTAAGATTAAGGTGAAGATCGTCATGTGGGTACTGCTATTCTTCAGAGAAGACGAGTTGGATAATCTCCTCTCATCTTCAATACATTGAATAAATATATATTCATTCTCACCATCAATCACTGCTCAATATTGTGAATATTGTGAGTACAGTCTCACAGTCTATGCATACCAATGGTTACAATGCCCAATGGTTACAATGCCTGCTTGTAAGATGGTAACTAAAGCATTAAAATTTAGAAGATGGTAACTAAAACATCAATCTTGAGATTTGATATTCTTCAAAATTGATTTTAAGGTAACCATTAAAGTTACATTGAATAAAGATATATTAATTGTTATCATCAATCACTGCTCAATGAGTACAATCTCTATATATATATACCAATCTACTGTTGTTAGTGACTTTACTATCAATCACTGCTCAATGAGTAGTCTTTATATATACCAATGGTTACATTGCATTGTCTCTATATATACCAATGGTTACAATGCCTGCTGCTGTTAGTGACTTGTAAGATGGTAACTAAAACATTAAAATCTGGAAGATGGTAACTAATGCTCAATATGAGTAGAGTCTATATACCAATGGTTACAATACCTTGGAAGATGACTTGGAAGATGGTAACTAAAGCATTAAAATATGACTTGGAAGATGGTAACTAAAGCATTAAAATTTGGAAGATGGTAACTAAAGCATTAAAATCTTGACATTTAAAAAAAGAAAAAAAAGAAGTTTGGTTTGGTTAAGTATGCATAATAAATATGTGATGTAATTTATAAATAATTAAACAAATTTATTTAATTTGTAAATAATGAAACAAATTAAAACTAATCTCCTTACACCCAAGTCTAATGCCAACACTTACAACCACTTCACTATAACCAACCCTAATAGTTCACCATAACCAACCTTAAAGCCAACACTTCAACCATTCCTACAACCTTGTTTCTCAAGCTTGTCCCAATAGCCACATTAGTCCTTCTCAAGCTTGTCCCAATGACCACATTAATCCTTATGGTCAACATAATTGGCCCCTCCTCCCTCATTTAGCCCAGCCATCCTATGTAGGCTATCTTTAGAATTCCCTCACTCCAATGATTGTAGTAGCTTGGTTTCCACATCATATCCTTGAATTGCATAAGCTTAATGGAGCCCTTAACTAAGGTCACATCATCCACGAGGATGCCTTGCGACAACATAATCATAAATCTCTTTCTAAGTTCTTATCAACAATGCCTTTCATTGATTCCATCACATTCTCAATGGTTCTATGTACATTTCAACAACTTTAATTTATAATTTTTTTCAACATTTGAAATCCTTATGGATGAAGTTTGTCCAAACCATATTAAACAATTTGATAAAGAATATGAGTCAAGCTTTGTTTTTGGATGGAAATAAGTTTTTAATGCCATAATTGCACATTTTGATACATCACCAATGTTTATCATATTCTTTCTTCAATGTTTTATGTTACCCTACAATCATAAACAACATTTTTTTTCTTGATGGTGTCAAAGAATATTGCAGTAACTATATATGGTTGAATGAAATTGCTTGTCCTTGATTTTTAGTGTATTGCAAACATGTAATCATGATGACATAATACACACCTTACAACATTAATAAATAATTATTGTAGGGTTTTATGCAAGCTAAACAAAATGCTAGTAACGTAAACATGCATGAGATAACACAATGAGAAAAGAACAAATATTTGGCATAAAGCTAAAAACACACTACATAAAAGGCCACACATCAACACATACAACATCCCAAAAAAATTGAAAAGATGGTATACTACATCCAAAACATCAACGTATTAGTTACTCGCAGTTGTAATATATTTCATAAGTCTTTAAGGCACACGGGCTTAAAGACTTGGGCTTATAGGAATCTTATTTGGGCATACAATAGAAATGAGACCTTTTGAGTGTAGAGAAAAATACCAAACAATGATTTACATCAATCTCAATTACAAGATAAACTAGGGAAAGCACCACCAATTGTAATTTGTGTAAATTTTTATTGTAGAAAATATAAACAAAATAAATAAATAAGAAATAACTTTGATCCTAAAGGAGTCAAACGTAATAAGGAATATGAAGGAATATAGAATAATCACCTTAAATCATGACACGTTTGATGTATGTGGAAGGAAAAATCCTTGTTATGTGCTCATAAATGAATGATTGTCCACTTAAAATGTTTCTTAAATCATGACACTATTGATGTATGTGGAAGGGAAAATCCTTCTCGTGTGCTCATAAATGAATGATTGTTCACTTAAAATGTTTCTTGATTTCTTTTAGTAAAAGTTCATAAAAGTTCGAGAGAAGTTAGGTATGTGGGCCACAATGTGTGTCTTTTTGGGGATGGTATCTTCTGCGATGAAGTTGACTTTGAATTCTTGGGCAATTTGTTTAGATAATCCTATGATTTGCGAACGAATATTTACATACTTGGGGTTGGGCATCGAGAATAGAGGAAACAACAATGGAATCATAGTCACATCTTATACAACACACTTTTAAACAAACATCTAACATCATTCTATTGAAACTATTCAAAACAATTATATTGATATATCTTTTTTATATGATTGGTGCTTGGCATGTTAGGAACATGTTTTCCATTGATTCTATTTCCATTGGTTTTTTTAGAAGAAAAAAGTTGTGGAAATATGTCCATAAGAAAGGATTGGTGGACGCTCTATATTAGACACTATCAATTATTGCATTGCCTTGACCTCACTATCACATACTTGGCTCAACAATGGGGAATAACTACTGGTCCTTGATTTGTAGTATTTGAAAGACAAACATTTTAAAGTAGGGAGGATAATGGTCTACAACAACATATGCATGTCCATTCTACTAGACCCAATGAGTACAAGATTAATATTATAATGCATAACAATCCAACCCAATATATGATCCCATATTTAGGTATGTGGGCTATAATGTGTGTCTTTTTGGGGATGGTAGCTCGTGCGATGAAGTTGACTTTGAAGTCTTTAGAAATCTACTTAGACATGCCTATGGTTTGCAAACAAATATTTTCTTACTTGAGGTTGGGCACGAGAATAGAGGAAAATAGTGGAATCACAATCACATCTTATACAAAAAATTTTAAAACAAACATCTAACATAATTTTATTGAAACTCATAACAACAATTGTATTGCTATATTTTATTTATATTATCTTTTATTTGATTTGTACTTGGCATGTTAGGAACATGTTTTCCATTGATTCTATTTCCATTGGGGTGTTTGAGAAGAAACAAGTTGTGGAATATGTCCATAAGAAAGGATTGGTGGAAGCTCTATATCAGACACTACCAATTCTTGAATTGCATCAACCTCACTATCATAGAATCAACTTAATGATGGAGAATATGTAATAGCCCTCGATTTGTAAGTATTTAAAAGACAAAAATTTCAAAGTAGGGAAGCCAATAGTCTACAACAACAAGATATGCATGTCCATTATATTAAACCAAATAAATATGAGATTGATGTTAAAATGCATAACAAGCCAACAACATATAAGATCCTATAATTGATAAAACTTATACAATAAATACCCAAATAGAACATAAAAAGATATGTCCAAGGAAGAATCTAAGAAAATTTCAAAAACCATAGAAAGAATCTTAGGAAATTTCAAAAAGCAATAGATATGAGACCTAAAAAAAATAAAAAAAAACCCATGAAAAATTAGATTGTTTTTGCTAAGGTGTTAGCACAAAACCCCAAATTGACATAAATTACCATGCATCACTTTACCACCATTTAGGTTACAATGAATTCCTCTATGCAATGATTCAAACCCTTCATTCATTCAATATTTTATATCGATTTAGTATCAAAGATTATGTGACACATTCTTGAATTATGTGAAATTTGTTTTTCACTTTATCACATTTGTTAACACGCTTAATACCTTAAAATAACTATTTTCTAAATTCAAATTAATCCACAAAACAGATTCTATGTTGATAATTCTTTCAATATTTTATATCGATTTAGTATCAAAGATTATGTGAAATTTGTTTTTCACTTTATCACATTTGTTAACACGCTTAATACCTTAAAATAACTATTTTCTAAATTCAAATTAATCCACAAAACAAATTATATGTTGATACAACCATTTTAGCATTGTAGAACGGGCACTCAAAGATTGCCCTATTTTGTAAAATAATTGTATTCAATGAGGTAATCCATCCTTTCTACTCATTTTTCAAAATTATGGTAGTCAGGCCATTTTAAAATGGGCCAAAAGCCTTTGGGTGAAGTTTCCAACAATGGGGTTGAACTTTGATTTTCAACACAAAATTATTGGATTTGAGAAATTTTTATTGAACAAGAGCTGCGAGGTGGCAATGTCCTCGACATTGTCATATGGGCTAGTGCTAATTTTAAACAAAAACAAATAGCATTATGAGAACAAATATCAACAATGATTCTCTAGTATCACAAAATATCCATTTGCAAGCATCAATTTTGTGATTAGATTTAAGTAGTGATTAAATTGTAAACATGATCCTATCACTTGTACACTAATAAATGTTTGTGGCATTGATGATTACATTAACATTACATGTAATTGTACCCCATATGATATTGTATTTTAGTTATTTAAGATGCTTAATACTCGGAATAAAAGCATGCTAACAGTCTTAATAGTTTTATAACAAAAGCTAAGCCTTCCCTAGCAAATAATCAAAATGGTATTGATGACATTGCTATGGAATATTAGTGTTGATTGCACTAGGTACCACAAAGCGAGAAGCAATTTTCACAATTTATAAATGTCGAGTTGTTTCAAAAGAAAAAATAAATGATAGTGTGAATGTTGCAAATCGTTGACCTAATGATTCAAGCTCACCCCTTGCAACCGTTATGGCCTTGTGGGATAATTCTCTTTTTGTAAACATGGATGTTTATGACAAATAAAGGGGAAATGAAGGAGAGAAAGAAAACAAATCTCATGTAAATCCATTCTTAACAAAATGGGTAAATCGTTATCATTATACCCACAAACTTCAAAAAGCCACAAACACAATTCCTATAAAACTCTACAATAATGCCAAGAAGAGTAAATATGAGTATAATAAAGGCAATGTTTGTCTCCTTGACACCCTCGTGTTGATGTACACAACCACCCATTGGGATTGAAAAAAAACAAAACCACGAGTTAGATGATGGTACAAGAAAAACCTAATAAATCATCTCCACTTTGTGTGTAGTAAAAGGCACCACATAAGATTAGATTGTGTGGAAAAAAAATCACTTGGAATAAAAATTACCACTGCATGCCATAACCTAAAAAAAATCACATATGCAATGTGTTAGAGGTCCTCTCAACCATATCATGACTTACCATCATGTTGAAAAATTTGTGATATCCGGAGAGTTGAAGTGCATGTAATGCAAGGCAATGCCTCCAATATAGATCACCCCATTAGCCTAGACTCCGACGAGAAATAAGGAAAATCACAATTTTAGTTTGAAAATTTTGTGTTTACAATTTATATGTCATTTAATTATACCTTGTTTATACATAATAAAGAGCCATATATATATGTGTGTGTGTGTGGTTAGCCTAGTTTTCCTAATGACAAATTAGCCATATGATACTTTCTATCTATATACATTTCTAAATTAATATAATTAAAATTGGCTTTAAAACAATTTATAACTTATTATCACATTTTTTAATTTATTTTCCTATAATTTATTATTCTCACAATAAAATTTATTACAATCACTTTCATATAAATTATGAGAAAATGAAAATATGTTACATTAGCATATAAGATTTTAATGTATATTGTTTTTAGCAATAAAAAAATTATGTATATTGTTTTTTTGCAACAAAGAAGTTACCAGTAAATAATATATCCTATTAATTGAATAAGTCAACACTAGTGTATAAATTCTTTTAATTTATTAGTTGATTTTAATGTATATTAATTTTTAGCATTAAAAAAGTTGTGAAAAAATAATATATCATATTAACTTAATAAGTGAATGGTGGTGCATAGATTCTTTTAATTTATTCGTTGAAGCATAAATTATTCTAATATTTTTTTATACACAAAAAAAAATCATTAAAAAAATATTTATACATTTTGAATTATTTTTTATAATATAAATACTTATCTAAGAAAATTATTTCCACTCCTTGCAACTAAAAAAATTAGAAATAAAAAATGTACATGTAAAAAATCAATCTTACTAATTTGTTAAAAAAATGCGTCATAATACAGTTTTACACATTATGTTATAATTTCCAATTAAATATAAATGGCTTAATTAATTTTATTAATTTTTTAATCATTAAAATTTTAAAATATTTTTATTATTAAAACTAACATGATAACTTTTATTATAATTATTATCATAATGACATTATTATTAAATAATATTTAACAAGTTATAACAACATAATTGGCATATTATTCTATAAAATTAACTATTAAAAAATTATAATAATTTTTTTTGTCAAAAAAAAATCATAATAAAGTTATAATCCTATAAGCATTTATCATATCAACATGTTGTTTTCTGCATTCAAACATGCTATAAATGAATGTGTATGATTCAATATATATATATAACTCATCCATAATTAACATACATCTTTCATATTAATATTATTCATGAATTTAATTTATATGCATAACTAATATATATTTTTTCATATAAATATCATTAATGAATTTAATTTGTTTTAAAAGTACAAGATTATATATATATTAGTTTGATATTATGATATTAAATAAAATTGAGTGAATATATAATTTAAAAATAAAAAAATAAAAATGACAATATATTATTTTATAAAAAAAATGTGAAAAGACATTTTTATGAATTATGAGTACTTTACTTGAAAATGACAATAATATTATTTTATGAGAAAATGAATTGTGAGTGCTTTACTTGAAAATAACAATAATATTATTTTATGAGAAAGTGTGAAATGACTTTTATTGTGAGTGTTTTACTTTATGACATAAAAGTACTTGTACCACTACCTTGGTTAACTATGGGTTTTCATCCACCATAGAAAATGTGACAAATAAACATTCTTAACTCATGCAATGCCACCTCAACCATGGGGGATGATGTCATCTACTAGAATGTAATTGGTTGATTTTTATAGTACATTTTGTTCCTTTTGAGGCCCATTTTTTACCTCAAATTCTCTCTAATGGAGGCTCACTCTGAATCCAAATATTAGAATTAGCCTCATTATGAGAAAGGGTTTGGAAAGATTTCTCCCACTGCACATGATTGCTAACAAAGGAGGAAAAATCCCTCAGCTGAACATCTCCCAGGTAAGGGGCAGGGTTCAAATGATGGTCAAAGGGGCAAGCCATTTCATGTAAATAAAGTTCATGGAGCAGGTTCTGCTCAACGAAATCACTTTCCATAAATGTTTCCAGAAACTGGGCTGAGGGTGCCACTTCATAGGGTCTCCCTTCCTTTACTTCCTTCAATTTAAACAAAATAAATTGTTCAAACAAGAACATAGGGTAAGAGGGAGATGGCACTCTGGTGCTTAATAGTTCTTGGGAAAGAGTATACAGTTGGTCCTTCTCCACCTGCATGGATTTGAGCTTTTTTAGCTCCTTCAATTCTTTCTTTATTTCTTCCCAACGAAACTTCTGGAACATCAATTTTTCTGCCCATCTTTCCCTCAATTCTATGATAGTCTTGCTATGCTCAGCAAGGGGAACCATTCCTTCTTGGTACATGTCCACCTAACTCTTCCATTTCTTTACTTCTATTTTTAACAGTGAGAGCTCTTTGATCATCCCATGGATCCTTTCATCTCCTGCATTTTCTTCATTATCAGAGTCCATATTGACAAAGTTTTGGGAAAATTGAGTCCATACCTTGCCACCCGATGTTTCAGCTTGAACATTCTGCACTGGGAGTGTAACAGCTTTCCCTTCTATCAATGTTTTAGCAGTCTTTATCTGCATGGGTACTTCTGCAATCACTTCTGGGAATGTTGGTTCTTGTGTAACAACATCCTCTTTTTGAAACTCCCCTTCAGCAACTTCAGCCTTTGTGGGTACCTCTACCATTGATTCTGAGGGTGTTGGTTCTTGTGTAGCAACATCCTTTTCCTGCAACTCTCCTTCAGCAACTTCAGCAATCAATTGTGAAGATGTTGGTTCTTGTGTGACAACATCTTCCTGAATCTCAATTTCCAAATCTACCTGAGTCTCAGCTACAGATTCTTGGGTTTCAGTTGTAGCTTCGACAGGGGGATGCAAGGCTACTGGTTCTTATGTATTAGCGTCATATCCTCCCATTTCTTCATGCTGCTGGAATTTCTCTTGAGTTACTTCCATATCTCCCGAAAGATGAAATTGTTCCCCAAATACTTCAGTATCCCCTGATGATTGTGGTTGCATCTGTTCATCTTCTCCTAGCTCCACATCAGGGATTATGTCCACCTTAGGATCAATTGTTCTTAGTTGAAATGGAGTTTCAGCAAGGATTTATGAGGATGTTAGTTCTAGTGTAGCAACATCCTGATTGACTTCAATATTTTCCTATTGCTGGGATCCCTCCATTAGTTCTGTATCCTAAGATGGTTCTAGGGTCACAGTCAAAACTTCTAAGTTCGGATCAGGAATTACCTCAATTTCTGGTTTACCTGCTTCTTCTTGAATGGAAACCTCGACAAAAATTTCTGAGGGTGCTGGTTCTTGTGTAATAGCACCCTGATTGACTTCAATATTCTCTTCATCAAACTGATCCAACAATTTTGTCCCTTCTGATGGTTGAGACTGTAATTGCTCAACTTCTTCCAATTCTATATCGGGGATTAGTCATACCTCTGGTTCATCTTCTTTCCTTAGTTCAACCTCAGGTGATTCTTGTTCTTCTGTAGCTGCTGGTGTAGTATTTTGGGTCCCAAATGCATGCACGATGACTTTGTAACCTGATTGATTAAAAATTTCCCCACATGCAGGACATACTACTTTCTCCTCTTCTTCATCCTCCTTAGCAGGAGGTGATCCTTATAACTGGTCTACAGCCTCCACCAATGTGTGCAGCCTTCTCTCTACCTATTTCTTACAGGCTTCCATCCAACTTTCCAATTCTTTTCGAAGAAATTGCACTTCTTCCTTCAATAGCCCATTTTCATACAAAAGCCCCTCAATTTGAGGTTCTTCTCCAACAGGTTCTTGCGGAGCAGTGTTTTTCCTAGGTCTCAAGATGGGAAATTCAATATTTGATTCAATCTTCACCCATTTTGCTTGCACTGCCTCAGCTGCTGTGACTTATCTGGTTCTCCTTCTCCTCACTGGTCGAGATGCTTGTATTTCTTCTCTTGAGCTTCTTCTCTTCCTTCATGGTACAAGGGTTTCTAACCCTGCAGTTGATGTAGAAGGAATGTTTCCTATTTCAACATCTTCTCTTTCCTTTGCCATCTCTGTTTCTTCCTCAATTAATGTTCCCATCCATTCTGGAGAAGATTCAATGGTAAGAACCTCTACATTTTCTTCTGTCATCATAGCTCCTACAGCTTCAGCTTCAACTGTCGCAGCATCCAATGCTGCTCCAGCTTCATCTTCTGCTGCTGGAGCTCCCAAATTCTCTATCCCCTCTATAGGGTTTATTTCTACTACATCCTCACTTGATTCTTCTTCTTGGTTATCTGATTCTGCCTCATCTTCCCCCCCAACTGAATTGGAGGGACTCCGGTCCTCCTGCTCTTCTTCCATTCCCCCGACCAATTGTGCTGGTGCCTCCTCTAATTCTTGTATTTGAACACCCCACGAGAGTGCAGGTGCTTCAATTTCCTTCTCTATTGGAACACAAGAAAAAAGTACAGGTACCTGGTCTCTGTGAGGTTAACCAGTGAACTGTTCCCAGGTTTGGTTTCTTTGAGCTAAAGCCCTTAAGATGAGTAGTTTGATCAGGCCATGATGGGTGAGGGATGAATACGGGTGTCGGGTCGACCTCACAAATGCCGACATATGATGCAAGTCTTTAAATAGATAAAAGGGCGTATTGAGTAAAGCTCTATGGCGTAAATGAGACAGTAAAGGGAATTCAGAGAAATACATAGTTTGATATCTACCTTCACATGTAATGTACTTCTTCAAGAAGATCACCACTTCATTCCAGGGGTGAGGTAGTGATTGTAATGCTATGCACCTCTTCGCTTGGTGGACCTTACACCAACTAGCAGAAATTCTCTCATTGCAGCAGCATTGTAGGTTCTTCTTCCAAACCAGGCTCTTCCACTTTGAGGAAGACCTGTGACCTCTGCTACAATCTCTTCACTGACTTCTATATGTAAACCCCTGACTCTGAATGGTTTTTTGTGAGATTCAGAGCAAACTGTAGGACTGTTTCTCGATGGAAACCACTTAATCGTTGGAAAAACTTAGTCTAGCCAACAGCTTCGAAGATAGCAAAAAATTTAGCATTCCTTCGCAATTCCTACGTGTTTGGAGGTTCATGTCGGGTTTGGATTACCCATGTTATATTTCTTTCTAAATTATGGTATCAGCTCAACAAATTACAGGCCCCGACAATGGAGGTTTCAACACAGAACATGCACGAACAATTGAGGTTGGAGTTGGGAAAATTTGCAAAGTTAAGACAATCATAACCATAGAATCATTGATAAGATTTGGCCCCAAATTAGGAAAGGGTGGCAGTTGTGAAATAAGCTTGAGTGGCCATTAGATGGTGGGAATTGACAGTTAATGAAGTACAGGTATAAGGACAGATATAAAAAGGTAGGTATGATAAACTCTATCAAATCTACTTAATGCTTAATCATGTAAATAATTAGAACCGTACCTTAGTAATTATGCGATGAACAATGACTTCTCAAAATAATACAGCGTTTCAATGCAGCCTTCAAATTTAAACATTATTGCGCGCGTGCCTCCATGATCTTTCTCCTGGTGAACCAAAAACTGTCATGTCAACCTTGACGAAAACATAATTAAAGCTGTGAGGTGAGTCGGAATCAGCAAAATCACGGGCGGTAGAAATTCTGGACGAATTTGGAAGAGTTACAGCTCGAATGTGGATAAATCTGGAGGAGTTGTAGCCACAAAAAATAGAAGAGCTAGCGAAGATAACAGAATTGCAGCTGCGAAACAGACAAATTGGCAGAGTCGTAGCCACGAGCCATAGGAAAAATCAACTAGATTAACAGAGCTGCAGCCACGAGAAAGAGTAAAAATGGGCAAAATTTTAACGGAGTCACAGCTACGTGGAACGAAAAAATGGTCGATATTTTACGGAGTTGCAGCTGCAAGAAATAGAAAAAGGGCAATATTTTACGGTGTCGTAGCTGCGACAGAACAAAAAAAATAGGCAAGGTTTGACGGTGTTGTAGCTGGGACGGAATGGAAAAATAGACAAGGTTTTACGGTGTTGGAGCTGCGACGAAACGAAAAAATAGACAAGGTTTTGAGGTATTGTAGCTGTAGCTACACGAAAAATAGGAATATTTATGGTGTTGCAGCTGCGACGGAACATAAAAATAGGCAAGGTTTTACAGCTGCGCAAAACTGTTCATCATTCAAATTTTCTTATGTAAGGAGCTCTTTCCAAAACAAAAAATTGAAATAGGTGCTCATGGCCGTCAAGCCTAGTCGTGACCATTGCTCCTTAAGTAAATTCCTACACAGATTCTTCAAAGAAAACCAATCAAGCGTAAATAAAAACAAAGCAAAAAGAAAATAAAAGCAACAAACCTTAATTTATTTATGTACAAAAATTTATTTTGTGTGGAAATCATAGTGATTTTCTAAAGATTGACAGGGGCAAAGAAAGATTCTTGCCCTTGCACTAACTGGTATTTCGAATCAGCTATAACCTGTCAAATAAACGCGTCCTTTGAGATTGGCTTGTGGTACAGTCGCAACCTACGACCATTAGCAAATAATGGTGTATGGTTTTCGTCAATGGTGACCAGGCAGACTTTACCATTATGAAACACTCTGTCTATCTGATATGGACCCAACCATCTTGTGCGCAGCTTACCTTTGAAGTCCCCTTTGAATCTGGAATCATATAATAATGCCCAGTCTCCCTCGCATAAGACTCTCTTCTTGATGAACCGATCATGCCAATTGGATCTCTGTTGCTGAATTAATGTTGCCTGATCCAACAGCTATACATTTTTCCTCAAGTTCATTCAATTGATTCAATCTACTCATCTGGGCCTCAGTCACATCTAAGTTTACCTCCATGGCTTTCTTCAAGGTCTTAATTTCAAATTCGATGGGAAATATAGCACTCTTGCCATACACCAAATCATAAGGAGAGAAACCTATAGTATTGTGCCACGTAGTGCGATATGCCCACAATGCTTCCGGAATTCTGTTAGCCCAATCTCTACGATGGATCCTGACTGTTTTGGTGAGGATAGCTTCAATAAATTTATAGGTACTTTCCACCTGACCATTGGCCTGGGGATGGTATGGCGAAGTTATCCTGTGTTGAATATGGTACTTATGTAGCAAAGCTTCAAATTTATGTGACACAAAATGCGGTCCTCCATCTATGATTACTTCCTTGGGCATTCCAAAACAAGAGAATATTTCTCCATACATGAAATCTATTACAGACTGGTCATTGGCTTTTGCCAAAGCCACAGCTTTTACCCATTTTGTCATGTAGTCGGTGCAAACTAAAATGTAGGCTTTCTGCTTTGAATGAGGATTGATAGGCCCAACAAAATCTAAGGCCCGTCTGTCAAAAGGTTCAACCACCAACTATGGTTGAAGAGGCATTTCATCCAATCTTTAAGGTTGGCTCATCCTCTGATAGCTATCACAAGACTGGACATGCTTCTTTGCATCCCTGAAAACTGTTGGCCAATAATAACCCATTCTCAGCACCTTATGACATGCTCTCCTATCTACAAAATGTCCCCCACATGGCTCATCATGACAGGCCTTCAACATATGGAAGACTTCATCCTCCCTTACACATCTCCTGATCTCAACATCAGGGCTTGTGTAGAAAATATGACCATCTATCCAGCAATACCTGGCACTTTGTTGAATAATTTTCCTTTTCTCTCTTTTTGACAAGTGTACCGGAAGCTTACCTGTAGCCAAGTAGTTAGCAAGATCTGCATACCAAGGGGAATGAGCTGAGACTGCAAACAAGTGTTCATTTGGGAAAGAATCCTCAACTGGTAGGTTGTCATCACTGTTAGTAAAACGAGATAAAAAATCAGCAACAACATTTTGTTTCACAGGTATGTCAACAATGGTAATGTCGAATTCCTGTAACAGTAACAGCCATCTAGTTATTCTAGCATTTGTAACAGGTTTCTTCATTAAATACTTGATGGCTGAGTGGTCAGTGTGTACAAAGGTGGGGTATCCAGTGATGTAGTGTCTGAATTTGTTAATGGAGTAGACAATGGCTAAAAATTCCTTCTCTGTAATAGTATAATTGAGTTCAGCAAGGGCCAAGTTTTTACTGATGTAGTAAATTTCATATGCATTAGAGGAAATTTCAACTCAAAATGGGCCTCCTAAAATGAACTACTAAAATAATAGTTAAAATAATAAAATAATATTTATTAATTTTGGAGGAAGANTTTTTTGGGGGTAGCGGGGCCTGTCAAAAGTATGCCGAGTGGGTACTCGTTGGATGCGGAATTTAATTCCGCATCCAATGAGCTCTCCCGATCGAAATTTGAGTAAAAACACGGGGAGATATGTCAAAAATACAAACAAAAAAAGTAGTTTTTTTTATGATACCTATCCCCAAATTTATATTAAAAAAGTGTTTAAGAACTATACGGTATTTCAAATTTAAAGCAATTTCATTGGCTAACACATGATGAAATGGAATTTGAATAAAAGTTAAAAGGCCCATTTTGAGTTGAAATTTCCTCTAATGGTTCTTGACCATCCCGCTGTCCCAACACTACTCCAATGGCAGTGTCAGAGGCATCTGAAGAAATGTGAAAAGGCAGGGCCCAATTGGGCCCCCTTAAGATAGGAGTTGTAGACAGCCTCTTCTTAAGTTCAGTGAACGTTGTCTGGCATGCATCATTCCAAATGAACTGTACATCCTTCATCAATAAGGTAAATAAAGGAGAATCTAGTATGGAAAATTTTTCTATAAATCTTCTTTAATAACCAGCATGCCCTAAAAAGCTATGTACCTCTTTCTGTGTTCCAAGAGTGGGTATGTTTTCAATTACCCTAATTTTGGATGGATCTACCTAGATACCATCAGCAGAGGTAAAGTGCCCCAGCACTACACCCTCGCTCATCATCATATGGAACTTTTCAGTGCTCAAAGATAGTTGGGTTTGCTCACATCGTGTTAAAACCTTCTCTAATTTTTTCAATGCCTCTTCAAAATCAATGCCAAAAGGGGTAAAGTCATCCATGAAAATATCCATATTATCATTGACCATATCCGAAAAGATGCCGATCACAGCTCTTTGGAAGGTGGCTGGTGCATTGCACAAACCAAAGGGGGGTACCCTGTATGCAAAGGTACCCCAGGGACAGGTGAAGGTGGTCTTGTCTTGGTCCTCAGGAGCAATTTGGATTTGATTATACCCGCTAAACCCATCCAGAAAGGAGAAGAACTTCTTCCCAGACAGGGTGCAAGTACCTGTTCGATGAAAGGTAGAGGAAAGTGGTCTTTCTATGTTGCCTTGTTCAGATCTCTGTAATCCACTTAGACCCTCCATTTACCAATCTTCTTGGGTACTATCATGAGTGGAGAAACCCACTCGCTGTCTGAGATCAGGTATATAAACCCTGCTTCCAAGAGTTTTTGAATTTCCTCCTTCACTATGTCCCTAAGATTTGGGTTCATCCTTTGTTGTGGCTGGCACATAGGCCGGGAGTCACTCTTGATATAAATGTGGTGGGTGCACAGATTAGAAGGAATACCCTTCATATATGTGTACTCCAAGGAAAATTTCCCCTTATGCTTTTTCAAGAGATTCATTAGGCGTTCTTGTTCATCAGGAGTGATATTGGGGTTTATATTCAATGTTTTTTAGGGTTCTATCTCGACTGGAACACTTTTCAAATTCTTTGGCACTGGAATTATGTGGGTGTCACTGACTAATGTCTCCTCTATGATATTTTCTTGCTCTATCTCACCTAGAGTACTGTTCAGGATCTGATAAATTTGTTTGTTAATAGTGGTGGATTCATTGATGAAACTGTTAATGGCATCGTCTTCTGTTTCATCTTTGAAGGTCAAGAATTTCCCTATTGTCAATAGTGGTTGAATTCCCTCCTCCTCCTCTAGCTCCATCCATAATGGAGTTTTAGCTTCTAAACTAGGCCGACCTGGAGGATACAAGGTAAGGTTTTTCATTTCAGTCCCATCTGAGACGGTCATAGACCCTGACCGACAGCTAATACAAGCATCGACTGTGGCTAACCAAGGTCTTCCTAGAATCAATGGGTGTCCCCCAAGCTGGGACTTATGTTGTAAAACCAAGAATTCAACAGGGTATTTCCACGAATCAACTGAGACGATGAGGTCATATAAGATTCCCCCGAGTTTGATGGTGGACCTATCTTCCAGTTCTAAAATGGTAGGGGTGGCCTGAGACTGGTGAGCCCAAGTTTTTGTATAGTTTCTATGGTCATGACATTAATAGATGTGCCTAAATATACCAACACAATCGGTATCTGCGTGTCCCTAATCTGCACTGTGACAGTGGGGTTCCTAGGATCATCATATTTAGCTAGGAGAGTTTTTCCCATTATCAATTCAAATAGTTTCCCTAAAACATGGACAGTGGGAGGATCCCTGGGTTTTCTACCTGGTTTTCTCACACACAGGTCCCAGACTGTTTTGGTGTAAATAGGCACATCATGGAGGGCCTGCAACAGTGGAATTTTGACATATAATTTTTTCAACTCTCCTAGGATGTTAAACTGGGGTTGTTCCACTACTCTCTGTAGTGTCAATATTTCAGAATATGGAAGTTCTCTAATAAATTGTGTAGGATGCGTCTCAATAGCTGGTTCTTTGTGTGTTTCAGTCGATGTCTCGATAGGACTTTCAGCATCCTCAGTAAGAGGGATTACTGTGTGGGATGAGTGATACTGGTTCATCCTTTCTTTAGACACAGGATGGAACATCCTCGATGACTAAAGGCTCCAGTACTCTCCATGATCGTAAGCATATGTCATTACAGGGAACTGGAGTGATGGACTAAGTGGGTATGTTGGCAGTCTCAAACTAGTGAATTGCTTTATTATTTGGGTTGGGGTTAGGTTGAGAAAACAATTGTGGTTGGATAGACATTATAGGTGCAGCATTGTTCTGGAGTTGCAGCTATGGTTGTTGATACTGCTGGTATGGCTGAAGATATTATTGAGGAGGGTATTTTTGGTGAGAAAACTGTTGATGTGGAAACTGTTGAGGATATTGGTTTCCTGGATGGGAGTTCCTCCACCCAGGAGACCAAGAATTCTGTTGGTTTGGTGGTTGTGTCCAAGTGTTCCAGTAGTTGAAATTTTGCATAGGAGGTTGAGAAGGATGCCATTAATGGTTGGAATAAAGTTAAGGGAATTGTGTATTCATGTGATGCATATTATTCCAATTATTCATATTATTCGAAAATGGAAATGAGTCTGGAGTCATACCTTTGTTTCAAGGTTGACAAGGCTTTTTTAGGCAATGAAGTAGGTTGGTTCCACGTCCAGAGTTTATGCTTGTAGAACTGTCTTCCCTTGAGGTAGTGAAGGGAACTCTTTGTATCATGGTTCAGTTCACAGAGCTGGCACACTTCCACCTTGTCGATTAGACACTCCTTTAGGGGATGCTTCTTCCTACATCTGGGGCAGAATACAACGAGTGTTAGATCCTCTACTGCTTGCTTCTGCTTCATCCTCAGGACCTCTATTTCTGAGGAGATGGAGCTCATCATCTCCATTTTGAAGTTCTCAAGAATATTGCCTATTTCTACTCAGGTGGCTCCTCGATTGGATGACTTCAGTGTTCTATCAAAGGCATCTCATTCCAATTTGTCCTGTTTGTTGGTCATGGAGGATCCTCTGGAATACCTTCTGCATAATTCAATAATATTTTCAAAAGATTCCTTCGAGATATCTGTCACATGCCCCAAATTGGCAAAAACAATTTTATATTATTTGAGGAACATTGTGTTAAATTTTATGCTAAGTTGTAATTGATGACCCAGTGGGGTCAAGAATATTTAATGTAAATTCAGAGTATTTTATTTATAAATAAATAAATGAGGAGACAACAGCTTAGGAGAGCTGTTAAAAGAGTGTTTACTGGTCAATTGGTGGAGGAGACTGGGTGGAGAGAAAACTGACATGTGGCAGCATCCTCAAACCACTTCCAACTGTTGCAGGTGGCAACTTCCCTATATTTGTGGTCATGATTCCCCAAGAAAGTGGAATCAAAGCAGGTGGCTCATTAATGAAAACTGACCCAGAAGACCTAGGCATCTCTATAAAATTTCCCATTGAAGAGAGTTGAGGCTGCTCATTCTAGAGAAGTGATCATTCGGGGTGAATGCATTTACTCAAGAGAAATTCAATGGAGGGGAGTCTGGAATATGTTTGAGGGGATAATTGTTGAGATTGATTTAGTTGCAGCTTTTAAGCTGAAGATCATACTGCTTAGAGCAGATTTTTATTACTGAGGTAATTGAACCAGTCAAGGGACAGAGCTTTTACAGTTGCATTCTCCACCCAGTTCTCAGCCAAGAAGACCAGGAACAGCCTTGGGGGTCCTGAGGAAGCGTTGTTTGAGCGCTCTCCAGGAGATTGGTAGGGAGGAATGGACTCCTTAAGTTGTTTTTGTCTTGTCCTCAACATGTTCTATTTTGTTTTTACTCTCTTCAGTTAAATAATTCGTAGTTTATCTATTACAAGCATTGTTAGTGTTTAGGGTTTATGAATGAAAAGTAACTGTGTAATGTTAAGTTCAGTAAAATGTATAGATTATTTATAGAAATGGAAATGATCATGTAAATAGTGAAATAGATAGAAATTAAATTCCAAGCTGTGTTTTTCCACACATGTACTCAGGTCGTACTCTAGCACAATTGGATTGTTTTAAGTTAATGAAATGATTATTTTATTAGAATAAAAATAGTAGATATGATTCTTGTATCTGTATGTAAATAGAAATAAATTTTACTTCAATGTTTATGAAATATACTAAAAAAGCAGTGCTATGTTTTACTTGCACTTATTATTTTACTTTAACCAACTAAATGGAAACACGGGTATAAGAAAATAGTAAATACACTATTACTACAGTACTAGTATACTGATAGGAAATAAAAAATATTACATTAAAATAAACAACTAATATTTGAGAAAGCATGTAAAAAGATTTTAGTATAACAATTTTAAAATATTAACTTAACAAAACCGGAGTAAGGATTCTTTTATAATCCTTTTATATTTACAAAAATTACTCAGAGTCAAGATTATTCTAGTTTTTAAGTATGCTGCACTAAAAATCTAAGTATTTTTCCTTAACTAAAAACTGGAAGTAAAACTATTAGAATTTTTCATTTTCCTACAGAGTTAACAACATAATTACAACTGTAAATCATATTATCTTCCACTATTCCATTTCTTAAAAACAGAGTTAAGAATACTATAAGCAGAAACAAAATTTCATAAGTTGTAGGGTTTACAGTATTTCTTTTAACCCTTAAAATCCAAGTACTAGAATTTAACATTATCTTCTATACAGAGCTTCAACATAGATATAACTTACAGAGTAGTAATAATTAAAATGTATATGTAAATAACAAACAAAGTAAACCAAGAATCATTAAACATGTGCAGTATAAATCTCAAATATAGGCAGGTTTATAGCCTGTAAGAATCAAAGGGTCGAAACCCTTTCTACTATTAAAACAAATTACATAATAATCCTGTATTAAAATATAACCAATTACATTGCTGACTGTAAGAGTAAAAACCCCGCGAACTATACAACTAGACTGTTCTATAGTATTCTTTCTTAAAACCAAATTTATATAAATCTTTTATATTAACGGTAAGCGAAATACACTACTGACAAGTTAAACAAAACCCAATTCACAGTCTTCATGTAAAAGAAAAACTGAAGCAAATGAGACAGAGGTCTTTTAAAAAACACTCTGAGCATAAAGGAGATTCTTATATTCTTAAATCAACAGTATTATATCATCAAGCCATAAGGTTGAATTTGTTTAACCAAAACCACATACACATCACGGCTCAAGAGCCTGTGCTACCCAGCAAAGCACCGCAAGGGTTTTTACTTAAAATATGAGCAATAACAAACTAAATATCATATCCAGCAGAGAGTTTGAAGCTAGGTTTCCAACCACAGGAACCTTCAACCAACAACCCATTTCGCAAGCAAGGAGAACCCACGACGAGACCGGGGCTTACCTGTTTGAAATCCCACGAAGTTAACCGACGCATGAGAGGCATTTCCTTTCAAGTCTGGAGCTGTTGGTGATAGCCTGCAAGTTAAAAACCAAACATTATTTAGAACTTTGTTCATAATTTTATTAAAAACCTTAATTAGAAAATAAATTGATGGAAGGAGTGAGTTCAGAGTAAAAGCGCTTACCTATGAGTAAGAGGTATTTGGAGCCAAGAAGGAACAGTCACCAGCTTGAGTGAACTACACCGAGAAGCAAGCAAACCCTCATGCCAACCCTGTGACAAAGGTAGCAAGGAAACAACACTCAATCTCCTCGATGCTAAAGCAAAGAACGGTCAAACAGAAGGGTAAAACCAGTTCTAGGTTTCGAGCTACGTGAAGGAGTTCAAAACCACGCAAACCGTGTTTTCTCAACTCACTGCAAAAACTGAAAACACATGGTATGAAACCCTAAACCACATTGCATAGTATTGCAGGCTTAGTACCAAAGGTTAAGGCAGAGTAGGCCTCTCATGGCCGCAAAGAGTTTTCACAGCGCAGCTTACAGGAAACAAACCCTCGAAGAAAAATGCAAGAGAGTAGGGTTTCGATGTGTTATAAGTCAACCAATGCATGGTGGAGACTTATCCATGTGCCCTTCTAGAAATATAATCAAGAGTGGGTCGATCTCCATAGTCAACACTGCACATTCGAATGTAAAACTTATCATTGCCAATAATGAAACCCATGCTATCGATGATATTTTTTTTTAATAGTTCATATCTTTTGCCATAATGAAATTTATGCCTTTGACCTTAGTCTAACATATCTTATGTTTTCTCATCTTATCAACTTTTCCATCAAAGATATTATACTAGGCTTTGGAAATAGTATATCAAGAGACAAAAACTCTTATTATATCATGCCATAGTTTCGACTACACCATAGTAGTTACTAGGTAGTAAAACTACTTTAGGATACAAGTAGTATTATTTGTTGTAACATTATAAATTAATTGTAATATTACAATAACTTTTGTATCATGGTTATAACCTGAAGATTAAGATCACAGCTTGTAAACTAGTTATGGAAGATAATAATCATCAATGCAACAAATCAAATAAGTTGGTATTATTACATGACTAGTAAATGATAGTCAGAGTATTAAAATAATAACATTATGATTTATTTCATAAACTGAATAGCTCTAAACTTCTCAACTGAAAGACTTGATGCTGATAAAAGAAGGAGTCTTCCAGAAGACTGAAGATTAACCATTGGAAAGAGTTTCTCTTAAGTAACTAATCCTTCATTGTAAACTTTACCTTTGAAAAGCATAGAATTTTGTTCATACTTAAAGAGTAGTGCACTTGAGATTTTAAACATGACAATAGTAGTAAGATTATGATACAATAGAAGTAATCTTATGATAATATCATGAGCTCTATGCTCGCTGTAGGTATCTATAATTGACTAGGTACTACAACCTTTACGACAGAAAGAAACCTTGAAGAACTCATTCTTGTAAATAGCAATAATTATGTTCAGGTTAAAAGTCATAGTGGCTTAAATATAAACACTATCATAGATCCAAAACAACGAAGGAATTTACTTTACCTCATCGGATTCTTGCATCATATTAATCAATTTATTTACTAGAATCTTATCATGCTAAAGAAATGCTTCTCGACATAATACAAAATAAACTCCTGCTTAATCATACGCTTACCTGCTAAACCTGTAAGAACCAACAGTCCATTTGAGTTAGCAGGATGCTAAGTAAGCCCCTATTTTCAAACATGGTTTCTCACCTACTTGACAAAAGTAAAACATCAGTACAACTAGCAACAATTAAATGCAAGTCCTCTTTCTATGACTTATAAAAATTAAAGTTGTATTAGTATTTCTCTATTTGAAACTAATCCTCAAAAAAAATTTAAATTGTTTCATTTTCCGCTAACCACTAGCAGTTACTAAACTGCGATCTAAGAATCTAAGACATTTTATGTCACTATAAAAAAAATTTAAATTTTTATGAAATTTTGGGGTTATGACAATATCCCCTTTTCCCATCAAGTTCAACATTCCTAGGAAGTCTTCCCTAATCCCATGAAGTAGGATTATCTTGAGCACATCTAGCCCCATATTAGTCTGTCCAGCCTCTACACATTGTACATGAGCCTTTCAACAAAATCTTCCAAACTTTATTCATCCTTTTGTACCATCTTGAACAACTCTTCTCTTTTATCTTTAGTGTTGCATTACTCCTGGTATTTCTCCAGGAACACATGTTTCATTTGATCCCGCGTGGTGACAGTTTCACCACCTAGGCTCATGAACCAACGTAGCGTGTTATCCTTCAAAGTGGCAGGAAATTTTTTTAACTTCTACTCGTTGGAAGTGTAGTCGTAGCTGCGACACAGGATATCAAACTAGAAGAGGAATTCATCTGGATCCTCTGTGGCCTTTCCATGAAAACGAGGTAATACCGATGGTGATATGTTTTTCATGGGGGCTTATCCAGCTGGTTGTCGAATGGGGAACTAGAGTGTAGCAATTGTCCCCTCCTACAGGGAATCACCATCATTGTGATGGTTCTCCCCCATCTCTTCTTCATGGTCTTCTTGTTCACGTCTGTTATTCATATTTTCCTCTGCTCTCTCCTCTCTGTGCTTCCTATGATTGTCCCACTTCTGATGAAACTGTGTCCACTTCTCCGTTGTCACATCCTTCTCGTTAATGTGATAAATCACATCTCGATCAGCTGCTCCCATAGCGCTAACTCTGTCTTCCTTTGCAGGGACACATGAGGGTGTCACAGCTCCTCCTGTGTTCTCCACTGTGGAAACTGATGCTTCCACCCTGAGGAGGTAATCGAACTTATTCTGGAGGAGGATCCTTGATGGAGAGCTTGAGTAGAGGAATTGGTTTTGGCAACCAGATTGTCAATGAATTTTCTTCTTCCCAATGCTGGATTGCTACCATGACCTCGACCACCTGCAATGTTAGTATCCTGGGGAGTTCTAGGGGTTCTGGGAATATCACGTTGTACTCTCCTCGTATTCATGCAACCCAAAACATGCAAACTTAAAGACTGAAGAAAAACAAATTGATGCAACTACTATGGTGTCTAATAATTACCTTCCCCAGCAACGGTGCCAAAATGTTGGTCACTTTATATGCTAGTTAATTAAAACCATTATGCAGAATGATCAATATAAATTGTCAACCCAGGGAAGTCTTTTTATTGCAAAGATAATTCACACTGTCTGTGCTTAAACACTAAGTAGTTGATGCTCTTGAATGAACTTATCCTAACTATCTATTCAGCCAAACTCTTCCCATAATTAATCTAATCTAAATTACCTTTCTAAGTATTCAGAATTATAATTACTTTCCTACAACTTTGATCTAGAAATGAATGATTCAGGAAATAACATCTAGAATTAATTTTGTAGAAAGTTAAATCCTAATCTACCAGACCATATAAAAATCCATCATAACTACTTCAAATCAACTTAATCTAGGAATTAAGAATGCATAAATTGAACCCATCAATTATAACTGTAATTGGACTAAATTAACAAAAACCTCAGAAAGATAGAAATTGAAAGAAACTAGGGATGATCTTGATTGTTATAGCTATCACAAAATTGCATAACGAAAATTAACCTATACAGTCGACTGTCACACCACACTGTTGCAGATTACAAGAAATGCAATTACTGATCATTCAAGGAAACGCACAATGAATCATTACTGTTGTAGCTACTATAAAAGAATGCATCTACTGTAACATCCACACCACACAACAGAAGGAATAAAACACCTAATTAACTTGGAAATCTCTGTGGGAAGGAGGGCCCAACCTTCGAACAGATATGCTGGAGGCTAACACAAGTTAAAACGCAGAGATCTGAAGAATCCTGGTCCTTGTATTAAATGGTGGAATGAAAGTACAATATTTGTCATAGCTTAACAATTAGATCAATATTTTCCAACCCTCTGCTCCAAATAGTTCCCAATACTTATACATCAATATTCATAACCTCCACCAACTACTATTGGGCAGCCATGAAGATCTACGATCTTCAAGCTTCCCTATTACAATGCGTTGTTAAAGCTGTGAGCGAAATAAAAGCAGGGAACAAAGGAAATATGTTGCTCGAGCCGGTGATGAAATAACAAAACTAAATTAAGAGATGCTCCATCATTTGTAGCTACCCTTGAGCAACAACGCACTGGTGAGGCTGAGTTTGTTGTAGTTTGCGTCGAATGAGGATCCTTGACTGCGTCCCACGTGTGGAGATGGAATCAGTTGGTAACAACTGGCAATGAATGTTCATCTCCTCTAAAAACCACTCGGCCTGCTACACCTCTATCCTTCACATCTTGAACTATCTTCATAAAATATCAATATGTTAGCATAATCCAAGAGGCAAAGCCCTGATTATAACAATCATAAGCATTAATAAGATAAAACAATAATTAATCATACATGTAAGAATTCAGGGCTCAAATGAAGGAAGAACATCTGTTTGGTGCATAAAATGGAGTAAGATAAGGTAAAAAGGATATAGTAAGTGTGGTAAAAAAGGGGTCATTTCCAGGCCCAACAACCATCAAATCCACCAGGGATAAAACCCTTACTGCTAGTATATCAAATCAAGCCAAAGGCAAGAATAAATTCAAAGATTTGAAGCAACAAAGAGAGAAAGAGAAGAAGCATTCAGATACAGAAATCTCCAATTCAACTAATGAGAGTTTAAGATCTAGGAGGATGGAGAACAAGAGAGAGAGACCCACATGTTTTTATTGAAAAGGTTCAGATCATGAAATATATTTCTTCAGAAATAATATGGACATCATGACCAATCTTCTTGAGGAGAACAATATTGATCTTCCATATTTTGCAAGAAGATGGGAGCGCAAGCAGGGAGATGGTAAGCATGTGCATGCTTTGTGTGCATGGGAGGAAACAATTTATCATATATCTATTTCAGATGTAGTATGTTTCTGATTTACCTTATGATATATCATAATCTGAAGCCTCTATCCCTTCCTTGGAAGAAACCCCAATCACTTCACCGAAGCTTCCTCTAGAAACTAGTTAGTTTTTACTAGTTTTTTATGTGTCTTCTGAAAGCTCTTTCCCAATCCATTCATATATTTCGCATTCTCATTATGAAGGTGATATACATGATGATATACATCCTATGATATTCATGGACTCATTTCCCCAACCAATTCATGACCAAAATACCTGACAACCCTCAAGTTCACTAGTTGGAAAATCTCAAAATTGCCTAGTTTCCAATGCTATGTCAATTGCGTATGTTGCTTTTATGTCTTGTATGTATTTCATTGGTTGGAAATCCATAGGATTGGCCTTAATGGGACTGATTTTCCATATGTTTGGACTAATTATTACCACCCATGGTTCAAATCTCAAGTCTCTAGACCCTCCAGTTTCACTCAACTGCCAATGTGAGCTAGTTGCTCACTCTTCTCCCGCTATGGACCCATTCGCTCATGGAGACACCATACCTTTGATATTTTCTGCCATATATGACATATATTTTGATATTTAAGAGCCTCATGAGATTTTTTACAGAGTTATGAAGGTGCTTCATCAAATTGGGAAGAAGATTCATGGTTTTATTCATGCTATGGTAGCTACACATGAGGTAGATTGTGTTGAATATTTTGATGTTATTTGGGAAAGAGTTTGCAGAGATATATTTTCCATGATTAATTATGCTTCTATGTCAGAGTATGCTTGCAGAAAAATACATTCTTATGATTCTCCTCCATCAGAAAATGACAACCATCAAAGGGCCTCTCCACATGATCTTTTTCTACAACACTTTGATGCATTGATGCATGATCTTGGCATCCACAACATCTTCATCAACTCCATCACCAAGAACTTGTTCTTTCAGCTCATTCAAGTGAAGAAGAGAACCCGTTGAAGACATTTTTTTATAATCTTTGTCATGTCCATTCTTGAGACAGTATTTTCCCCGTGAGGTTTTGCCTCTTTCCTTGTTTTACATGGACAAATATAAAAAAATTGTTGTAAGAGGTGACTTGAGCCTTAGTTTCTAAGGCCTCAATAAACATTTGGGGGGGCGGGGTTTTAGAGCATTAATATACCTTAGTTCCATGGTCTTACACCTGGGAGGTATTTTAATTTGTATTATACTTATGTTATATGATCCTACTTAGGTTATACTTATCAATATTGGTCTAATAGGTGATTTCTGGCTCATTGACTCACAGTTGATGCAGTCCACTTTGATCATCCTGACAGTTGAGGCATTTTAGTTTGATCATTCTGACATTTCAGGTGCCCTCATTGATTACATGACACTTTATGTTTGACTAGGGGTTCTAGTGTGCGAATGTGGTTGTTTTGTGGTCTTCTTGGGCATTTATTAGCTCCTAGAGACTCTCCCACTCACACATGTGTTCACCCATGCCTAGCATTCCTGCATTTATGATCTAGAATTCCTCCATACATGTTCACACTTGTATTCGTGACTATTCGGTTAGGTTTGGGAGCCTATTTCTCAACCTAAGGGGGTTTAGGGGTCAAATCCTAGCCTGCCACTTATATGCATCCAGATGGCCTCCAAGGGCTCACGAAGTTTCCCCATTGTATTATAAATATATACCATACACATCTACAATATGTATAGTATATAAAGATCAGTTATCTGCACTATCTATGTGTGTTATTTCATTATCTTTTGTTGTTCTCTTGCATATTTTGTGAATAACTTAGATTATGAATATTTATCTAGCTCCTAGATCTCACTGTGAAGAAATTCTCATAGAAACCATGAGAAATATGGAGGAGAACCTATGACACTACATAGGTACCCATTGATCTCCTTATTGTGGTGGAATTTTGGTTGCAACCCTTTTTCCAACATTGAATACTCCTAGAAGGAGTGGACACATTCCTAATGTTATGTGTAGGTTGTAAGGAAAGCAACCAAGTGGTAAACTGATTGTTGAGGATAAGACATGGTGATATGTCAAAATGTCGGGTGAACCTCCAAATGAACATGAAGATTATATTAGAATGTATAAATGCATTTAATATTGTGTGCTAAGAACATGAATGAATACATCCAAATTATGCTAGTTTGCATTTGGTTGAATGAATGCTCATTAAAAGGACTTGCATTATATTGTATGGATGATGGTATAATGGTTGTGTATTGATTAGCATAGAAGAATACTGCATAGTGCATGAGTATGCATTCTAGAATATAATTCGTGCCATCTAAATTTAATTGAATCATGTTATATTATATGTGTGCATGCCTTGTGTACAGGCATGATGTCCAATTATAATATCCCTGTGAGAAACATAAGATTAGATGGAAACACTATCAAATATGGCAATGATATTGCTACATGGTGATGAACCTTGTAATAAAAGAACCAAATCAAAGAACTAGAAGTTGTAATTTTGTTAAGTGCATGTGATGTTTACCCCGTGCAAACATTTGCATAATAATTACGTTGTTGATGTGGCTCGGTGAGTTGTTTTTAATGTACAGTGAAAGCAGTATGCATGGGAACCTAAAACAAACAAATAACATTATATAAAGGGAAACATTTATGATTTGTTAATGTTTTTTATAATTTTGAAAGCCGCTCATTAAGTGTTATTGATTACAGGTGCATGATGGGGTGGGTAGAATATGGGAAACTTGGAAATGATTTGCCCCATGGGTGCATGCACATTGTGCATAAGTTGTATCAAGTGGACAATGATATTTCTAATGATGGGTTGTAATGGAAATTGCAAGGGGTAAATTAGTTGTGCTACCAATGAATTTAATTGGATGTATTTGATGTTTGTCATGAAGGTGGCATGCATTGGATGTATTTGATGTTTGTCATGAAGGTGGTATGCATGGAAAAAAAAATTAATCACCTTATTAAGCTTAAACAAGAAGTTGGTGAAACCATTTCATGAGCCCATATAATAATACTAGATACTTAGGTAACAACATATATTATTGGATAGGTGAATACTTGAAGGAATTTCTAAAATGCAGTTTGACATTTGGCATACCGGAAAAATCCAATCCTATTGAAGTTAGGTATAGTATCGTGGATACAACTGAAGAATGGAAAAGTGATATGGGATATGAATGATGTTAAATGATGACATATTTGAAAATTTTGATGTACGTTTGAGGACACCAAGGATGGTGTTAATGAAAGGGGGTAGGAATTGTAACACCCCAGTTTGACCCCTTGAATTTTAATGTAAAATGTAATTGACAAGGAGGCTATGAGCCAAATGAATGTATCAAATTGTGATCAAATTAGTGATGATTAAAATACCGACTATGGATGAGGAAAATGTTGTGAAAAAGAGGGCTATGAAACCATGCAAGAGAAAACAATACAGGAGGCTAAGTTAAATACCTAGGTGTCCCTAGTAGTAACATAAGTTTTGGACCCTTTAATAGTTTTCTTAATATTTTATTTAATAATATACATATATAAGAAAAGGAACCTTATTTTTATGAACCTTGGGTTATGTAGGGTTATGTTATGATTTCATTAGATTTCATAATGGGTTGTGTGGATTATGGGAGGCATCCCATGGTGCATAAGCCTCGTGCACCAAAATTTTGGAAATGAGAAGAGAAAGTAAAAAGAAAATCTGTAATACTCCAAAAATTTCATAATTTTTTTTTATTTTAAATTTCATAATTTTATTTTTATTTTTCCTGAGACAATAAATGTTTACAATTGCCGCTTAAGAGAGTCACTTAACTGCTAACAATTAACATACTAAGGTCTAATATAGACACTAAAACAAATTCATTTATCAATTTCAATAATTTGCATTCTTCACTAACTCCATTCGAAATTTAGTGTTGAAAGATTTATTTAGTAAGTAAAATGATCTGAAGTAGTATGAGCTGAAAACAACTGTTTGTTTACTATGTACTAAAGTTTGTCTTCTACTTAAATGAAGGAAATTCAATTCATGCCCGAGGCTTACTTAGCTCTTGAAGCTAATGCAGTGAAATGATGATTCTTGTATAGGTCTTTTTACAGGAAAGATGTTTTGTATTCTAGTTTCAGGATCGAGATTAATTATCTCAACTTGCTAAAGTAAAATGCTAGAATATTTGTTTAGTTTATAGCTTTGAGATAAATAAGGTATTGTCGAACCCGTTTCCTTTCCTAATCTTGGAATTGTTAAGTTGTTACACAACGTTTGAGGTCTATTTTGTTAACCTCCTTATTCTTTGTTTAAGAACATAATGTTCGCCTGTATATTTTATTCTTATTTATTTATTTATAAGTATAAGTACTCAGAAACCAAGCAAAAATAGAAGTAGATGTTTTCCCCCTAACTTGATTATAACTTATACATCCTATATTTATCCTTTGTTGTTATATTAAAAACCTACTCTTACATGCAATTCTAGAGGATGCTAAATTTTGCAAACTAAATCTTGCAATACATTGTTACTTGTTACCAAGGTAATTTATATGCACTTGTATCCACATATTTTCAATTGTNTACATTATAAGGCTATAAGTGTAGTATTAATGCTTTGGTTTAAGGGGTAGAAGGTTCATTACCTAAAGAACAAATATAAACCAATCACCTTTGCATAACCTAATACTCACTAAAAGGTGTTTATATAATAAGTATATCTTATCTATGTAAAAATACTTTTACCAAAACTATGTTAAAGCATCTCTAGAATTTAAAATCATGTGCTTATTGGTTTTTAACCAAAATACTAACGAAGGTTATGAATAGCCTTTTTGCAGGCTTCACCCAACTCTCGAACTATAGAGCAGCATCCACAATACTAAAGTCAAAGTGGAATCCACATGGCTATCTGTTAGTGGATAGGGTTTTGGGTGTTGGTAAACCCTACTACATAATGTTCAAAACCCTAAATTCTCGTATTGTTCACCATACCCTTCGCTACTGTGAGAAATGCCACTAGGATCATGGCCTCATGGGCCTTTTATGCCATCATTTTGTCTCTGCGAGTGACTTTAATCCATTTATTAGCCAAGTTGATTCCTTTGATTGCTAGCAGTGGGGTTACTTGTTGAAATCGTTGACACTGGGGAGATTTGGTTTCGTCGTGGCTTTTACTGTTTGTTTTCTCCTTTATCGTTGAGGTCCTTAGTAAGTGTTTCTTTTGCACAACTCTTGTCGTGGTATTTTTCTTTGTGGGTTCCCTTCCCATCATTTGACGTGGTTGTATACCAGAGGTTTACAAAAGGATTCTTCACGACCGTAAGCACTAATACTGAAACATGTAACTTTTTTTTAATATCTATTTAAATGGACTGCCATCAAGTTTTCTTTTTGATCTTAAACGAACTGTAAGTAAAAGGATATTTATTGTCATTTTAAATTTGAAATGTGCAGAGTTAAAAAGAGAGGAGGTTTTGAAAACCCGACTCCCAGCTGAGCATGGAGAAAGGACCGGCAAGTAGCTATGACCTGGGGCTACCAACATTGCTTGGTTGAATTGGTAAGCCTCAGCTCCACGACTTGAGGTTCCTTCGATGAAAAGTGGGGGTTCTGAAAACTATGGTGAAATCTTTTGAGTCGTAACTGCGTTTGAATGCAGTGATACTTGTGAAGGTCATAAGGCCGTAGAATAAATAGGTTAGGTTATAGGCTTAGTATGCTAGGGTTTTGCAGACTTATAGACATTTTGTTTTTAACTTGTATTGGTTAGCAGTAAAATAGATGCGTCGGCTTGTAAAGAAAGGGGTCTTGCTTAGACTTGGGCATTGTGGGTTTTTTGTGCTATAAAATTCAGTTTGGTTAAGCTTGGTTTAATGAAATTTTGAAAGAAACCTTTTTTGGCTATTTACCTGTATCTGGTGAATGATATTTTTAAAAGATGAAGAAAGGATTCCGGTGCTTGTAAAATTACATAATCTTGATTTTTTTTGTTAAAATGAAGTGATTATGTGGAAATTTAATGTGACAGTTAAATTCTGGGTTTTTCCTTTTTGTTTCAAGAGTTACTTAAGAAAAAGTAAAAGGGTTTGTCATTACATCCTAAGCACGACTGTGTAATTTTGATTTGGAAATTTTATCTGTTGTTATTTTATTTTAGTTATAAAAATATAAACAATCTAACTCTGTGTTCTATGTAAGAATTTATTTAATATAGGGTAATTATAATATTAAATAGTCTAACTCTGTGTTCCATGTAAGAATTTATTTAATATAGGGTAATGATAATAAAGATATTATAATTATATAATGAATAATTTGGTTATTGAGGAAATGAATTAAATTGTAGAAACCCTATTCTGGAAAGAAGACAAAAGGAAGAACTTGATTGTCAGTTTTCCTTATTTAGGGTTTGTATTTTTATTTTTATTTTAAAAACTCTGCATTGTTGTTTTTACTTTGATGTATTTGATATCTGATTGTTTTACTTATAGTATTACTAAGATAACTTAGATGTTAATTTCTAAACCTAATTTATTACTATAATTTCATTGTAGTTTAAATAAGCCAAGTTATTCCTATTTTCGCTATTTTTATGTTTTCTGTAATAATTAATAAATATATGTATTTATAATAGGTTAAGCTTATAGATAGTGTTTTTTTTACTGTGTTAAAAAGAACACAGTTACACAAACAATGTACTGGTTTCTAAGAGACTTTATTTTATGATAGTTTATGTTTATGTTTAAAATATATGTATTTTAACTAAGGAACCTTCTTGAAATAGAGGATTTTTTCTTCTAAAAACAAACTCTATAAATATTTAACAGTAGAAAGTAAATAATCATATTCCTACATTTCTTGATTGATTTAATCATCAAACTTAATTTCACCTACTGTACTAGAGTACTACCTCTTCATAGGTGTGGAAAAATACAGTCAGGTATTCTTATCCATCAATAAATTTTAACTATCCCTAAATCATTTATTCTAATACATATTTAATTCATAATTTATCTATATTTGAACAGTAAAAGGTTTCTCTAGCTAATTTTATTAAACAAATGAAGGAGACATACAAATATATTAATTCCTAAATTCATACATTCATGTTCCTATGCGTGCATAAAGGAAATCAAAATAATATTTATAACCTGGAAGGATAGTAGAGGAGACAACAACCTAAGGAGCCCGTTCCTCCCAACTAACTCCTGAATACTACTAAGCTGCAAATCTTAGGACCTTCGAGCCTGTCTACTGGTCCACCTAGTTGAAAGCATTATGTGAGAGAACAGGTTTAGAAACCCCTGCAACTCCACAGAGTAATCAACAGTAATATTTCTTCTTGTAGCAGTAAGAACTCAACTCAAAACAACTGCACTAGTTCAGTAACTCAACACTTTCCACTCAAACACTTCTGCCTGTCCCCTCCATCGAATTTCTTGTGCACCAATTTCAATTAGAAATTTCACAAGTAAAGAATGAGCAGCCTCAGCTGAATTCAATGGGTATTTTTATCAGCATGCCTAGGTATTTTGGGTTAGTTTTTCACTTAATGAGCCACCTGCTCTTGTTCCACTTTCCTAGGGAACATAACCACAAAAATAGGGAAGCTGCCTCCTGCAACAACTAGAAGTAGTTTGAGGATGCTGCCAAGTGTCAATCTGCTCTCAACCCAGTCTATTCCACCAAGCGGCCAGTAAACACTCATTTAATAGCCTCCTTAAGCTGTTGTCTCATCTTTCATTTATTAATTAATAAAATATTTAGAAATTAAATACAATTATCCTTGACCCCACTTGGTCAATAATTACAAACTTTATAATAAAATTAAAACATAATGTCTCCTAAAACATAATTTTTTTTTGCAAATTTGGGGTATGTGACAAAATCAGTAAAAGGAATTCCTAATATAGCTAGTGAATGGGTTCTATATGATGTATGGCATGAAGCTTCTTCCCTGGAAAACTTGTTCTTGGAGCACTAGAAGGTGGTTTCACAACTGGAGGGACTGCAAAAGTGGATAAGGGTGTTATTCCACCTTGTGTTGGGAATACCGTGGGAAAAATATTCATTAACTATTGGTAAACCTAATTATGTGTCTTTTGTATTGTTTATGAATTTAACTACAAATGTTTGAGATATTTAGAGATAGCTTGAGGTGTTTTGTCTTGATGGTTTCATAGGGATAGCTCACAAGTGATTTTCTTCATGAAAGATTGAGGAGAAATATTGTCTAAGGGTGGAGTGTTCCTCATCCACCTATAGAAGAGGGATTTCAAATAAACATATTTTCTATCTTGTAATCCTTGTTTTATTTAAATTGAATTTCGAAATGGTTTACTAGTATGAATACATGCTTGGTTGATTTCATGTTGAATAAGAAATGGTGATGAATGCTACCATGGAATGGGTTCTACCATATGTTTAATCTAGCTCTTGCATTTCAATATTTACACTAAAATAATGCTTGTAATCTTGTGAATGGAACTGTGGTTTATGATGGGAATATGTTGGGATTGTCATTTGAAATTTAATTGTGTTCTTGGGATTTTTAAATTTGGGAGAAAAGGATAAAATTCCTCTGTTGCAATGATTTTCTGAGCAATCCAACCTCGAAAATTATCGGTTTCAATAGAAAACCATTTCAATTATGTTGCGGTGCATGTAATGCATGGACTCCCTAAGTATTGGTAATTATGTTATAACAATTCCTTTATCATCGTATTAATCATGTTCTGGAGTAGACCAATCAGGAATTTGATGTAACATTGTTGGGGTTATCCTTAAGAGTTCCAAAGGCTTGAATATGCCCAGTTTTACTAAGAATTTATGTTTGTATATGCACGTTTATTTTTGTATATGCATGCATGGGTAGATTTATTGGATGGGAAAATCTTGTTGATATTTATGTATTGTCATTGATGTCAAATGTCAAATACACACATGAAGGAAAGAAGACATTTAAAGTCAAAATAGGTGGATGTATGATGAAAAGGAAGCTTGAAGTCAAATGAGATTAATGCATGTTGAACAATATAAATGGATCTTAAGGGATATGTTAAGGAGATTCATGTTCACTCTTGCATAAACAAGCTAAATAAAGTTAGAAGAAACATAAAATGAATATATGTGCTAGTTTGAAGAAATATACAAAATAAGATAATAAATACTTGAAGTGCAGTGATGTACACAAGAAGGATGTTCTGCTAGTTGGAAGAAGTACATAAAAGAATACAAGCCTTTAAATTGAAGCACACAATTCCCACCAAGTAGTGCAACCTTGGTGTGAAAATACCAAAATTACTAAATTGAAGAGACACATAGAGAATAAGTGTGAAATTTTTGGGAGTGTGTGAATCCTACCAAGACATGGGAACTGTATGCATAGATACCATCAAGCCATGGGCCTGAGCACACATAATCGCACGAAGACAAATTATCAGAAGAAGGACACCGAAAAAAGATAATATGAGGTGTTTAGCTTAACCAAGAAGCAAGGAAGTATGAGCGTTGTTGACTCAAATGTATCCCATCTTGTGGACACATCCTTTGAGCAAGAAGTAGTATAAATATATATGAAGTAGTAGTGATAAAGTAAGATTGAACATGAAATTAATATGATTTTCTAAGTAAGAAAGCTTATTATTTTTGGGGATCAATGGCTCGTTGAACCAGAAAGAAGATATACAACAAAGAGCCGAATGCGAAAAAGGAATTGAAGAAGATCAGTAGAAACTATGTATAATAGAAGAGTGACCAACATTGATATTTGCGAGGGAAGGAATAATGGTTGCAAATTGTTGAGGATAGAAGATGTAGATTGCATATGCTGAAGAAGACTGCAAATAAAAGAGAATTTCCATTGGTAGAAAATGCATATCACAAATACTGCATATTGTCGTACATCAGGAAAGATAGAAAACAACTGTTGTTTGGAAAAAAATGCATATCACAAATACCATAGAGAGATGCAGATCATAAAAGGAAACAAACAACTGTAGTTTTTCAAAAGATGCAATTCATAAATACCACATACAACCATAGATTAGAAGACACAAATTGAAAACTATCACAAATAGTTGTAGTCTGTAGTAAATGCATATCGCAAATATTACAGATCTTAAATAGAAAATGACAAATCATACATAATTGAAAAGTACAAATCAGACAAGTTCAATGTCAACCGAAAGATGACATAGATCAAGAAAGTTTTTCTAATACTTGAGAAGATGCAAATCAAATAATTCCACTTCTAAGTGGACAAAATATGCACATATAGCAGAAAAGAAGACACAGATTAGTGCAAGTTACAGATTGTTGAATGTGCAAACGATATAAAAAGCAGAAAGAATATAAGATTTAGGTCAGTGTAAGTTACATATAGTTGAAAGTGCATAAGACCCATATAGTAGAAAGTGCATGAGAAGCAAACAGAACAGAAAACGTAGATCATAAGGATCACATAAGGTGATTGAAGAAGCCACAAATCACAGATATTGAACACTGTAGGTATAAAAGACACAGTTCATAGAAGTCAAACAGAATTTCATATCATGATGGTAGGATGGGAAAAAAGAGGGAGTTTCATATTCCTTCCAGTTGGTCTTGGTAAACCAAGTGATTTGGTGCTCACAATCATGTTTATGCCTGATATACAACAAGTTGGTGCTTGCACAATAGTATTTTTATCCCAATTAGTTGGTGCCTATTTTCACAATTCAATGCTTGCATAGTGAATAGAATTCCCTACGGGTTGGTTCCTGAGTGAGTTGGTGCTCACACTTGGAGACTCAGTGCATCTTGATGAAGGAGCTATAGTCCAAAAGATACTCAGAATACTTTTGACAAGATTTGATCCCAAAGTATTAGTTCTAGAAGGCCTAGCCAATATGGACGATTTGACCAAGGATGAGCTACATGGAATCCTTATAGCCTACGATATGAGAAATCAAAGATGAGAGTGATTAAATACCAAGCACAAAGGATATAGGATGCCATTATCTATGAAAACAAGATTGATGGCAATGGTATGTAAAAGGAAGAGAAAATATCAATTGTGGAACCATGTCGACATCCTCATTACGACATGAATATATATAGTGACATTATTGAGGAAAAAGAATGAATAATACTCAACAATATTCATGGAATGTGGCATCAAAAATCTATTATCCACCAAGATATTATCAAAGACTAGAAACTACACCAAATTGAAGTTCACTCACAATCCCGATGGATGATATCAAAACTATGAAACGACCAACTATAAAGGATTGAAACCAAAAAGAATTGAGTTTGGATGGATGGATCATTATCAATGACAACAAGAAATAAATAATATAAAGAAATTATATTACTTGGTTTCATCACATGTAAATCCATTAAGTGCAAATCTTTGAGGACATTTTTTTAAAGAGGTACTATGATATGACTCTAGGAGGGTCATATAATGGGTTAAATGTATATAATATGAACCAAGGGGGGTCTATAGGGCTAAATGCATATGTGACATTGCCATCCTAATGAAAGGACTGCATGTGCAATGAGTGGATATGCATATATAAAGGTAATGTAGTCATTGTTGAGTGACATGTGAAATAATTAGGTAAATGTCTTGGGGTATTTGGAGAAGGATCTATAAATATTTGAGGGTTTATTTTGGTAAAGTAATTAGCTTTCCTCTTATACATTAAAAGACAATTCCTAATAATATTGTTTTTACTAGTATATTTTTTTCACAGTAATAACAAAATTTAAATGACAAATAACATTCATAAATTTTATAAAAACTTGTAAAATATTTATGAATATATATATATCACCTGTGATACAAGAATAAATTACCAATATGGTATACAATTCATGGAACTTTACAAAATTTTATAAATCTAGTTCATGATCGTATACAACTCGTGGAATTTTAATCCATCAAAGAATAATAGATCCTTCTCCAAATACCCCAATGCATTCACCTAATTATTTCACACACCACTCAACAATAACTATGTTACCTTTATATATACATATCCACTCATTGCACATGAAGTCCCTTCATTAGAATGACACTGTTACATATGCAGTTATCCCCATATATGCCACCCTTGGTTCATATTATATACATTTAACCCCTTATATGACCCTATTAGGGTCATATCATAGTACCCTATTTAAAAAATTATCCTCAAAGATTTGCAGTTAATGGCTTTACATGTGATGAAACCAAGTAATAGAATTTGTTTATATTTTTTCTTTCTTGTTGTCATTGATAATGATCCATCCATCCAAACTCATTTTTTTTGTTTCAATCCTTGATAGTTGATTGTTGTATAGTTTTGATAACATGTGTTGGGATTGTGAGTGATCTTCAATTTGTTGTAGTTTCTGGTCTTTGATAATATATTATTGGATAATATATTGTAGATGATTCGTTCCATGAATATTGTTGAGTATTATTCAATATTTTTCCTTGATAGTGTCACTGTATATATTTGTGTCGTAATGAGAATGTCGACATGGTTCCACACTTGATGGTTTCTCTTCCTTCTACACACCCTTTTCATCAGTCTTCTTTTAAAATATAATGGCATCCTCTATCCTTTGTGCTTGGTCTTTGATCACTCTTGTATTTGACTTCTCATCTATAGTCTATAAGGATTCCATGTAGCTCATCCTTGGTGAAATATTCCATATTGGCTCGGTCTTCTAGAACTAATACTTTGGGATCAAATATTGGCAAAAAAATTCTGAGTATCTGTTGGACAACAAATCCTTAATCAATATCAATCCAAGTCCCTTGATAGTATTAACAATTTCATCAACCCGAAGAAGGTATGATGTTATGCTTTCATCGTCTTTTATTCTAAAGTTTTCAAATTGCTATGAGAAGGTCTACAATTTTTCCTTTTTTACTTTTCCATCCCCTTCATAGATGTTCTTGAATTTGTCCCACATAATTTTTGCTATTGCACACTGCATAACCTTCATGAACATGGAACCTTCCATTCCACAAAAATATGCATTTATGGCCCTCTCATTGTATTCATATTGTCTTCTAACCACTGGGTCGGTTGGTGCAGTTTTGGGGCCATGGTAGCCATTTTCTACTGAATACCAAATATCCACCCCAAGGGCTATAAATATATTTCATGGATAGGCCTATCCATAATATGTATGAGCATTTCACTTTGTTTCAATGGAATGACAATGGTCTATAATTCCACAAATGAGAGCGCTAAACTAGACTATACTTTGTCTGATGGAATGACTGTGATTTACAATTACAATAGCCCAAAAATTGACAATGGTGTTTCCCATTTTAAATTGTGTTTGTTGTTTATACTTGCAAGGATTCATGGTTAGGTTTTAGCTATAGGGAATCTAGGTTTTTTTTGGTTCATTTCCGGTTTTTTTATTTTATTTTATTTTAATACTCCAAGTGGTGAATTTTCCCATATTACTAACAATGTATCCATGTGACTATTATTACATGAACCATCATAAACAAATAATAGATTCACATTCCATATTCATATTTTAATACCAGTCATTGACTAAGTACCATCAACTGTCAATTACTTTCTCACTCCAACTTGTTTGTATCATTTGGTGGGCTTCACACATACACAACTTCTGACAAATGTTTAAAATTAGAGTAGAGTTGCACATCAAAAGTGGATTATTTACGTTGTGGCCCATGTTACAAACTCCCAATTCTATACATTGCATTGATAAAACTGTATTCATGTGAATGATAGCTATAAACCATTCTTCAAGATTCAATTTCCTATTCTCAAACAGGCTTTGTTCCAGATCAACCTCACTAGATATTGGATAGATGCGTAGTGAAATGCATTGGAAGAATATTTATCAATAAACTTGTCAACACCATGTCCAATTAATTCAAAGTTGACCTATCCTAAAATATGAATCCAATTGAGGAAAGTTGGACCTAGATTATCACTTTCATAGGGAGATCTTCTTTCATGTTGAAGTTCACCATCCTATGATTCATATATTGCTCTCAAGGGATCAACATGGACCTCTTCTTAACATTGGGGCATATTCTTTGTTTAGCTAAAATAAGAAATCCATATATATCTTATCTCCTAAAGAAAAAATTTATCGATCCATTCATCAAATGAATCTAGTACTTGGTTATCTAAGTACTAGAGATTTCAACTTGGAATTCTCTTCAAAGAAATGGTATTTGGTTTATGAGTTGAGGACTTTCTTTTATTTATTAAATTTAATTGAGTATGATATTAAGTATTAGATTAAGGAGGTGGGAATATGCTTGAGACTTAGGGAAGGTATGGAATTAAACATTAGTTAGGTTTTGGAGGATAGGTTAGGGCTCTATAGGCATGTGGCTAGTGGAAGGAGGCCATTCCAAGGTAATCCTTGATAATGTACAGACATGTCATTGAGTTTTATAGTGACCCATATCGATACCCTAATTACCCAGAAATTTATCAATAAAGATAAGAAGATTGACATTGGAATTAGCAAGGAAGAACATGGCATCGCAAAACCAATATTCAACAACATATTATCATAGACTAGAAACTAAAAGAAATTAGATTAGAAATGTTACAATAACAACACATAGAATCACTTGAAATAAATTTATGCAATAATCAACTATAATGTCAAAAGGAATTGATTTTGGATGGATGAATCATTGTCAATGGAAGCAAGAAAAAAGGAATATAAAGAAAATCTATTACGTAGTTTCATCATATCGAGAACCCTTAAATGCAAAGCTTTGAGGAAATATATTTTTGAAGGAGGGTACTATGTTATGACCCAAGGGAACATATATGGGGTTAAGGATATATGATATGATCCCAAGGGGGAATATATGTGATCAAATATACATAATATGACCTTAGGGGGGCATATTTGAGATGAAATGTATATGGAATGAAGTAAATGTCTATGTAGTAGTGGTTGGCTTGATGAAGGTCTCACATATGCAATGAGTGAATATGTACATATAGAGGTCATGTAATCATTATTGAGATAAACATGTGATTTGTATGTATAAAAGTATTGGGGTATTTGGAGGAGGTTATGTTTTTGCCACTTTTGCAAGTGAATTCCTTCGTAAGAAAACATAATATGTTTTATAAGAGATAACAATGATGGGAATATCGTTAGGTCTTAGGTGGATAAAGTAAAACTCTTTTTTGGTTTGTGAGATTCCATTGTGTTAAATCTGCTAGTGGGATACACGAATTATGGTAGGAAAGACATGGTGCCCAAGCCTTATGCACCAAAATCCTGGAAAGGAGAAGGAAAATTAAAAATATATATCAGTAAAGGGAATTACTAATATAGTTAGTGAATAGTTTCCATATGATGCAGAACATGAATCTTCTTCCTTGAGCAACTTGGTCCCAAAGCACTAGGAGTTGATTTCACTACCTAAGGGACTACAGAGGTAGAGAAGGGATTTATTCCACCTTGTCCTGGGTGCACTATGGGAACAAATTCATTAACTATTGGTAAACCTGGTTATTAGTCTTATGTCTTGTTTATGAATTGAACTATGAGTGTTTGAGAGGTTTAGATATAACATGAGGTGTTTTATCCTCGTGGTTTCATAGCCCCAAATTGGGGGTGGATTTCTTATTGAAAGCTTGAGGAGATATACTGTCTAAGGAAGGGTGGAGTGCTCCACATCCACACTCATTTTTAAAGGAGGAATTTTAGATAAGTGTATTATTTGTCTTGTAACCCTTGGTTGCTATAAACTAAAAATCAAAATGGTTTACTGGTCTGAATACATGATGAAATTGAAATGGTTTACTAGTAACAATGTGTTAATTTTTTCTTGCATTGATTTGAAATTTTGGTGGAGGACTAACCCTAACCAGAGAAGTAGTTATAAGTTTGACATTTTCATTAACTTCCATTATTGTGAGCTAGAAAGGATTGAGAAAAGTATTTTATGTTGTTTTGTGTGCATATCTCAAGGAGGAGTGCATTGGAATGAATATCAATACTTGTATTAGGAAACCTAATCAAGAGGGATATTGGCATCTAGCCCTAGTTTCCTTACCATCCTCTTTCCTTGTGAAATATTCAATTTAAGTAATTAAGTAGGAGGTAAGTGTGCTATTTTACACCTAGTATGTTGTTGATCTAACCTTAGTAGTTTAGGATAAAATTTCCTCAAAAATGAAGTCCATGAGATATTAACGAAACGTCAAATAGTAAGGATGGGAATGTCAAATTTCAAAGCTTTATCATTGCAAGAGCATCTAGAAAATGAGTTCAAGAAATCATTCAATGAGAATTCAACATGTGCAAATTTAGTGATGGCTAACATTCCATTGATCGCCATGCATAAAGTTATTAGTGCATCAATGAATATAAAAATATTACATAGAAACATGCTGACACAAGCAAATCATAAAAGCATTAGGAATTGATAACTTCGCATAGAACCATGTCGAAACCCAAATCATAGAATTCTTAGCATGCAAGAATAAAAATACCAATATCCAAACATATCTAAGCAAAGTAACTATTACAATTACATTTTAAATCATATGGAGGTCAATACAACTTAAAGCCGACAACAAAGAAGATCAAATTTAAAATCTTATCATCAAGAGTTTGAAAAAGGATTTACCTAATATGAATTAATCCATTTTCAATGGGATAATATCACTCAAGGTTTTGTACTACCACATCACCTTGTATCCTAGCCTATAAACATCATATCACCTTATATCTTATCCTTATAAAATAGGGAAATTTATATGAAGATGGTTCATTATATTAAAATATTTTTTCAAAGCAAGGAAATCGAGGTTAAGGAGTTAACTAATAGTTTAATGTTCCATAGAGCCCGAATAGGTGTGGTGCATTGGCATCACTTGATATGAATTCACTTGTTGTAAAGGAGTATTAGATTCTGACAGGAAGATCTTGGGCCAAAAATAGTCTTCACATAGATTGCACAAGAGAAATAAGAGAAGAATAATTGAAGAACAGTATGATAAATCTTCCATTAATGACTATTCACATTATGGGTGAATATATAATACAACATCAATGAATATTTCAAATACCTGCACAGGTAGTTGAATCTACCAACCTAGACAGACTCTAGAGCTAACTAGGAGTGGGAAAATCACCATTATAGCAAACTAGTGCAACTGCAGATCACTAAAATAGTTAATAACCAGTTACAATCAGTTAACTGAAGGGGGTAGGTGAGAAAAGGTACTTATATCCCCATGAATCATGCAAATTGGCGCTAGAGACACTATAAGTGATCTAATTGATGGGGATCATAGTTTTACTAAGGATAATTGATGACTTGCTAAAGTCAACCGATGGACATTGTTGATGGCACTCCGAGTGGGTTCCTATAAAATAGGGATTGGTCCCCGAAGCTCCAAAATACATGTAGACAGGTGCAGTAAGTGGCATATTCCCGCTAGTCATGTCCCCCATGCACTGGTGAAGTGGTGAGACCTCCTAATCTAGGGAAATTAAACAAATAGACTTTATGTGGTCAAAGGAGACAAAGGGAGGATTAATAATAATCCTAACACCCCCCTTTAATCCTAACTTTGGACTACCTGGGCCTTGGTAACTAATACCAAAGGTCACCCATTACAATCTAAATGAAAAATTATTTGTCCATGAAAAATTGAGGGAAAAGGAAAAACCGCATGGGGAAAATCCTTCCTAAAAACTGAACATGGCACAGAATTTAAATGAATATCTTCAATATTTATTTGTTCTTCAATTGAATAAGCTGGATGTACTGCTTCTTGGTGAAAAACTTTGCAAATTTGTTGTAGATGCCATGATCATGTATCAGTTTTCAATGTTGTGTAAACAAAAAGCATGAGGAGAAGCCCCTTGTAGCTCATCTTCTGGTGATGAAGGAGAATCATATGAACGCTTCTTGATGTGACAACATAAAATATAAGATATGGTAGAGTTTTTGTATATGCCTTGATCATGTATCAGTTTTTCAATGTTGTGTAAACAAAATGCATGAGGAGAAGCCCCTTGTAGCTCATCTTCTGGTGATGAAGGAGAATCGTATGAATTCTTCTTGATGTGACAACATAAAATATCATATCTGAATATAAAATCAGAGATGGAAAATATATATGTGTAATCATCTCTTAACCAAAGAACATCAATGAAATCAGCAGGCTTAATTTCTAGTGTAGTTGCATAATGGTGAACCCGATCATGAACCTTTTTCCCAAACTGAAGTGAAACCTTTCTAATTATGTAATAGAGATTATGAGGCTTTGTATATCATATATTAATTCATATGGATCAGAAAGCAACCAAGGTATAGTGGCTCCAAACTACGATTGAGTCACAGTAGGAAAACTAAGTGCAACTAGTCGACATTGACAATTGGGCAAATCTGGTGAGCATAAGGATCTAAAATTCAACCTAATAAAGGTTATAATAGACCCAAAAAAAATTAACAACATCCCACCTATATACAATTATAAGGAAAACCAACCAATGACAGAATACAAAGACATGATAACAACTATCACCAGTGATACAATATAGGAAACCATGAAGTCTAGTTTACCAATCAAGGAGTTTGGGAGTTGTAGGGTATTTTGAGTATCAAATGGATGGGGAAGAGATGTCATAACCTGCATATCAGCATGACAATAAACTTATAAATAATATAAATATTAATCTGAATGGATTTTGAACGATTCGGATGAAGACAAGTCAGAAACTAGTGGTAAAAAACTAGTATTAAGAGGAGATGGCTCTAGGAGACTCATAGGTATTTTTTCAAGGGGAGGAAAAGAGATTTATGATTCTGATATATCAAAATGAGTATAAAAATAGGAGACATCAGAAACATACTTTATTCTATAAACCAAAGCATGAGCATCATTACCTTTCAATTTCTTAGTGTTACAATTCCCCTAGGGATCAACAGATTTTTCCCTTCTTGAAAAATCACAAACATCAATATTGTCTATTTCGAGCAAGTGAATCATGATGTTAATTTTCTTCTTAAAGAAATAATTTTCATTGTGATCATATTTTCTGCAATAGGTACATTGTTCTCTTCCTTTCTTGTTTCCCTTCTTCTTGAAATTCGAGCCTTCATCAATAGAGTTAGAACCTTCATCTTCAGAGTTTGACTTTGGATTTTTTCTCCTTAACTTTTAACTTTCCTTTGGACTTGAGATTATTTCTTCCAAGAGCAGAAAGCAAATGATCCTTTGAGGTTTTGAGAGTCCCCATTTGAATCAGCTTGATCTTCTGTTGAGTGAGAGAATCTATGAATGCATCCAAGGATGGAATCCTCCAATTTCGAATTGCAAGCTTAGTAGCATATAAAGTTGACACAAAAAATGATTATTCCTGAGCCAACTTCGATAGAATGGATAGGATTAACTACCCTTATTTTTTCTCAATCCCGCACTACTTGAGAAAAATCACTAGTGACTTAAACTTGGTGATGAATTTATCAATGGTTTTGAATTCACTTGATCTCAATGAGATCAACTCATTCTCCAATTGATGTCCTCTTAGATCATCTTTCTTTCTCAAGAGGGATTCAATTTTGATCCACACTTCATTAGGGCCCGTTAAGCCACCAATATGGAAAATAAGTTTTGGAGAGAGAGAGAGAGAGAGAGAGAGAGAGAGAGAGAGAGAAAGCAAGCCATATTAACTCTGTAGAGACCTTTGTTGTGCAATAGTATCTCAATCTTGGATTTCCATTCATGATTATTGAATGAAGTCAAGGTTACTATCTTATATAGATCCATTCCCTGTTGTTGTGCTGCTGGCGAGAGAACTTAATACCTACACAAAACTAGAAAGAAAAAATTTGTTAGACAAATCAACATCTGTTTCGACAAAGAGAACATTTCCAGTGTCTATCATACTTGCAGAGACTTCTATGGACAGAATCCAGAGTTAGCAAGAAAAATATTGTGGGATTTATGTGGAAAAATAGTTGCTTCTAGTGCATCAATGGAAATATATGAGGGAGATTCGAATAGCCTCACCAGGATCTGATACCATATTAGATTCTCACAGGCAGATCTTGGGCCAAAAATATTCTTCACATAGATTGCACAAGAGAAATAAAAGAAGAATAATTGAAGAACAATATGAGAAATCTTCCATTAATGATTATTCACATTATGGGTGAATACATAATACAACATCAATGAATAATTTGAATACCTAGATAGGTAGTTGGATATACCAACCTAGACAGACTCGAGAGCTAACTAGGAGTGGGAAAATCATCATTATAGCTAACTAGTGCAACAACATATCACTAAAATAGTTAATAAGCAGTTACAATAAGTTACAATCAGTTAAATGAAGGGGGTGGGTGATAAAAGGCACCTATATTCCCATGAATCATGCAAACTGGCACTAGAGATACTGGAAGTGATCTAACTGATGGGGATCAGACTTTAATTAAGGATAACTGATGACCTACTGGATTCAATTATTGGACACTGTTGGTGGTACTCTGGGTGGGTTCCTATAAAATAGGGATTGATCCCTAGACCTTTGAAATGCATGCAGGCATGTGTAGTAAGTGGAAAATGGCCACTAGTCATGTCCCCCATGCACTAGTGAAGTGATGAGACCTACTAAGCTAGGGAAATTAAACAAATAGACTTTATGTGGTCAAAGGAGACAAAGGGATAATTAATAATAATCCTAACACCCCCCTTTAATCCTAAATTTGGACTACCACGACCCTGGTAACTCATACCAAAGGTCACTCATTACAATCTAAATGCAAAAATGATTTGTCCATGAAAAATTGAGGGAAAAGGTAAAACCGCATGGGGAAAATCCTTCCTCAAAAATGGAAATGGCACAAAATTTAAATGAATATCTTCACTCTATCTTTTTTTTTCACTTGAATAAATTGGATGTACTGCTTCTTGGTGAAAAAAACTACAGAGTTGTTGTAGATTCCTTGATCATGTATCAATTTTTCAATGTTGTGTAGACAAAAAGCATGAGGCGAAGCCCCTTGCAGCTCATCTTCTGGTGATGAAGGAGCATCATATGAATGATTCTTGATGTGAAAAAATAAAATATCAGACCATAAAATAAGATACAAAAAAGAGATATGTGCAATCATATCTTAACCAAATAACATCATTGAAATCACCAGGCTCAATTTCTAGTGTAGCTGCATAATGGTGAACCCGATCATGAACCTTTTTCCCAAACTAAAGTGAAACATTTCTAACTCTGTAATGGAGATTATGAGGCTTTGATATATCATAAATTAATTAATATGGATCAGCAAGCAACGAAGGTATAGTGGCTGCAAAATCCGGTTGATTCCCAGTAGGAAAACTAGGTGCAACTAGCCTACACATCCAATTTGCCCAATTGTGAGCCCAATTGGATCCTTATGCTCACAATTGGGCAAATCCAGTGAGCATAAGGATCTAAAATTTGATCTAATAAATTTTATATGAGACCCAAATGTTTTTAACAGAAACCCACCTACATACAATGATAAGAAAACCAACCAATGACATAAAACAAATACATGATAACAACTTTCACCAGTGATACAGTATAGGAAACCATGAAATTGTCTAGTTACCAATTGAGAAGTTTGGGAGTTGTAGGATATTCTGAGTATCAAATGGATGGGACAGAGGTGTCATAACATAAATATTAGCCTGCAAATCATCTTCTAAATCAGAGAAAGAATAATTTTAATATATTTTGAAGGATTCGGATTAAGACAAGTCAAAACTATTGGTAAAAAACTAGTATTGAGAGGAGATGGCTCTGGGAAACTGATAGGTATTTTTTTAAGGGGAGGAAAAGAGATTTATGATTCTGATATATTAGAATGAGTATCAAAATCAGAGACATCAGAAACATACTTGATTCTAGCAACCAAAGCATGAACATCACTACCTTTGAATTGCACAGTGCTACAATGCCCCTAGAGATTAACATATTTTTCCCTTCTAACAAAATCTAGAACATCAATGTTGTTTCTTTCGAGAAACTAGCTCATGATGTCCATTTTTTTCTTAAAGAAAGAATTTTAATTGTGAGAAGATTTGATTCAAAAGGTACATTGTGATATTCCTTTCTTGTTTCCCTTCTTCTTTAAATTCGAGCCTTCATCAATAGAGTTAGAACATTCATCTTCAAAGTCTGGATTTGTATTTTTCTCTTTCCCTGTTAGCTTTCCTTTGGACTTGAGATTGTTGCTTCCAAGAGAAGAAAGCGCATGATCCTTTTAGGTTTTGAGATTCCCCATTTTAATCAGCTTGGTCTTCTCTTGAGTGAGAAAATCTATGAATGCATCCAAGAATGGCATCCTCCAATTTCAAACTGCAAGTTTAGTAGCATAGAATGTAGACAAAAAAAATGAGTATTCCGGACCCAACTTCGATAAAATGGAGAGGATTAAATTCTATTATTTTTTCTCCATCCCACACTGCTTGATCAAAAGCACTAGTGACTTAAAGTTGGTGATGAATTCCTCAATGATTTCAAATTCACTTGGTCTCAATGAGATCAACTCATTCTCCAATTGATTTCCTCTTAGATCATCTTGCTTTCTGAAGAGGGATTCAAGTTTGATCCACACTTCATTAGGGCCTGTTAATCCATCAAGATGGAAAAGAAGTTTTGGAGAGAGAGAGAGAGAGAGAAATCAGGCCATAATATTCATCCTTCCTGTTATGCTGCCTTGCTTTCTCAACAACTGCATTACTCTTGATTCCCATCAGTTAATTGAAGGGGGTAGGTGAGAAAAAGTGCCTATATTCTCATGAATCATGCAAATAGGTGCTAGAGACACTGGAAGTGATATAACTGATGGGGATCAGATTTTAACTAAGGATAACTAATGACCTACTGGAGTCAACTGTTGGACACTGTTGGTGGCACTCTAAGTGGGTTCCTATAAAATAGGGATTGATCCTTGGAGCTCCAAAATGCATGCAGACAGGTGTAGTACGTGGCATATTTCCATTAGTCATGTCCCCCATGCACTGGTGAAGTGATGAGACATCCTAATCTAGGGAAATTAAACAAATAGAATTTATGTGGTCAAAGGAGACAAATGGAGGATTAATAATAATACTAACACCCCCATTTAATACTAACTTTGGACTACCTAGGCCCTAGTAGCTAAGACCAAAGGTCACCCATTACAATCTAAATTCAAAAATTATTTGTCCATGAACAATTGAGGGAACAAGCAAAAACACATGGGGAAAATCCTTCCTAAAAAATGGACATGGCACAAAATTTAAATGAATATCTTCACAATGTCTTTGTTCTTCACTTGAATAAGCTGGATGTACTGCTTTTTAGTGAAAAACTTTGCATATTTTTTGTAGATGCCTTGATCGTTTATGAGCTTTTCAATGTTGTGTAGACAAAAAGCATGAGGAGAAGCCCCTTGTATCTCATTTGTTAGTGATGAAGGAGCATCATATGAATGCTTCTTGATGTGGCAACATAAAATATCATATCTGAACATAAAATTATAGATGGAAAAGAGATATGTGCAATCATCTCTTAACTAAAGAACATCAATGAAATCGGGAACCTCAATTTCTAGTGTAGCTGCATAATAGTGAACCTAATCATGAAACGTTTTCCCAAAATGAAGTGAAACCTTTATAGTTATATAATAGATATTATGAGGCTCGGGTATATAAGAAATTAATTCATATGGAGCAGCAAGCGACCAAGGTATAGTGGCTCCAAAATTCGTTTGAGTCACAATAGGAAAACTAGGTGCAACTAGTCTACATTGACAATTGGGAAAATCTGGTGAGCATAAGGATCTAAAGTTTGACATAATAATTGTTATATCAGACCTAGATTTTTTTAACAGCATGCCACCTACAACCAATGATAAGGAAAACCATCAAATGGAAGAAAACAATGACATGATAACAACTTTCACCAGTGATACAATATAGGAAACCATGAAATTGTCTAGTTTACCAACTCAAGAGTTTGGGAGTTGTAGGGTCTTTTGAGTGTCAAATGGATGAGATGAAGGTGTCATAACCCGCATATCAGCATAAAAATCATATTATAAATCAGAGAAAGAATAATATGAATGGATTTTGAAGGATTCGAACGAAGACAAGTCAGACTCTAGTGGTAAATAACTAGTATTGAGAGGAGATGGCTCTAGGAGATTGATAGGTATTTTTTCAAGGGGGGGAAAAGAGATTTATGATTCTGATATATCAAAATGAGTATCAAAATCAGAGACATGAGAAACATACTTTATTCTAGCAACCAAATCATGAACATTACTACCTTTGAATTGCACAGTTTTATAGTGCCCCTGGGGATCAACAGATTTTTCCCTTGTTGCAAAATATGGAACATCAATGTTGTTTATTTCAAGAAATTAACTCATGATGTCCATTTTCTTCTTAAATAAATAATTTTCATTGTGAGAATATTTTCTGCAATAGGTACATTGTGATCATCCTTTCTTGTTTCCCTTCTCTTGAAATTCAAGCCTTCATCAGTATAGTTAGAACCTTCATCTTCAAAGTCTGACTTTGGATTTTTCTCCTTAACTTTTAGCTTTCCTTTGGACTTGATATTCTTGCTTCCAAGAGAATAAATCATATGATCCTTTTAGCTTCTGAGATTCCCCATTTAAATAATCTTGATCTTCTCTTGAGTGAGAGAATATATGAATGCATCCAAGGATGGAATCCTCCAATTTTGAATTGCAAGCTTAGTAGCATAGAATGATTACACAAAAACTGAGTATTACAGACCCATCTTCGATAGAATGGAGAGGATTAACTGCTCTTATTTTTTCTCAATCCCATACTTTTTGAGAAAAAGCACTAGTGACTTAATCTTGGTGATGAATTCCTCAATGGTTTCGAATTCACTTGGTCTGAACGAGATCAACTCATTCTCCAATTGATGTCCTCTTAGAACATCTTTCTTTACAAAGAGGGATTCAAGTTTGATCCACACTTCATTAGGTCTTGTTAATCCATCAAGATGGAAAAGAATTTCTGAGAGAGAGAGAGAGAGAGAGAGAGAGAGAAAGCAAGCCATAATCTTCATCCTTCATGTTATTCCACCTTGCTTTCTCAACAACTGCATTAGGCTCGATTTCTAATGCCATAGAAACTCTGTAGAGACCTTTGTTATGCAATAGTATCTCAATCTTAGCTTTCCATTCATGATAATTGAATTAATTCAAGGTTACTATCTTGTTGAATTTTTAATGGTTATATCAGATCTTAAAACATTTAGCATCATAACAACATAACCATAAGCCAAAAGATCACTAAAAGATAGACAAGCACTACCATACAAAAATAACACAAAGATTTATCCTGGGAAAACCCTAAAGGGAAAAACCTAGCAAAAGCTTCCTCAATATAGATGCCCTAAAAATATAAAAGGTAAAACCAAAAGGCTGATCAAAGACTGATCCTCCTTCTTCTCTCTCCTTCACTAATGCGCTACACAAGTGAGTGTGTGTGTCCCGAAATGAGGAGCGCCACACCTCTATTTATATTCATCTGTTCACTTTAATAATTAAATCCGACATGTAGGCTCGAGTTAATCATGTAGGCTCGAGTTACACA
>LPNX010332646.1:401928-571145 GCA_001517045.1 Pseudotsuga menziesii
ACATCATCAGGATAGCACATCTATAAATCATTGGAATCATATAGTATTCATCTTCAATATTCAACGATGATAACTTTTTGACCTTTCGATCAGCATCAACATCTTTAGCACTTTGACCTTTCGATTCATTAGAGGAAATTTGGGGTCTAAAATGGGCCTTATAAGAAAACGTGCCAAAATAAGTTTTTGTGAGTTGGAATTCAAGAACCAATAGAATTTCAATAAAATAAGTCAACCATAATGGTTGAATTGACATATTTGTCATTAAAAAAAACTACTTTTTTTGTTCGTATTTTTGACATATCTCATTGTGTTTTTACTCAAATTTCGATCGGGAGAGCTCGTTGGATGCGGAATTTGATTCCAAATCCAAGGAGTACCCACACTGCATACTTTTTATGGACCCCGCTACCCCAAAAACAAGAAATACCTGAAAAAAAATGTGATGATGATGTCATCATCATGTTTTTTCAGGTATTTCTTGTTTTTGGGGTAGCGAGGTCTATCAAAAGTATGCAGTGTGGGTACTCATTGGATTCGGAATCAAATTCCTCATCCAACGAGCTCTCCCGATCGAAATTTCAGTAAAAACACAGGTAGATATGTCAAAAATACGGACACAAAAAGTAGTTTTTTTCTTTCTTCCTCCAAAATTAATCAATATTATTTTATTATTTTAGCTATTATTTTATTATTTTAACTATTATTTTATTATTTTAGCTATTATTTTATTATTTTAACTATTATTTTATTATTTTCCTTAGGAGGCCCATTTTAGACCCCAAAATTCCTCTAATGAGCAACAACATCTTCAACACTTTAACCTTTCTATCAGCAACACATTCTTCAGCACTTTGACCTTTTGATCAGCAACAACTTCTTCAGCACTTTGACCTTTCAATCAGCAGCAACATCATCATCATCATACTATGATCTTTCGATCAGAAACGTCATCATCATCACACTCTGATCTTTCGATCAAAAACATCATCATCATCACACTCTGATCTTTCGATCAGAAACATCATCATCAATACTTTGACCTTTTGATCAGCAACATCATCATCAGCACTTTGACCTTTCGATTAGCAACATAATCATTAACAACTCAAGGCTGGACTAACATCATCTATAGCAGGTGTAACAACAACCAACATGATCCTTCCTTTCGGAATTACAGGATCATGGACAACACATTTGTGGTACTCAGGCGATCCTTCCTTTCAGAATTACGGGATCAAGTCCACTTACATCAACATTTAAGACGATCCTTCCTTTTAGAATTACGGGATCAAGTCCACTTACATCAACATTTAAGACGATCCTTCCTTTCAGAATTATGGGATCAAGTCCACTTACATCAACATTTAAGACGATCCTTCCTTTCAGAATTACGGGATCAAGTCCACTTACATCAACATTTAAGACGATCCTTCTTTTTGGAATTACGGGATCAAGTCCACTTACATCAACATTTAAGAGGATCCTTCCTTTGGGAATTACAGGATCAAGTCCACTTACATCAACATTTAAGACGATCCTTCCTTTCGGAATTATGGGATCAAGTCCACTTACATCAACATTTAAGACGATCCTTCCTTTAGAAATTACAGGATCAAGTCCACTTACATCAACATTTAAGACGATCCTTCCTTTCGGAATTACGGGATCAATTCCACTTACATCAACATTTAAGACGATCCTTCCTTTTGGAATTACGGGATCAACTCCACTTACATCAACATTTAAGACGATCCTCCCTTTCGGAATTACGGGATCAATTCCACTTTCATCAACATTTAAGATGATCCTTCCTTTCAGAATTATGGGATCAAGTCTAAGGATGATTAATCCTACCATGTTCTCGAGTACCAAAGTCATCGGATCCGTTCTGAACCGAAGTTCAGGGATGATACAATCCTACCACCTTCTCGATGACTGAAGTTCACCGGATCCATTCTGAACCGAAGTTAAAGGATGATACAATCCTACCACATTCTCGATTATCGAGGTCACCGGATCACTTTAGGGCAAGTGCCCGGGGATGATACAATCCCACTGCAACATCACTACTCCCCCTTTTGGGAAAGGTCTTTTCGAACCACACCAAGCTGTCTCGAAAGTGTTCAAACTTTACTCGAGATAGAGGCTTTGTCAACACATCAACAACTTGTTCATCAGTACTCACATACTGGAGCTTTATGGCTCCTTTCTGCATCATATCTCGAATGTAGAAATACCTAATTTCTATGTGCTTTGATCTGTCGTGGAACACAGGGTTCTTTGTCATCTTTACACAACTTTGGTTGTCACATAGAATCATGGTAGTGTCCAACTCTAGGTTGAATAATCCTAACATCAGATTTCGAAGCCATATGGCTTCACAACTAGCAGAGAAAGCTGCTATATATTATGCTTCGGCTGTGCTTAGAGCAACACTGGATTTCTTTCTACTAGACCATGAAATCATAGCAGATCCCAGACTATAACATCCACATGATGTGCTTTTTCTATCCCAATCTGCATCTGTATAACCATACAATCTATACTCATGGCTATTATCATAGTATAGACCAAAGTCTATAGTCCCTTTCAAATATCTCACCACATGTTTTGCAGCTACCAAGTGAACCCGTCTAGGTTGAACTAGATATTGACTTAAGGTGTTCATAGCAAAACAAATGTATGGTCTGGTATTTGTTAAGTACATCAATGACCCAATGATCTGTCTGTAATGAGTCACATCTACTGACTCTGATGAGTCATCAGTAAACAACTTTAGGTTGGAATCCATGGGTGTGGCCAAGGCTTTGCATTCCAACATATTGAATCTTTTCAATATCTCTACTGCATACTTTCCCTGGTTGAGAAAGATTCCTTCTGAACTTTTACATACTTCTAAACCTAGGAAATAATGCATTAACCCAAGGTCTTTGATCTCAAATTATTCTACTAGTTTCTTCTTGCTTTCCATAATCGGTTTCTCATTCCCTGTCAAGAATAAGTCATCTACATATAGTAGTAGGATGACAGGTTCATCTTCTACAACCTTGAGGTAAAGGTTAGGATCAGCTTTACTCTTGGTAAATCCCATGCTCGACAGGAAACTATCTATCCTCTCATACCAAGCTCGAGGAGCTTGTTTAAGACCATACAAGGCCTTCTTCAACTTGCATACGTGAGTATGTCCATCTTCAACTTCAAATCCTTGTGGTTTTTCTATGTATACTTCTTCTTCGATCACACCATTCATAAAAGCTGTTTTCACATCCATCTAGTGTAAGTCCCACTTCATCATGGATGAAAGTGCCATGATAGCTCTAATCGAAGTATATCGTGCTACTAGAGTAAGTGTCTCTTCATAATTAATTCCCTCTTTCTTATAGAAACCTCTAGCCACAAGTATTTCCTTACTTCTATCAACAACATATTTTATCTTGCAAATCCATTTGGAAGATACCACATTCTTGCTTTCTGGTTTGAGTACTATATCCCAAACATCATTCTAGTATTCTTTCATCATAACATCTTCCATGAGTTCGTCTTGTCAGGTAATCAACATATCCTAGTCTTCTGCATTCAACCTTGAAGGTTGGAACCCACTTTACTCTTGGTAAATTCTTGATCCATTAGGAAGTTGTCCATCATGTCATTCCATGTCGAACTCAGATATCTTCTGTAGTCACTCCCCCTGAAGTGGAGTATCATCTTACCTCTTCATTCTGTACAGGTGGTTCTATGCTTGATATATACTTCTAGTAGGTCTGGTCAATAGAGTATGTCATGTCATAGTCTATTCTTTCTGAGGCAAATCATGAACCTTGCTTTGTACAATTGTTCTTGTAGATCCATATGGAAGATACTACGTACTTCCCTTTATGTCTCGAAACCATATCGTATACATCATTCCACATGATCAAATGTTACTCTTTGATCATAGCTTCTTTCATAGCTGGAAAGGTTAGCATCAATGATGTCACCTAACTATGTTACACAACTAGAGTGTGTCCGAGGCCTCTTAATTTGGTTTGGAAGTCTCGCCATTATTTTCTTCATCTTGAGTTATATCTCGTACCCATGGTGGTCTTCATCCTTCAAGGTGGATCTACCGCTCTTTGAAGCTCTTTCTTCCGTCATGGTGTCGCTGACCCTGGGAGCTTTAGATTCATGTTTATTGGAGTGAATCTTGAATTGTCATCACTTGTTCTTCGGAACAAGTCTCATCCTTCTTTTCTTGTAGGAGGTTGTATAGGACCTTTCCTATAATTCAAATGCACCAGTTGCATAGTTAGAAATATTTCATAAAACATATGCATAACAACAAGTTCTTATGCATCATGCAACTGTTTAGCCAATACAACATTCATCCATATCTCATGGAAACTTTCTAGATGCCTTCCATCTCTACCATGACATCATTGAGATTGTGAACTAATCCAATATGTTAGCAAAGAGGTTTCATTCTAGATAAGTAGCAATGGAGAGTTGTATAGTACCATGAGCTACTTACATATCACATGCATATTAGTAGTATACTATCATTAATGCAAACAATCTATCATGCATAACACATTAACTGAATATAATCAAATGCATAACAAAACAATATCATGAAATGACAATTGAATACTTATCTTTTATTCGTTTTGTGGGTAGACTCCTTCTTGATCCGTCTGCTTCATCATCTTCTTCATTCATGAAATCATCATTTCTTATCCAAATGATAAGATGGATAAGAGGTTCTTCAAGAATTGAGTTCTTCATATTCCTCATCGTTTGAGGGATCTTCTTGATATTCAATTGCTCCCATCTTCTTCTTCTCTTCTTGTGAGTCGAGCTTCTTCTTCTTCAAATAGCTTGGTCAAGGAATCAAACATCTCTTTCAGTGTCTTTAGGGAAGACACTTCTGGTACAATTTGATCCATGACTGAATCAGAAATTATTTTCTTGGCCTTGACCAAGTTCTTCTGGTGTAAGGCTTTGAGCCTCATCTCCCTCTAGAACTGGAACCACTCTACTCATGTAGGTGTCCAATTCATTTTCTTCAGAGAGATCAAATACTTCCATGCTTGGAAGTTGTCAACTTCACCAAGCTTATCATCAAGCTGATGAGAACCTCAAATGGAAATAGCAAAAGATTAGATCTTACCGATTTGAGGTGTGCGTCCTGGTTCCGGAGCTGGCTGATCTAGGGTTTGTCAGAGAAACCCTAATTTTCAAAATTTGGAATATTTTAGATCTGATTGTATAGAATGATATATATTTTCAATTTGATTTGTCCAATGTACTCCTTTTTTGAAAACAGTGGAGGGAAGCTCCCGGAACAGGAAGCTCTAGTTTTCCAATTTCTCCTACAGAAATGCCTGATACAGTTTATGTGCTATATCTGAAATTACTGCTCCTATATGTCTAAAACTAATCACTGAGGTATCCTCTCATGTACCTGTTCCAACACCACAGGTTTCATCAGAATTGGTTTCACCAATCGGGACTTATGATCATTTTTCCCAAGGTGACCTGTTATAGGACTGTTCAGAATAGCGATGTTGTACGAACTTCCACGTGTCACTGTTTTGTATTCTAGGTATGAAACTTGGTCCACAGAAACTCTAGTCTATGTCCTTTTTGGAACATCTTCAGAAATTTCATTTGGACCTTTGTAGCCCAAGCTATAGCAATTCTCCCCAGATGTCCTGTTTAGGGATGAATCCTGGAAGAGGCTAGAACCCTAACTTGGAGGGATCATATATCCCAGAATATAGCAACTATGAGGCTGAATTATGGACACAGTGTACATAAGAATTTTATCTTCAACCTATGCAATTTTCAGCACCTGATCCTTCTCCAATCCCGAGATATAGCGAATGTACCAAAACGTATCATTTTTAGTATTTAGGGTTTTTCCAGCTCGAGGTCAAACTAGGGTTTGACTTTCCTGGAGTTTCACCCAACCAAAAATATTGAACCAGGTCTCTAAAATTCTATTTTGATGAGGAGAGAAATCCTATGCTGGGCTCACTCAAAAATCCCTCTTCTGTAGAAAGCCCTAATTTCCCGCACCAAAAACTGAAAAATGCTCGGAATCGAATTCCGCTTCAACAGAAAGATGCCCCCTTCAATGGAGAGTCAACCTAGCCTTCTTTTGCTGATCGATTATGGAGAGAGACCCAAAAATTAAAAATCCCTAGCTTCTGTAGCTGCACAATGTCTTCTTTCAGGGTGGCTCTAATACCATGTTGAATTTTTAATGGTTATATCAGATCTTAAAACATTTAGCATCATAATAGCATAACCATAATCCAAAAGATCACTAAAATATAGACAAGCACAACCATACGAAAAGAACACAAAGATTTATCCTGGGAAAACCCTAAAGGGAAAAACCCAGCAAAGCTTCCTCAATATAGATGCCCCAAAAAGATAAAAGGTAAAACCAAAAGGCTGATCAAAGACTGATCCTCCTCCTTCTCCAGCTACTTCTCTCTCCTTCACTAATGTACTACACAAGTGAGTGTGTGTGTCCCGAAATGAGGGTGCCACACCTCTATTTATATTCATCCGTTCACTTTAATAATTAAATCCGACATGTAGGCTCGAGTTAATCATGTAGGCTCAAGTAACCATACTGGGGTGCTAATGACCCACCTTTACAATTAGAGGGGACTACCTCATGACTCTTATTAGTTCTTCCAATTAGAAGCATCGGGGTACAAAGTAGTAAAAAGTGGTTCTCCCGGTAGGACCATCAGGGACCACAAAAAGATACATATAGAATATTCTTTGAAGTTACAATATTTCAACATATCTTAGATATATCCATGCTCTATTGTTGTGTTGCTGGTGAGAGAACTAAATATATGCACAAAACTAGAAAGAATTTTTTTTTTAGACAAATCAACCTCTATTTTGACAAAGAGCACATTTTTCAGTGTTCGTCACACCTGCAAAGACTTCTCTGGACATAATCTAGAGTTAGCAAGGAAAATATTGTAGGATTTATTTGAAAACACAACTGCTTCTGGTGCATCAATGGAAATATCTGAGGGAGATTTGAATAGCCTAAATAGGATTTGATACCATATTAGATTCTCACGGGAAGATCTTGGGATAAAAATAGTATTCTCATAGATTGCACAAGAGAAATAAGAGAAGAATAATTGAAGAACAATATGAGAAATATTCCATTAATGATTATTCACATTATGGGTGAATATATAATACAACATCAATGAATAATTTGAATACCTGCATGGGTAGTTGAATCTATCAACCTAGGCAGACTCTAGAGCTAACTAGGAGTGTGAAAATCACCATTATAGCTAACTAGTGCAACTGCAGATCATTAAACTAGTTAATAACCAGTTGCAATCAGTTAACTGAAGGGGGTAGGTGAGAAAAGGCACCTATATTCCCATGAATCATGAAAACTAGTGCTAGAGACACTATAAGTGATCTAACTAATGGGGATCGTAGTTTAACTAAGGATAATTGATGGCCTACTGGACTCAACTATTGGACATTATCGATGGCACTTCGAGTGGGTTCCTTGAAAATAGGGATTGATCCTTGGAGCTCCAAAATTCATGTATACGGGTACAATAAGTGGCAGATGTCCGCTAGTCATGTCACCCATGCACTGTTGAAGTGATGAGACCTCCTAATCTAGGGACATTAAACAAATAGACTTTATGTGGTCAAAAGAGGCAAAGAGAAGATTAATAATAATCCTAACAAGGACGTCATGAGATCAAATCGCACCGGGGTTTACCTATTTCCCATGACTTTTGGGAAGGTGTGGGGAACCTAGGGGTACAATGGTAGCAAGAATGGATCCCTAGACCCCATGTCACACGAGTACCATCCCACCCCCAGTTGTCGATTCCCCTAGTAAAAAAAATGTTTAATGTTCCATAGAAGAGTTCAACAACAAAGAGGAAAGATAATAAGTATCATGTAAATGTAGTAGAACATGGTGTTTCATTATAATGAAATTTATAATCTCTATACTCTAATGTAGAGTCTCAAATCATTAAGAAGAAAGACATAGCACTTCATTTAGCTAAAGCTGAAGTAGCAACAAAGAGGAAAAATAATAAGTACCTTGCAACAAAATAAAGTAGATCATGGTGTTTCATTATAATGAACTTTATAATATTTGTACTATACTCTAAAGTCTCAAATGATTAATAAGAAACTCTATAGTCTCAATTGTTTAAGAAGAAAGACATAATACTTCATTTAGTTGAAGTTACACTATATTCCATTATGTATCATTTCTATTATGGTACAATAGGTTTTCATTTCACTATGATTAAAAGAATCATGCATCATACTTAAAAATATAATCACTTAATCTTATTTTCTACACAATTTTTTTTAATTAACCTGAAAATTGGCACCCCCACCGTTAAAATATTTTTAATATAACCTAAAAATTAGCTATGTCATTACTCGTACCATTATAAATTGCAATGGTTTGTTGATATCTATTATAAATATAATGGTATGTTGATATCTATATATGTGATATGTAGATGAGTGTTGAACACCTACACAGAAGGATCTATCCAGCAAGACAGAACACACAGCTTGCAAATCAGAAAATAGGGAAAACCAAAGAGAAGGAATGAAAACATTCTATGTTGATATGTGAAAAATATTACAATACATAATATCTACCCTGAGTAGCTTCGATAACGAAACATGTCGTAGTGGTGGTATAGAGAGATCTAATACATGTCACCAGTTACAGATCTAACTGAAAACAAGGCCATCAATTACGGAGTGAATGAGATTTCATGGGTTTCCAACACCCCCCTAAACACTACTATGGGGTAATAATTAAAGGGCCCCAGCAAATAAGGCCATAATAGGTCACCCAAAAATAATGCAACTAATGAACACTAAAATAAAATGAGGAAATAGGGAAAACCTCGTGGGAAAACCCCCCCTCAATATACAATGTAGCAAAAGAAGAAAAAGATAGTTGTGAGGAAATTATGTCCTTCACTCCAAGACGATCGTGTAAAGAGTGTAACTTATGCTCAGTGAAGCTCTTGGTAAATATGTCAACGGTATGTTTAGCTGAAGGACATAACTGCAAGTGGATGATTCGATCATCTACCAACTATCTGATGTAGTGCATGTGGATCTCTGTGTGCTTCATCCACTGCCTCTATACTGTATCTGTGCAAAAATTTAGAGTGATCTGGTTGTCAAACTAGATGATAGTAGGCCAATGGAATTGGATTCCTAACTCAGTGAGAAAATGTTGTAGCCACACATATTGAACGTTTATGTTGACTACCCCTCTCTATTCGGCCTCAGCTAAAGATAGAGCAATAGCAGTCTGATTCTTGCTTGACCAACAAATGGGACATGAACCTAGACTGAGTGAGTACCTATATGTGGACTTGTGATCAATGTTATTTCAATCCCAATCAAAATCAATGAATCCTATGAGATCCACTGCAGAATCTGTTGGATATTGAATCCCAAAGGTGATGGTGCCCTATACGTATCGAAGGATATGCTTGGAAGCCTTCCAATGTAGCTCATGTGGCTCCTCCATGAACCGGGAGACTACCCCAACTACATACGAGAAGTCTGGTTTAGAGTGTGTAAGATACAAAAATCTCCCCACTGGTTGTCTTTACAGAGTGTTGTCAACCAATGGAGTGTCCCCTCCATCATCAAGTTTGACCCCGGATAGGAAATGAGTTGGTGCAGACTTCTAGTCTATCATATGGAATCTCTCTAGGAGATCTCAAGCATAATTTTCCTGAGATAGTTTGATTCCTGAGGCATCATGGCTGATTTTGTTTGTTTGATTCCTTCTTGGTCCTATAGACCCATCAACATCTGACAAGCTTCATGTCTGAAGGAAGTGGAACCAGATCCCAAGTTTGGTTCTCGAGGAGAGAGTTGTACTCCTCCTGCATAGAAGCTTCTTAGAAGGGATTCCATGCATCCTTTGCATAAGCCTACAGGTCTGAATATATAACCATGTAACATTGCATGGGAATCATTGGTTCGATAACTGTGAATGCATGAGAAGGTTCCTCAAATTAGGACTGCGTCCTCTTCGGATCCACTGGATCCCCCACAAGGTCACCTACATCCTGTGGGGTTTCCTGTGCATATATCTCTCTTAATCTCCTTGTTCTCTTAGGGGAGATAGGATTTGGATCAATGTATTCATGCTCAGGTTCGGAACTCAAATCTGAATCATGATCTGAATGAGTGGAATTATCATCACAGATGTTCGTTGCAAGTAGAGGAACGAAGTCTATGTATGTGACTCCAATGGTGCATGCAAGGGGCTTTCCTCAAACTGGACACTTCACTCAATAAAGAGCTTGTATGTTGAGGGATCAATCAATGTCTAACCCTTCAAATCATTGGGATATCCCACAAATATGCATGCGGTGATCTAAGGATCTAATTCTTTCCTCTTTTCAGAGGGTATGCAAGCCCACGCATGTTATCCAAATATTCGGAAGTGGGTGACTTCAGGTTTGCAACCGCTCCATGCCTAAAAAGGAGTCATGTCCTTGACAGTTCTATGAGGAGATCTATTTTTTATGTAGTTGGCACAATTAAGTTCCTCAATGCATAGTTTATAAGGAAGATACCTTGCATGCAACATGCAAGAGGCCATCTCTTTGAGGGATTTATTCTTCCGCTCATCCACTTCATTCTGTTGTGGAGTGTATGGAATTGTATGTTGCAACTATATACCTGCATATGAACAAATATGTTGAGCATTCATGTTCACATATTCCCCCCCATTTTTTGTGCGGAGGATTTTGATCTTTCTCTCGGATCAATTCTCTACATGTGCTTTGAAGTCTTTGAGATGCTAAAAAACTTCGGATTTCTGCCTGAGAAAATACACCCAAGTATATCGTGATAAATCATCAATAAATGTAAGCACATACCTCGCCTTGCCAATGGACATATGAGGAAGGGTTCCATCAGATCACTATGTGCGAGCTCCAAGGGAGAGGAGACCCTTTGAGCCTTCCCTTTTCAAACTTCTCTTCAGGATGCTTTCCAAGAACACATTCTTGACAACATCCTTTGGAAAATTGAATGTTGGGAAATCCAATTACCATTCCTTGTTTGTAGAGTTGATGCATGTATATGAAATTAAGATGAACAAATATTTCATGCCATAAACTACTACTTTCAGCAGCATGCATAATTAATAAGGAAGGATCTGGTTCATTGAATTCATAAAAGGTATAAATCCTAGATCTGTGATTTACCTCACCAATGGAAACTTTAAAGTTTCTTTTTATGTCAAAGATATCCATAGCATCGGGAGTGAATTCAACTCTCTTTCCGATGCCAAAATGTGTAATCTGATAGATGGAGAGAAGATTCACCAAGAGTTTTGGAACATGTAGCACATTCTCAAAGCTACCATGATTGAGTTCAATTATTCCCTTATCGGTTTTCTTGACATGAGAGTCATCCCTCGTGAGTATAAGAGGACCTTTAGATGCATCCAATGAAGAGAAGGCTTCCTTAGTGGCATCCATATGGTGATATGTGCCTGAATCTACAATCCACGCATAGGGAGATGAAGTAATGGCAATTAAAGCATGGATATAGTTACCTTTCATGGGAGCATGATATTTAGGCTTCTTCTTGGCACCCTCTAGAATTTGATCCCCAAGGTTGTGCTTCTGAAGTATCTAGTCCATCTGATCTATCTTCTTCTTCATGCATGAGGATTCTGGATGGAATCCTCTATGACAATATGTGCATTTCTCCCCTTTCTTCCCTTTTTCACCTTTGGATCTGGAGGAATCGTTGAAGGGTTTGGTGTTCCATTCCTTCTTTGGATTTGCATGTTCCTTTCCTTTGTCTTTGGATTTAGATATTTGTTTTGGGTTATGATTTCCATCATGCACAGCAAGAGCATGCACCTTGGAGCCCTTGATTTTTCCCATACTTATGAGCTTGTCTTGTTCCTAAGTTAGAGATTCAATAAAAACATCAAGAGTGGGAATGGTCTATTTCTTACCAGAGGTGAGCCTCGCTGAATGAAACATGGAGAAAAAAATAGAGTATTCTGGTCCAAGCTTGGAGATAATGGAGAGAACCATCCGTGCTTCCTCCTTATATTTATCAAGCCCACAACCCTTGAGCTGCAGTAGCAAATCCTTTTATCTTGTGAATAAATCATGTATATTGTCAAAGCTCCGTGGATCCAAAGAGAGAAGATCCACTTCAAGCATGTGGCCTTTCATCTCATCTTGCTTGCCAAAGAGTCCTTTCATCGTGATCCATAATTCATTGGGAGTTTTTCAAGATGAAATATGGAAAATCAACTCGGGGTATATGTTCAAGCAGAGGGCTTCGTAGGCCTCATCCATCCAATTGAGGTATTTGGACCTTTCTGTGGCTGATGTAGGATCAACCTTCGTGGCCATAGAAATCCTATACAATCCTCTACTTAGAAGAAATATATATATCTACCCTGAGTAGCTCTGATAAGGAAACATGCCATAGTGGTGATTTAGAGAGATCTAATACATGGTGTCGTTTATGGAGTTAACTAAAACCAAGGCCCTCAGTTATAGAGTGAATGAGATTGCATGGGTGTCCAACAAGATAGATCGTTGTTACTAAAGTTGGTTGAGATATATTTTCCTCTTCTTCTCTTGTGATTGTTTTTGTTGCATTTCATTTTAGAGGGGATTGCACATGTTTTTGGTCGAGTAATCACATCATGGTTGATCCTGGTCCCCTCTTTGGCTTTACTGGGATCTGCATGAACATGGCAGTCCATGGTATTCTTAATCACATTAATATTGCGGTTAGTTGCAAGAAAGAGATGAACTCTCTCTGGTGAGATTATCTCGATTGTTGATTCCCTCCATCCACTGCAAGATTCAACAGTTGGCTCTGCTCCTTGCCTTTGTTTTCTTTGTTTATCCAGTCTAGAATCACAAAATTACCATCTGGCATTCATAAGTTGAGGTATATAAAGTATCTAACCCTATTCCATTGTCGTGACTTGCACTATCTGCCTTATAGTATATTGGGCCTCACGTCTCTGCAAAAGGAAATCACATATGCAAAAGAGTAGCATCCCTCAAGGATTTGGATTTCGGCAATTTGGACCAACTCAAAAGCTTACGTTTATCCAACAATGGACAAACAATTAGTGAGAGGACATTACTACCAAACCATGAAACGATGACATATTTACCCCATGACATGACTCATATGTCAAAGTTGAGAAGACTCACCTTACATTATCTTTGTCTAGTTAAATTAGAGAGTAACTTCTATGAGTTTTAAAATTTGAGTTATCTTCAAATATTGTATCGTCCATTTGCATAAGATTCCAAGTTTTAAGGCAATTAAGTGAGTTGTACCCATTTAAAGAAACATCCTGTAGATTTTGGTGGAAATATTTTCTTTAGTAGAATTATCTAAGTTAGAGGGGTTGGAAATGAAAGAGGAGTGTGCAATGTTTTCTCTTCAAATATCTACTTGGATGAAATGTGAAAAATTAAAGATTATGTTAAAAATTTATTTGAATATCAAAACACTTAAAAAAAAAGTGTATATTTGTTGTATAGTATTGGAAGATTTAAAAGAAATTGAGAAAAAAAAAGTGCTAACAACTTTAATTATAGATTTAGTAGAGTTTTATAAACCGTGTGAAGTTCATAACATAAAAATTTGGATTTATGATGAATTTGGGTGTAACGAGCTTTCCCTTTTCCTATCCAACTTTATGATTTTTATTAAAATTCCATAAGTTGTATACAATCATGAACTAACGTTTTTTATTTTTATTATAATTCCATAAGTTGTATACAATTATAAACTAGATTTATAAAAAATTTATGATTTTTATTAAAATTCGATGAGTTGTATACAATCATGAACTAAATTTTATTTTTATTATAATTCCATGAGTTGTATACAATTATGAACTAGATTTATAAAATTTTGTAATTTTCCATGAATTGTATACCATATTATAATTCCATGAGTTATATACAATTATGAACTAGATTTATAAAATTTTGTAAAGTTCCATGAATTGTATGCCATATTAGTAATGTATGCTTGTATCAATAGTAAAAAAACAATATTCATAAACCTTTCACCAGATTTTATAGATTTTATAAATTATTTGTCATTTAAATTTTGTTATTAATGTGAAAAAAGTATACTAATAAAAACAATATTATTAGGAATTGTTTTTGGAAATCTATTTTTTCATAATTTAAATATCTATTAAATTGTGGTGCCATTAACTTATTAAGTTGTGGTGCCATTAACCTCTTTATAATTTGTTTATTACATTTATACAATAAAAAATGATATCAATTTGTATATACATTCAAATAATAAAATATATTATTAATATATTTAGGGATTTAAATTTGGCTATGTAAATTGCCACTTTAATAAAACAAAGGAAACTTTCATAAGATATCAAAATATTTTAATTTGGCTATTTAAATATTTTATTATAAGATATCAAAATATGGTTTCTAAGATTCATTTTATAAGCTAATTTTGTGAATATATATTCAACCAGTCAAAACTAATTACAATAGTTATACCAAGTTAAATAATATAATATTTATTTAACTAAATACATATTCTTTTAAATTTGAAATTCAATAACTATTTTAAAATTTAGATGATAATATTTTTTTTTAAACTTTGAATGTATGTATTAACCATTTTTTTATAATATTATTGTTATGAGATATATAAAATTAAATATATAGAATGTCAATTTATGTTACTTCATTTGGTTAAGGTTTGGGTCTCATTAGTAGGGTGATCTTAGTTCAATTCCCCTTAGGGGTGAGTTAGTTGGGAGGAGACACTCAAAATCTAACTAGTTGAGGGTTGGTGTGGCCTAGTCCGAGTGAAATCTTTGGGTTACTTCGATGGATTAAATACCCCTAGGTCATGGTTTCTTAGACCAAAGGTCACTCTCTCAAGTCAAAAAGATTCTAGAAAAAAAAATTAATATGCACAATGTTGAAATAAATATTCTAATAAAAGTGATATTTGTGACATATTTTCTAATAATATTATTTATATTTTGCTATTAAAAGCTAAATTTATTGTGGTGTGACTCATGAATGAATAATATTTCACACAAGGAATTTTTTTGTTTCTAAAGTTATTTTATAGAATATTTTTTGTTCTAATTACGTCTTTGCGATATTTTCATATGAGTTAATGAGTTACTATAGTGGTATGTGGATTTTGTTAGCATGGTAGGTGGCATGGTTGTAATTATTCTCAACTATGTGTAATAATAAATCCCATTGTTAGTTGTGATGCTATTTGTTATGATACTAGATGTATAATGCATGGACTAGTATTTAATTTTCTACCTTGGGATGCTCATTTATTTGTAGGTGGAAGGTTGTAGAACAATGTAGTTTATAATCAAGAAAATTGTTGGAGTAATTTCCAAATTAGCTTAGAAAATGATGGAACCTATATATAATACAATTCTAAGGGGTAGTCCAATTAATGTCCATATATGTTTAAGGAAAGTGTTTATTACTTCTTATATGTGATGATTTTGTTGCATGCTATAAAAAAACACCATTTTGGAAAATATGCACACAAGTATAAATATACAATCATTCATACTAAACATCATGGGAAACCCATTAATTAATTCCATGGATATGGATTCCCATGATTTGGATGAAAAAGGTAGAGATTAATATTGTCTAAGTTTGTAGTTGTTCAATTTGGCTTGGCTACATAAAAATGACGAATGTGGTCCTACACTTGCTTTTACATTAAAGGCTAGTAGAAGTGAAGTTGGAGTTGTTGTAATGGTTTTGGATGTTGAAGTAGCTTCTATATCATGAAGAATGAGTCTCTTGAAGAAGTAATAATATATAATGATAGTCTAGAACAAAAAATTTATTCATGCAATATAGGCATCCCATTTTGATAGACTAATTGTAGAAGGAGTTTGATTTATCTCCATGAGATGTTGCAATTCTTGGAATATGGGATCAATGTGGGGTTTCTTATATAGAGTGATTTCCATTATTCATATGATGCAAAATAAATTTTTGGGACATTCAATGTATGTACTTGAGGGAAAGTTATTAAATTCACAACTTAATTGGATATCATGGGGGATTCACCTTGTTGACCAATATCTTATCACGTTCAGTCATAAAGGTTTTTTTTTTAATTGTGAAAATAAGGTCAATATATTTTAGGTATTGGGGGGGGAAGGATTAGGGTATGGGGAATTTATAGGTATAAGGGTATAAGAAAGGGTTTCTAGTAAAAATATGGAACATCTCATAAAAATAGGGTTTTTTAATTGGAAATATGTATTGGGAGGGGGGCTCAACAAAAGGATTTTGGTGGGTATTTATCAATATCTAGTGAAATTATGGGTATTTAATATGTCATGAAGGAAGGAACTATGGCATAGTTTCACTAAGTGAATACCCCGTGTTGGATATGCCCCTCTTATTACTTTATTTTGTTTCATATTTCATGCTTATGTGCTAAGAATGTAATGTCTCCATTGTTGTATTAAGGCTTGGAAAAGGGTATAGGGTTATTTAACATAGGTGTTGTAATGTATCTTTGTTTCATCTATATCCTTCAAGTGATTGGACAATATATGAGCTCCATCTATGAGAACTGTTGGACACACCAAACACACTAAGAGGGCGAGTGAATCAATGTGTGTACCTTTTATTACTTTTCAAAGCTTGATTATCAGTAGCTTGCAAAGTACAACATTCATTAATATATTATCAACCTTTACATTTCATAAGCATATCATCATCACATAAGAAGCATACATAGTACACAATATTTTTACATGGAAACCTAAGTACTGGGGGGGGGGGGACACAAAAAATGTTGTTTATAATATAAATATTACATTCAATGTGTTTACTAGCACCAACTAGAAGGAAGCTCCAACTCCCTGATTTTCTAGCACCAACTATAAGGAGGCTCCAACCCCCTAGTTTATCAACTCCAAATAAAAGGATCATACAACCCCCTAAGGTCACAGGTTCCAACCTGTAGAGAGGAATTGAATCCTCAATGAGCACCAACTCACAATTATCAAGAACTAACCTGAAGGAGACTACAATATCTTATCCTTTCCTTGTTGTGTTTCCCTGATATGAATAGAATAAAAAATTTGTAATGAACAATGTACCATTGTATCAGACAACTTTTACCGGTATATTTGTCCCTACACTTGTATCATTGTACATGTTCATGCATCACTGTCCATGTTCCTATATCATTGTCCATGTTCTTGTATCACTATCTCTTTCATCCTGTATAATTGTATCACTACCTCTATCAACCTATCACAATCACTATCTCTATCACAATGGCCCAATCACTATATATCTATGTAAATGTCACAATCACTACCTATGTCACAGTGTCATTGTCAATGTCACAATGTCACTGTCAATATCACAATGCCACAATCACTGTCACATTGTCTTAATATTTGTCACACTATATCAACCTATACATGCCTCAAGTATATACCCATAAACAATCATCCATCAATTTCATTTGGATCCTCAACTTTTACATCATATACATTTCCAAAACATTAAACATTCCAAGAGAATATCCATATGCCACAACATGACCATGGACTATGCCAAGATAATCACTATGATCTATGTAAAGACCATCATACAATATGTCCAGATAATCACCATTATCTATACAAACAAATCACCAAAATATATATCATGATCATCATAAGTTGTATAGATAAACACAACAACATGTACAAACTTCATACATTTTCAAGACAACAAGATGAACCCTAGTCCATGAGAGGCATAACCATCGCAAGAGAGACTCATGTACAAGAACCATACCATATCTATGCCAATATAACCATCACCATATCTCCCATAACATATATAATGACTTCAAATATATATACCAAGATAGAGGCTCATATAACAAGATCTAAGATGATCTCTATCCATGAAAGACATATGCGATCATAAGAGAAACCCTCAAGCATGAACCCTACCATTGTGAATATAACAATACAAAGAGACAATATAGAAACAAAAAGAGAATAAATATAGATTCGTCACATATCCCTCACAATCAGCTTTCCAACGAGCCAATAATTTTTTAATTGTGATACCGTATGAGAAAGTTATGTCATTTTTCATGAATCTCCCCACCAATCCTCAAAGATGCCCAAAAATTGCTTCTCCAAAAAGTTTTGCACTTTTTCTCCAAAGATGTGTAATAGAAAGAGAGACTTTATTGATGATAAAATTAAATGTTTTTCCTTCTATTTATACACTTCATCACGGTCTAGAAGCGCTTATTTTAGTGTCTCCTTAAACTCATCCTTAATTTGTGGATCTCCATATTTTAAGGGGGTCTCAAGGGTTAATACCCCACCTCAAGGACCCATCATGACACTTTGGGATAAAACTTCAATATCACTATGTATCTTCTCCAAAGGGGGCCTTAGGTCTTAAACACATCATCATACTTGCTGGATACACCAGTATTTCTTGCAGGGATCCATGCTGCTTCATGTGGTCTAATGGCCCAAAGTACCACAACTTTCAGGGTCATGTGGACCAAGCATTATTATTTTGGGGGTACTTCAATATTCACACCAACTTGCTTTGGACCAATTCTTGGGACTCTTTAAGTCCTCCTCCATGGGTCATGTAGCCCCAAACTCATGGGAAAATGGACCAAACACCCTTGTTTATGGGTTTCTTCATCTTTTATTTGAACATTGCCTTTTGGACTAATCCTTATTACTTTGGGGGCTACTTTTCATGGTCATATGGACCAATCCTTCTGGTCATGTAGACCGAACACCACTAATTTAGGAATTTATTCACATTTATTAGTGGCATTGCTCAGAAACACCTTTACAAAATTTCTTACACTTCTTATAAGCATGTTCATGTGCTCCACCATAATGGTCATGTGACCCATCATCATGGTCATGTGACCCAACATCAATTATTTAGGAAATTCTTCACACTTATTTAGGACACTTTAAAAATTCCTTTAGACTCCACATCATCATGATCATTAGGGGATTCTCCAGGGGATTTCAACCACTTATGTATAACTCAAAGTGTCTTCTCGTGAGGGTCGTGCGCAACCACTATGCCATAAGGGCACTTCTTTGATTTTATATACAGTTGTGATCAAGGGATTCCTTAGGTTCTTCTTTAGGGGATTCAAGGCTTCATTATACATTCCCAAAAAATATATCTCTACTACAACCACATCATCATTACCACCTTGACACCACATGATATTTTCACCCTTTTGACATCAATGACACCTTGTTTGACATTAATGACAACTTCTTCCAACAAGAATTGTGCTGATAGAATGTTGGGAAGCATCATTTTCGATTTCAAATGCTTCTTACAAACTCAGTAATATTAATATGGGTTTTGAGCATAATCATTCCCTGATCTATTGGAATTATTAGTTAAACTACATATTCTAAGATAAGTCTTTCTAATGTGATATTTCATGTAAGGGATGTGTCATTTCTAAAAATGATTTGATGATTTTTTTTGTGAAAATTCATATTACCCATAAAACTCTTTAAGGTGATTATTTTTTGTGACTTTGGCCAATTCAGTACTGAAGAAATATTAATAGGATCCAAGTGAATATCATTTTTATAAATAACATAACACAATTATGGAATGGTTTTTCAGCTAAAAAATAGTTTTGGTTTTTTCCTTGCAACTTGTTGGTGCAAAGGATTTAAATTTAACTATCTACAGATGTTGCTCATGGCCTTGACATATCTTTCCAAATAAAAAATATTATTAAGATAGATGATGATAAATTGATTAATGTGTGGGAAGAATACATCATTTAACAAACCTCGGATTTTTTTCGGTGCACATATTACATCAAATAACATTGCCAACCATTCATATAAACGAAACTTTGCTTTAAAGGTTATTTTCTAGCCATATGTAGAATCCATGCAAATATTATATTACCTTGTTTTCAAATCCATATTTTTGAAATATCATACTCCATGATATTGATCGATCAAATAATGTAGTAGGGCTATAGGATATTTGTTCACTATGATTTTATTGAGAGATTTGTAATATGTGACCAATGCTACTCATGTTGTTGTTTTTTGGAATACTGGAAAATGAAGAGCCATATGGTGATGATATTGGGTGAATATGACCCACATCAAATAGTTTGTTGATAAATTTTTCAATTTTTTCACTCTTCATGGGGTAGAGATGATAAGTTGTTGAGTTAGGTAAGTAAGATATCAATATTAGATTAATATAATACTAGATTATGCATTGCAGAAGTAGTCTATGTGATTCTTCAAATATAGTTGAACAAGAATGTAAAGGGGGTTTCATAATTATGGGTGGTTATTGATGATTATCCATTTTTACATGGAAAATGATGCAAGGGTGATGGCCTTTCTACGGGCCACCTAGAATCCTATGAATTTTCTGGTTAGGATGGATGTGGGGAAATTGCAAAGGGTATCAAATGGTATTATACACCATCTTTATGCATGGTATACATATTTAATTTAGTTACATCACATTCAATTATATCATGGTAAGGACCAATGGTGAATATGATTACACATTTGTAAACAACTAATAAGGCGATTCTAACACATTGTAGCCAATTGATATGATATGGTTTAGGATAGTTAATTGTTGGGATATCTAAGGTGGATACTATTTTAAAAGGGATGACATTCTCTCTCTTCCCATTATCTAGTATCAAGAGTTCCAATCGATCTTTGATTTTCTAGTTGTATGTAAACATAGATTCTTGTTCCATGAGCATTAAACTTGTGTATGAGATAGATGGTTTTGGATGTGGATAGGAGTTGTAAGTTTATGCATTATTTGGAAGAATGGGGCATACTCCTATGGAATTGAAAAAAAAAATGATCGTGTTGATTACTATCGGAAATGGGTGGGGTGTTGGTTATACTTGAATATATAATCAACTGCCCATGGACCAGGGTGATCTAGTTAACTTGATCACTCAATCTGGTCCAAAACAGTAGAGTGGGTCCAAATTTCCCATGCATGGTAACCCTATTGTGATGGTAATAATATAAACACTACCAAAACCTTAATGATTCTTGGCAGTGCATCAACATCAACACAAACAAAATAGAAATATGCTAACCATATCGTTCATTAAATTGTTTTATGTCAAGTTTACACATCCAAACACCTCCCCATAAACACAACCTGGATGATTTAGAAAGAAACATCACCATAACACCCACATAAGATGACACCTTTTTGAAACCTTGAAATATTTAATATATATTATAATTCAATTCTACCAAAGAGTTTAGAAAAAAATCAACAATCTAATCATCAATATTATGATAAATAAGAGACAACCCCTAATTTAATTAAATTTGGATTAATTCCAGTTTCATCACTTTTGAAGGTAGGTCAGAAATTAGTATTCTTAAATTCCAAAATTATGGTTTCTATAGTGAAAACTATAGTTTCAAAGGTGGCAATATTGAATTCTAAAATTGGATTTAATATTTGAGTTTTCAAAATATGATTATGCACTTTTGGGATATGATACAAGAGGATCATCAAATCTTTAGTATGATTGAAAGATGATTCCATTCTACCTTTCTCCTTTGTGTTTTCCGTTCAATGTTGATTCCTTTGTATTAACCAATGAGGTAATTCTAACTATAAATTCATAAATTCCCATGACATTGAAGGATTATTTTGTGTTGAATTATAAGAGTGGTAGAAGATTCTAAATTATTTAGCTTCACAACACATGTCACTTTCATGAATATTTCCCCAAGTAAAGTGGCTTGAAAAGAAAAAATATCAAGAATATATGACCCATTGTTATTCATCATGACATGTTTCTAATTGATTTAAATAGGGAACAATATTTCATCTCATAGGTTTTACTATGAATACATTGTTTCCACACAAGTGTTTTCTAGAACAAGGTCACTCAATTACCTACTAACCAAATGTTAATTTTCCCAATACCTCCCATAAAAGGAAGTATAGAGTCTAAAACCAACTTGGTTGAAGCGCTTCAAATCCAACCATCATTTGATGGAGTTGAACTTAGAATATAGTTATGATGCAAATTATGAGTCTAGAATGGAAGATGCCCTTGATTCTCCTTGCGAGGAGAAGGATATCATGTAAACCTTGTGGTGAGAACCATGACCCCACTTAAAGCAAGTTGGACATGAGTTAGGAAGAAAGAAAATAAAATGAATAAAATGCCATTTCAAATATTTCATCACATACCACTCACTCTCTAATGTGAGGTAAACACAATTTTCAAATGGATTGGAAACTGTAATAAAATAGTTAAGTTGAATTCTCCTCAATATTCAAATAAATCTAGTAAAAATTTGAATTTACATCACAACAATCTTAGTAATCGTTGGTACCCTTCTTTTAATGTTGATATTTCCCTTTGCCTTCTTTGCATTCCAAGTATGTTTGGGGCATATTTTTGTAACTTGTTTTGTTAATTTTAATGTGAAAATGATATTATTAAATTTTATAAAGATAAATGTGATTATGATAAGCCACTCCATTTATGTATTAACAACTCTTACAGGGATTCATTTTTCATGATTTGAAATAAGTATGTTATTATTATGAGTCACGCCATTAAGGCATTAATAGTTGCTCAAGGGCATCTATTTATATGTGCTATGGTTGATGATTTCCTCTAATAAGTGGTGGATAAACTTCCTCATTTGGATCTTATGGTTGAATCAGTTGTAATAAATATGAAGAGACTTCAATTGTAACAACAAGAAAATGGGTATTGAAAACAACAACTAAATAGGTATTGAAATCAACAACCAATTGCTAAAAATAATCACTTTCTAAAAATAAAAAAATCACCTAAAATAATTAATATCAATATCAAGAAGTACTATTTTGAGGAAATCACTATTCCATGTATGCTCAAGTATTGTAGCTAGAGCATGTGTTGGGGTATTGGTTATAACCGTCGCAGCTCTGGGTAAAAAATGTGGAATAACTGCTACCCTAGTAATAGGACCTTGTGCTTAGTTTCAAATGTTCAACATCTGCAGGTTTTGGTGTAACGACAAACCTTACATGGTATCAGAGCTGAGGCCTCAGGTTCAATTCCCTCGAGCTATGCCAAAGGGGCCATGTTGGAGTATTGGTTATAACCGCCTCACCTTTGGGAAAAAATGTGGACTAATTTCCACCTTGGTAATAGGACCTTGTGCTTGGTTTCAAATGTTCACCAACATCTGCAAGTTTTGGTGTAATGACAAACCTTACAACATGCTATTGGTTATGGAGTCTAATTATGCTCTTGATTCGAAGGTTTTTTTCAACCATGTTTAGATCCTAGTTCCAGGGGGGGTCTAGGGGGAGGGGGGATCTCTCCCCACCCCATATGGGGGTTTAGGTCAAAGTTCTTGAATTTGTTTTTAGAAAAATGCCTTATAAATATTGTAATTTTGTATTCAATCTGGATTGTTCATCATTGGTTCGTAGGTATGATGGTAAAAATTATGTTAGGTTTTTTTTTCTTAGAAGGAAACCCTCTTTTATGCATGAGGGTATTGTATTGCAGTTATGTATTTGTGAAAGATCATTGTGACTGAGTGAGAGAGACTGTGAGAAAGAGAAGATGAGGTTGTAGTGTATGTGCTACGGGTTGTATCTCTTCATTTTGTTAAATGGAATAAAATAAAGGACTGGTTGTTTCTCTGTGGACGTAACCCATATCAAGTCAACCACGTATATTGGTGTCTTTCTTGTATTGTTCTCTTATATGTTTCATTTCCACAGTTATTTTATTTTATTTATTTGTGATATTATTTTCCAACAATGGTATAGAGAGGAACGCCTTTTGGTTGATAAAATATCAGGAACCGAGGGCTCCTAGTTCAACTGGGAGCAATGGCGGAAGAAGAAAAGCTTAGGGTCAATAAATTTAATAGAAAAAAATAACAACTATGGAAGATGTAAATGGAAAACTATATATATCAAAAGGATCTTTTCTTACCATTGGGAAGAAAACTAAAGAAGACGAGAACTATGGAGGATAAAGAATGGAGGTTCTTGATAGAATGGAACTATGAATGACATTATTGTTCTTGACAGCGTCGATGTCTTTCAACATTTCGAAATAAAATACAATAGAGGATCTGATGAAGGAATTGGCTAAGTTGTATGAAAAACCCTTGGCCTCCAACAAGGTAATTCTAAGGAAGTGATTATTTAACATGAAAATTTTATAAGGTGGGTATGTTTGTAGAAGGAGAAATAGATAGGGAACCTACTAACTAATCATTTATTGTACACGCTAAGGAAGGAAAATTGATGGATCATTTAGAATGGAAGGAATTGACTATCTCAATGCTAGATGGATAGAGACATAATTTGTAGGGAGTTGTTGGATTGATAGAGACACAACCTCAGTGTGATGACCATTTAAATGAATTTAATATGGTTACTAATCAATTATGTTTTCTATGAGTGAAATTTTATGATGAGGTTAGGGCTCTTCCAATCTTGTGCACATTACTAGAAATCTAGAATAGCTTGGTCATGGTTATAAGTAAATGTCTATGGTTCAAACACTTTGAAATTTGGTGATGTTGTTGGTGTTATCCTTAGCGAGGAAATGCTACAGAAAATCACAAGTGAGACATCAAGTAATGTGTTGGCTATGTAGAACAAGGGAAGAAACAAGGAGACAGGAAAGGTCCTAGGGAACCATGGGAAGTCTAGGAAGTTATATCCAAATCCATACTAGGAAAGACAGAGTTTTGGAATTATAGGAAGAAAGGACATATGAATAAATAATGTATATCTCTAAAGAACTAAGGACATGGATAACAAGAGAATAATTAGGAAGTGTATGTGACCTGAAACAAGATGCTTTGATCCTTTCATTAGATAATATTAATGACTTTTGGGTATTACATTAAGGAGCTTCATTTTATGCCACACCCCATAGAAAATATTTTCAATATTATGTTCAAGGTTGTTCTTGACATGTTTATTTGGGTGATAATGAACCATGTAAAATTGTTGGAAATGGTAAGACACAATTAAAGTTAAATAACGGAAACCAATGGTTGTTGAAATATCTAAGGCACATTCTTGCTTTGAGGAGAAATTTAATTTCATAGGTTAGTTGGAAAGTCAAGGTTGTACATTTACATTTATAGAAAATGCATGGAAGGTCACTAAAGGATCATTGGTAATAGCAAAAGGAAAGAAGGTAGGAACATTGTATATATGTACTAGTAATGTTGAATCTTCTGTCTCTTTATCCTCTATAGGAGTGGATACAACATTATGGAATCATAGCCTTGGGAACATGAGTGAGAAGGGGATGTATATTATCCATTCAAGGAAGTTGTCATATTTGAAGCAGGTTGATGTGTATTTTTGTGAGAGTTTTATTTATCTAAAACAAAAGAGGGTCATATTTCTTAGATTTGGAAAGAAAAAGAAGAATGCAAAGTTAGGTATTGTGCATTACTATGTATGGGGATAGACTTAGGTATCATCTCTTGGTGTCTCTCATTATTATGTTACTTTTATTGATGATGCAACTAGGAAAATTTGGGTTTATTGCATTCAAAAAAAATATGATATTTTGATACTTTAAAGAAATGGAAAGATTTGGATGAGAAAGTGTTAGGAAAAGGTTGAAGTGTCTCAAATCAAATAATGGAGGTGAATATTGCAGCAATGAGTTCGATAGTTATTATCCATACCATGGGCTTCATATAGAGAAGAAAATTCTAGCGTCATGTGCCCATTTTGTTAGCACTAGGGAGAAACCAATGACCCATCAAACCCCATGGATCCTAGTGGAAATCATTGAATTAATTAATAAGGGAGATAACATTGGCCAAGTACTCTAGGAAATTAAATGAATTAACTAGGAATAAATATGGCATATAGTTGTTTAACATAAATTAAACTAAAGATGTTATTTAATATTTTGGAATGTTTGATTTGTTATTAAATTAAATATGAGTTAGAGATGATGAAAGGTCCCATGAGGGAGCATAAGGAAATAAGGATACCCCTATGAGTTGTCACACACAAAAGGAAACTAGAAGAAATGAACACAAAGCAAGGTGTCTGCAAAAAGAAGGAAACTGGAAAAAAGCAATGAAAAGAAGGCTAGTGCATAAAGAAATCCAATGCACAAAGAAGGAAAGTGTATAAAAGTATCTATTTGTGAAAAGAATGAAACATTAGGAAAACAAGGGAGGGTGCAGTTTCCAAAAGGAAGAAAATCTAATCAGTTAGGAAAAGAAGGAAAGCAGGAAATTTCAAATTCAGTCAATGAGGGTGCAAGGAAAGAATGAAAGGACAAGTACAATACATATAAGAATCCAAAGAAGTTATAAAATAATGTGTTGTTCTCCTATTCACATATTTTGACATTCTATGTTTGTGATTGAAAAATCTCAGAGCTTCTCTAGGCTTTGGTGATGTTCCCTTAGCCAACCGTGGGAGATGTGCCCCATAGTAATTGTTCTAGTCTTATTCCATGATTCAAGTGCAGACTATAAAACCATGAAAGTTTGATTCACAGGTTTGATCTAGATCTCTTCATGAAGAATTTTAGCATCCATAGTTGATGCAGAGATCCAAGCAATTTTGAGGTTAAGTTGTGAGGAGTTCCATCAAGAAAAGAGAGAAGTTGGTATGATTGCGCTCATTGTGAGAGATAACAAATGGTTTCATGCCTCCCATGAGTTTTCATATGTTCATACTCTTATTTTGGTCGTGATCCAATGGTTTCAACCCTTCTCTCATTCTTCAATCAAATATTTTTTCTTCTATGTACTCAGATCATACACATTGTGAGTTATATGTTAAAGTTGGAACTTGTATGCTTCGATTGGTGCTATAAAAATACAAATGGATTATTATTGCTTCTAAGCATGTGTGTCTAATATTTTATATCATATATGATTATTAATTTGTGAGCTTCCATTGTCATTTGTACTTCAATGTTTTAAGTCTTTCTCTTTTGCATAGAAATCTAGCTAGTTTCACTGAAATGATCATAGGAGGAGTTCTGTGAAACTATTTTTCATTCCATAAAGTGTAGAAGGTCCATAATAATAAAATTAACACATTACAAACCTTAAACTTAGAATCTGTGTCCCATTGAATTAGTTTGATTCAGCCTAAAATTTAACCGATTGAGCTTCCAAAATAAAAACAACTTCTCCCAAGTCACCCAAACTCAATCTCTTCCCAAAAACCAATGTATTTTGTGTATAAATATATTAGAGGGTATAAAAAAGAAAACCATCTTCTGATTGCTCCTGAATATTGTGGAAATTATCTAGTTTGTATGTGTTGGTGTACCCAGGAATCCTTGGAGTAGACTTCAACAGTAGTTGATTTCGAAACATAAAAGATCCCAGTACATTGTGCAAAGGATTCTTAAGCTATCTCATATATATTGTTTATGCTGCTACACACTTTTCCTCACTTTGATCAGATCCCAGAAATTCCATTTGCAAATTTCTGGGTAGGTTTAATGGAGACTAGGTCTAGTTGCCTCAACACTAGTTTTAATAACTAGTTCCCAATCTTTGAAACTTTTATGATTTAAATTTATGTGGTTAAGTTAATATTCTCAAATATGAATTGGGGTTATTACAATTGTATGAGATATTTTTTAGTATTTTTTCAACCATCGTATACCTTGAAGTACATCTTTTACCAAGTCTTTAAAGGGAGATATGGTGAATGTGCAAGTCTTATGTCCAAACCAGTCCTTATCATTCCATATTTTTTCTTCCTAGTGTTCCTTAAATCCAAAAAGGAACATTATAGTGGTATCATGGAACCTTACTCTACTCCTATGGAAAGTAATCTCTCTATTGAAAGAATATTGCAAATCTCATCTCCAAGTTGCAGAATGAGGCTCATACAAGAAAATGAAGATGTTGACTTTCAACAGTTTGTTGAAGAATAAATCATCCATGTTGATGGAGGCCTACCTAGGGATGAGGATGGTCATTTTTATGAACAAATATACTATGAGATAGAACCATCAATTATTGGGTCAAATGATGAGTTGAAAAGGAATATAACAACAAGTGAAAACTTGCCTCACCATTATCAAGAGTACATTGCCTTGGGGAATGAATTCTGCAAAGATATGTCCTTTGAAGATTATTTAAATTTCATATTTGGGTCTAATCCTAAGAATATATATGTGGAGGCATTGGAGAGAAACAAAACATCAAGGGAGGAACCAATTTTCTCCATATATCAAAGCACAGAGGAAGGAAAGAAAACCATAGGTAAATCTACACCAAAAACATCCCTTTATGGGAGTTTCATGAGATTGTTTGGGAAAACATCAATATTCCTTTAGGACTAGGATGAGCATCCCTAGCCATCCAAAATCATTTAAGAGGAACCATATGTAGTTGAATACCTTGCAGCCCATCCACAGGTTTTCGGTAGCATTGGAAGTGAATTCACCTCGAGTTTCTTTGTGGGTAATCTCAAGATAATTATAGAGGAGATGGTTATGTTGAGGGTGGTGAGACATATTTTGGATCAGATCCAAAATAAGAAAATAAATCAGATTTGTATTCACCATTTGAGATTCGTAATGAAGAAGAAGATGAGCACTCGTTAGTTGAATGTGAACCAGAATATTTGGTGGAAGGTCAAGCCACCATAGATCCATCAGATGAAGAGAAAGATATGATGCAAAGGTGTGGTCACCATTTATATTTTGCATTCCCTTGTGTCATAATGAAGTTGCAGCCACATCATAGGATAGGCTTGACATGGTTGAGTCTTTTGGTGTTGGGGATCAAATATCTAGTGTTAAGGATGAATGCAGTAACTGGGATGAATCATTGGAAGGAGGTTTGCATGATTCCCACATCATGGATGAGCTCACATGTGGTGGCACACATTGTGTTTTCAATGAGACATTGATTGACTTGTAGAGCCTATTTCTAGTCACCAAAGAGAGGATTCATGATCCACCTAGTTATCTAAGTGGTGAACGAAAAGAAGAAAACATCATGTTCAAGCAAGTGAAACTTGCATTGTATCCATTAGAAGACATAACTAAAATCCTTACTGATGAGGGTTGTGCAAAAAAAGAGCAGTGTGTTCATTCCCTTGACCCTACCACCAATTCTACATAAGAACAATCTAGAGAGATAAGTAACACTCTGGACATGGCTGAAAGAGCACCTACAGATGGATGCTCAAGTCTCTATATGGGTGACATATAGATAGGTTTTGAAGAAACTATTTCAAGCACAAGTTCCCTTGAGCATAAATATGTAGAGCTTCTAGCAGCAAAAGTTTTTTCTGGATCAACTTTTCAATCACCACTTGATCTACATGGTAAATTTGATCGCATTGAAGAAGAAGAGGAGGTTCATCCTCAAGAACCTCACTTCCTTGCATGGCCCTTGAATATGAGTGAGAGGAAGATAAAAGAGGCCTTGAGCATTCTCCATGAAACCTATGCATTGGTGTCTCATTGTTGTTGGAGAACTGCATCAATGGAGGAGCAACCGTCCATCGAAGATTTTGTGCACATTTAGGAATCAATAGCAAGCCTAAGAGGTAATTTTTTTTCAATTTATTTCTAATAGAGATAATTTACTTGAGTTTGTTGAGTTTTATCATGGCACATCCTTAAGGGATAAAGAGAATACTAGCAAGTCGATCTAGAGTTGGAGTCCACCCAATATTCTTTAAAGAGTACTGATAGTGCACTTCAAGAATCTGAGCATTATATTAACTAGCTTCATGAGAAGTCGCAAGGATCACCCTCCATTCCCTACATTGTAAAAATACATTCTTATATGGTTGATTGCATTCATGGCTTAGAGGAGGAGATTCATGTGATGGTGGCATGTGAGGTAAATTCTGATTTACATGTGCTTGAGGAGTTTGAAGTTAACCAAAATGAATACCATGTACTTGTTCATCGCCAAAGATATTATGAGTTGCCTCTAGGAGGTAGTTGCACAATTTTGGAGGAGGTACATGATCTCAGTTTGGTTCAGTCAACCACAAGTCTGATGGATAATTTTTTCTAAGAGTTGGTTCAATATCCTTCATCCCACACACATATGGTAGCTAGCACACATAGGGATGAAGTTTAGGTAAAGGGATTTTTCCTATTGGTTCCAGATGAGGAGAGGGAGGCTACTAGATATTCCATTGATGATTTAATGGTGACGAAATGCGTTATGACAAGTGCACCATTCCATTTACAATTTTACAAGAAACAACAGAGGAATATATTTGATGTCTCCATCATGCATAGCAATGCATGGAATTTCCACTTGATCCAATTTGGTGGAATAAGTAGCAGAGTACTGATTTATGGCACCAAAACAAATCTAGAACATGGGGAAGATACAAGTAGTTCATTTCGATCAATTAAATGGAGTGTTTTTCCATCCATTGATTGGATGAGTGGACACATGTTGATCTGAGCACCCCCAAAGGTAAATTTCTTGCTTGTATCATTGAATATTCATTATACATAACATATATCTCATGTGAGTAGTGGAATGATCATCTATGGTTGTTAGATGATTCTCTTAGTATACATGGATGGACATGGGGTCACCACCTGTTCAATGAGAAAAGAAATGATGAGTATTTCAGTGCTACCTTACACATGGAATCACATATTTTCAAGAGATTTGATATGATTCAGCCTGAAATTAAGGATTTCCATACTTGGTGGGGAAGTCTCACAGATATTCATTTTTACATTGGAAGTTATCAAGTTTTGGTGTGGTGGTGTGATTTTGTCTAATGATAGATTCTCCCACTTGATTGTGATGTTTGGTAGGATGCGGTTTAGACATTTTCTTGGAATCATAGCTTTCCAAAAGTGGTAGGAACATTTGAATCCTTCCAGAGGAGGTAGTTGGATCTAGGAATTCTACTTAGTTATCTTAACTGGGTTGAAAATTGTGTTGAATAAGAGTTAGTCATTGGGGGAACGACTATAATCAAATCAGTGCAACAAAAACATGGTGGACCTTTGGTATTGAGCTTGGAATTGAGGATTCCAATTCTAGACAGCTAGCATCATATTTTGAGGAGTGAAGTCACTAGTTGGATTCATAGATGCTTGGAGTTGGTTTCTTGCTTGAGGACAAGCAATTTTGGGATGGGAGGAGTGTCATGTTCCCATTTTGCCAGCACCAGTGAGAATCCAATGACCCATTAAACCCCATGGATCCTAGCGGAAATCAATGAATTAATTAATAATGGGGATAACATTGGCCAAGTACTCTAGGAAATTAAATTAATTAACAAGGAATAAATGTGGGTTATAGTTGTTTTAACATAATTAAATTAAAGATGATATTTAATATTTTGGACTATTTAATTTTTTATTAAATTAAATATGAGTTGGATAGGATTAAAGGGACCATGAGGGTGCATAAAGAAAGAATTATAGACTTATAATTTGTCACACAAAAGAGGAAACTACAAAAAAGAAACACAAAGCAAGGTACTAGCAAAAAGAAGGAAACTGGAAAAAAGCAGTGAAAAGACAAGTGCATAAAATAGGCCATTGCACAAAGAAGGAAAGTGCATAAAATTGATCAGTTGTGAAAAGAATCAAACATCAGGAAATCAAGGGAGGGTGCAGTTTCCAAAAGGAAGAAAAGCTAATCAGTTGGAAAAAGCAAAAAACCAAAAAGGAAAGCAAAAAAGTTCCAATTCAATCAATGAGGGTGAAAGGAAAGAAAGAGATACCAATTACATTGCATATAAGAATCCAAATAAGCTATAAAGTAATGTGGTTTTCTCATATTCACATATTTTTATAGTTTTTGTTTGTGGTTGAGAAAGCTCGGAGCTTCTATAGGATTTGGTGATGTGCCCTTAGCCAACTGTGGGAGATGTGCCCCATAGTAATTGTTCCAATATTATTCAATAATTCAAGTGCACTATGTGCAGCAATGAAATTTTTATTTGTAGGTTTGATCCATATCTCTTCATAAATAATTCAAGCCTCCATACTTGATGCAGAAATCCAAGCAAATTTGAGGTGAATTTGTGAGGAGATCCATTAAGAAAAGAGAGAAGTTGGTATGATTGCACCCTTTGTGGTAGATAACATATGATTGCACACCTCCCATGAGTTGTAATATTCTCATCCTCTTATTTTGGCCGTGATACAGTGGGTTCAACCCTTCTTTCATTCTTCCATCAAATATTTATGCTTCTATTTACTCAGATATTACACATTGTGAGTTATCTGTTAAAGTTGGAACTTGTATGCTTCAATTGTTGCTATAAAAATACAAATGGTTACTTGTTTTTGATAAACATATTTGTATTATATTTTATATCATTTTTTACTATTAATTTGTGAGATTCCATGGTCATTTTTACTTTAATATTGTTTTAAGTCTTTCTCTTTGCATAGAAATCTAGCTAGTTTCACTAAAATTGTCATGGGAGAAGTTCTGTGAAACTATTTTTCATTATGTAAAGTGTAAAAGGTCCATAATACTCCCCTAAACACATTCCAAGACTTAAACTCATAATTTTTGTCCCATTGAGTTAGTTTGATTCATCCTGAACTTTAATTAGTTGAGGTGCCACTATAGCAGGAACTTCTCCCAAGTCACCCAAACTTTGTATAGCTTCCCCAAAACCTATGTATATTTGGTGTATCAGTATATTAAAGGGAATAAATGGGCCAAAAACATTTTTATTTCTCCCAAATATTGTGGAAAGGATCTGGTTTGGATATGTAGGTGTACCCAAGAAGCCTTGGAGTAGACTTCAGCAATAGCTTATTTCGAAACATAAAAGTTCCTAGTATGTTGTGAAAAAGGATACTTAAGCTAGCTCAAAACTATTGTTTATTCTTCTTAACACTTTTACTCACACTAACCAGATCCCAGAAAGTTCATTTGTAAATTTTTGGGTGGGTTTAGTGGAGACTAGGACTAGCTTCCTCAACACTAGTTTTAATAACTAGTTCCCAATCTTTGAAAATTTTCTGATTTAAATTTATGTGGTTAAGTTAATATTTTCAAATATGATTTGGTGATATTATAGTGGCATTAGATATTTTTCAATATGTTTTCAACAACCATATACCTTCAAGTACATATTTTACCAATTCTTTGAATCGAGATTCAATGAATGTGCAAGTAGTATGTCGAAACCAAACCTTGTCTTTCCATAGTTTTTATTCTTAGTGCGCCTTACATATAAAAAGGTACATTACATATAGGAACACCACAAGGAAATGGTGTTTCATAAAGGATGAATAGGAATATCATGGAGTATGCAAGGAGCATGAGATTGCGTGCAGGGTTTCACTACAAGAAAATAGGCATACGGTGATAGGTGAAAAACATCACCATAACCTCATTGGTGATGGTAAAGAGGGACTTTGTCACCAAAACCCAAACATCACCAAAGGAGATGTAGCCAAAAAATAAAAGGGGATGTGGAGACATGATAATTCCATCACCAATAATCATTGATCGTGATGGCTAGAGACCATTGTCGATTCTAAAGGAAAATAGTGACATAGATTTAATGATCATCACCATAATATCATTGATGATGGTTAAACTGGCCTCCAGCACCAAAAAATTGAACGTTGCCAAAGGAAAGAGATATGGAGACGTGCTAATCCTATCACCAATAAGCATTGATCATGATTATTGGAAAGTTAACTCTGAAGGTCCTCTTTCATATTTTTTGTGTGGTGTCATGAATAGAACCTAGACTTTGTCCTTTGTATATTTATGTATAAAGTGAGTTATATATAAACAAAGTGATGTTTTGTACTTTATATAATGGGTCTCACTTAAGTTATTATTTAATAATTAATGTGAATTAATTATTAAATGTAGTGGGTGCATTAAATGACGGCCCTTGATTTTGTAAACGTATCTTAACCCTAGATTAGGTATTTAGATAGGTGGTTACGAATTTTAAGGTATAAAACAAGAGACAAAGGACAATTTGAGCACACCATTAATGAAGAGAGATAGAGAGAGAGAAGAATATTAAGAGAGAGAGAGAATAAATACCATAGAGTGGCACGAATACCAAGGATAAAGTAGAAGCACATTTCCCAAGGAATACAAAATCGTACAATAGTCAGTCTGACAGTGATCGTACAATACACGTGTGGGCACATTTCTCGAGGTATTGTTGTTTTATTAATTGCAATCCGAAAAGTCATACTACTGCAATAAATTATGGCACATGTGGGAGCTGATTTCGAGGTAGACCATACAGTATAAAGTACAATCATACATCACACATGTGGAGGTCGTACAACTATTAATGGGCACAGAAATTGAGGTATTTTGTTTTTGTTACAGTTTGGTTATTTTTTCAGTGAGGGTTGAAGGAGTGATTTCATGTATAGATGGAAAAAAAATTGTGCATTTGAAGTAATTTTCTTCTTTCTGGGGTTTTCCCAAGGAGTTCGGGTTTTTCCCGATCTATTAACCAAAACATATGTGTTTTCATTTGTGAATGAAAACTGCAGTATTAAGAAGATCTTGAAAATGGTGGTATTTATTTCAAGTTTAAGAGTACACTTTTAATCATAAGCCTTAGAAATCAAGTGTTTGACAGTATGTGTGAATGAAATATTCATGGTAATGTCATTTATTTTCTTTATGGTATCAAACTTGAACTGAAGTAGGGTTCAAAGTTGTGATTCACAGTCAGAAGTTGTGTTGTCTTTCAAGTTAAAATATTTGTTGTAAGTTAATTCCAATGATGAGCATTCGATATGAATATAGGTTGGATGGTATATCCAACTATCTTCCTTGGAAAGTTAGAATAATCGTTGTGCTTAAAGAATGGAAAATATGGAATTTTGTTAACACCAATATGACCAATCCTACAGACTATGATGAACTAGATGAGTTTGAAGCCCTAGAATCCAGAGCCCAGAGAGTGATCCTAGATGGAGTAAAGGATCATCTCATTCCACATTTGGCATAGAAGAATTTTGCTAAAGACATGTGGGGATACCCTGAACCAGTTATTCGAAGCTAAGAATGAGAACCACAAAATGTCACTAAAGGACAAGTTGCACAATGTCAAGATGAACAAAGACGAAGGTGTGGCATCCTAATTAACTCAAGTGGCGTAGGTCAAAGATGATTTAGAATTTGTAGGAGATATTATCCCAGATTCAGAACTGGTGAGGATAGCCATAAAGGGTTTCACCAAGAAATGGAAAGTATTTGTTAAGTGCATTGTCAGTAGGGAGAAGCTTACGAATTGGTCCAGACTGTGGGATGAATTTACTCAGGAGGAAATTCGAGAAGGGTCTCTAGGTATTCAGGTCAATGAAGAGGTGAAGCATAATGTGGAACTTGAAACAAAAGTCAACAAGAAGAAGAAATAAATCATTTAGATCAGATGTTACAAGTGTGGTCATATGGGACATTATTCCTCGAAGTGTCCTAAGAAGAAGAATGTGAAAGAGAATAATGAAAGAGATATAGAAGAATCTATAGCAATAGAATACTATGCAGCGAAGTTTGAGCAAGATTTTTCTCTTGTCTCAATTGATTCTAGTATAGGGAGCTCAGTTTTTTAGAATGTCTTGTTTGTTGATAGTGGTGCAACCACACACATCACTGAGACCTGTGATATATTTTAGATTATAACAGAGTTAGGACCATGACACTTTATTCAGACAGATATTGATAGTCCTTAGATAGTGATACGAGGGGTTGGAACAGTCAGGTTCCAACTAGACCTTAATGAGATCATGGAAATACATGTAGTGTTTTTTGTACCTAGGATGAGAGTCAGAAAACTCTCAGTATCATCCTTTGAGGATGAAGGATATGGGATGATTTTTAGGTTTGTCCATGTGTTCTCATATTGGAGAGATTATCTAGTTGGTACCACTATTCTATTAGGATATCGTAGGGACTTGCTCTATGTTTTGAGAGGGCGCATTGTACGATTAGGAGCAGGAGCATGTGGGTGGCTGTCAGGTTCTGAAGATTAGGTGAGAATTTCATTTGAAATATTGTTGGGTTGAATATATACCACACACACACACACACACACACACACATATATATATATATATATCAACACTTATTTGTCGACCCATGGAGGTAGACTTAGAGATACCTATTAAAATTCCATATGCTAAGCTAGATTACCAGCATTTAATTTCAATTTCATAACAAAATCATATAGACAGGATCACTGAAAGAAACAGTATCACAAGAACAACACAGATTTATCCTGGGAAAACCCTAAAGGGAAAAACCCAGCAAAAGCTTCCTCAATATAGATGCCCCAAAAGATAAATGGTAAAACCAAAAGACTAATCTCTCTCTCTCTCTCTCTCTCTCTCTCTCTCTCTCTCTCTCTCTCTCTCTCTAATGCGCTACACAAGTGAGTGTGAGTGTGTTCAAATGAGAAGCACCTCACCTCTATTTATATTCTTTCGTTCACTTAATAATTAATTCAGTTATGTAGGCTTGAGTAATCCTAATTTAATCATGTAGGCTCGAGTAACCACAACTGGGGTACTAATGACCCGACTTACAATGGAGGGGACTTCCTCATGACTCTTATTAGTTCTTTGAATTAGAAACATCGGAGTATAAAGAAATACAAGTGATTCTCTCAGTAGGAAAATCAGAGACCACAAAAAAATACATTAGAGGAAATTTCAACTCAAAATGGGCCTCCTAAGGAAAATTAATAAAATAATAGTTAAAATAATAAAATAATATTTATTAATTTTGGAGGAAGAAAAGAAAAAACTACTTTTTTGTTTGTATTTTCGACATATCTCCATGTGTATTCACTCAAATTTCGATCGAGAGAGCTCGTTGGATGCGGAATTAAATTCCGCATCCAACGAGTACCCACTCGCATCATCATCACGTTTTTTCAGGTATTTGTTGTTTTGGGGGTAGCGGGGCCCGTCAAAAGTATGTCGAGTGGATACTCGTTGGATACGGAATTTAATTCTGCATCCAACGAGCTCTCCCGATCGAAATTTGAGTAAATACACAGGGAGATATGTCGAAAATACGAACCAAAAAAGTAGTTTTTTTAATGATACCTATCCCCAAATTTATATTAAAAAATTGTTTAAGAGGTGCTCCCTTTTTTAATTTTAAAGCTTTTTGATTGGATAATACATGATGACATGGAATTTGTATTATTTTTATCAGGGCCATTTTAAATTGAAATTTCCTCTAATGCATATAGAATATTCTGCGAAGTTACAATAATCCAACACTCCCGCTTAACAAGAAGGGTATTCTACAACAACATCAACAACAACAGTAGGAGAGAGAAGGCATCATCAACATCATCAGGTTGATACATATATAAATCATTGGAATCTTTTCAACATCATATAGTCTTCATCTTTTATTTTCAGCAGCAGCAACACTTTGACTAACAGCATCATCATCAGTACTTTAGTCTTCAATCTTTAGCAGAAACAACACTTTGACTGCTCAATTGATAACATCATCATCAGTACTTTGACCTTTCGATCAGCAACATCATCAGCAGCACTTTTACCTTTCGATCAGAAACATCATCATCAGCAACATCATCATCATACTTCGAAATTTCGATCAACATCATCATCATCATCATATTCTTGAACTTTCGATCAGCATCATCATCATCATCATATCCTGAACTTTCGATCAACATCATCATAATCATCATATTCTGATCTTTCGATCAGTACATCATCATCATCACACTCTAATCTTTCGATCAGTAACATATCATCATCACACTCTGATATTTCGATCAGTACATCATCATCATCACACTCTGATATTTCGATCAGTAACATCACCATCATCACACTCTGATCTTTCGATCAGGAACATCATCATCATCAACATCCTTCAATACACAATACGAAGACGAAAGTATTTGGATCACTTTTGGACTTAAGCCCCAGGGATGATGCAATCCCACCACATTCTCGACAACCAAATTCACCGGATTCAATTACGGGATAATCACTCCCTATCACTTTAGGACTAAGTCCAAGGATGATGCAATCCTACCACGTTCTCGAGTACTGAAGTCACCGTATCCGTTCTGAACAAAATTTCAAGGATGATACAATCCTACCACGTTCTCGAGTACCGAAGTCACCGGATCCGTTCTGAACAAAATTTCAAGGATGATACAATCCTACCACATTCTCGAGTATCGAAGTCACTGGATCTGTTCTGAAAAAAAGTTCAAGTATGATAAAATCCTACCACGTTCTCGAGTACTGAAGTCACTGAAATCGTTCTAAACAAAAGTTCAAGGATGATACAATCCTACCACATTCTCGAGTACCGAATTCATCGGATCCATTCTGAACCGAAGTTCAGGGATGAAATAATCCCACCACATTCTCAAGGACCAAAGTCATCAGATCCATTCTGAACCGAAGTTCAGGGATGATACAATCCCACCACATTCTCGAGGACCAAAGTCACCGGATCTGTTCCGGACAGATGTCCCGGGATGATTCAATCCCTCTTCATTCTTGAGGACCGAATTCACCAGATCCGTTCTGGATAGATGTCGCAGGATGATACAATCCCTCCACATTCTTGAGGATCGAAGTCATCGGATCCATTCTGGACATATGTCCCGAGATGATACAATCCCACTGCAACATCACTACTCCCCTTTTCGAGGAAGGTCTTTCCAAACAACACCAAGCTTGTCTCAAAAGTATTCAAACTTTATCTAGGATAGAGGCTTCGTCAACACATCAACAACTTGTTCATCAGTACTTACATACTGGAGCTTTATGGCTCCCTTCTACATCATATCTCGAATGTATAAATACCCGATTTCTATGTGCTTCGATCTATCGTGGAATGTTGGGTTCTCTGCCATATTTACACAACTTTGGTTATCACATAGAATCACGATAGTATCCAATTCCAGGTTGAATAAACTTGACATCGGCTTCTGAATCCATATGGCCTCACAACTAGCAGAGCAAGCTGCTATATATTCTGCTTCAGTCGTGCTAAGAGCAACACTGGACTTTTTTCGGCTAAACCATGAAATCATAGCAAATCCCAGACTATAACATCCACCTGATGTGCTTTTCCTGTCTGATACACTTCCAACACAATCTGCATCTCTATAGCCATATAGTTTGTACTCATGGATTCCATCATAGTATAGACCAAAGTCTATAGTCCCTTTCAGATATCTCATCACATGTTTTGCAGCTATTAGGTGAACACGTCTAGGTTGAACTAGATATTGACTCAAGGTGTTCACATCAAAACAAATGTTTGGTGTGGTATTTGTTATATACATCAACGACCCAATAATCTGTTTGTATTGAGTCACATCCACTAACTATAACAAGTCATCAGCTAACAACTTCATATTGGAATCCATGGGTGTGGCCATGGATTTGCATTCCAACATATCAAATCTTTTTAATATCTCTACAACATACTTTCCCTGATTGAGAAAGATTCCTTCTGAACTTTTCCATACTTCCAAACCTAGGTAATAATGCATTAACCCAAGGTCTTTCATCTCAAATTCTTCGGCGAGTTTCTTCTTGCTTTCCACAATTTGTTTCTCATTCCCTATCATAAATAAATCATCCACATATAGTAATAGTATGACAGTTTCATCTTCTATAACCTTTCAAGGTAAAGCTTAGGATCGGTTTTACTCTTGGCAAATCCCATGCTCATTAGGAAACTATCTATCCTTCCATACCAAGCTCGAGGAGCTTGCTTTAGGCCATACAGGGCCTTCTTCAACTTGCATATGTGACTACGTCTGTCTTCAACTTCAAATCCTTGTGGTTGTTCTATGTATACTTCTTCTTCAATCACACCATTCAAGAAGGCTGTCTTCACATCCATCTTGTGTAAGTCCCACTTCATCATGGATGCAAGTGCCATGATAGCTCTAATTGAAGTATACTATGCTACAGGTGCAAAAGTCTCTTCATAATCAATCTCCTCTTTCTGAGAGAAACCTCTGGCCACGAATCTTGCCTTGTACTTTTCTATACTTCCATTAGATGCATGTTTTATCTTGTAGATCCATTTGGATGATACTACACTCTTACCTTTTTGTTTGGGAACTATATCCCACACATTGTTCTTCATTATTGACTGATATTCTTCAATCATTGCTTCTACCCATTCTTTCTTCTATACCGCTTCTTCGTAGTTTGTAGGTTCTTGATCTACAAGATCACACATCAAAGCTACATAGTTGGAAAATGTCTTGGGCCTCTTACTTAATCTTGTGGAGCCTTCAGGAGCTCCATATCTTTCTGCTTCTTGTATAATCCCTCTTTCCCAAGCAGGCTTTCTCTTCCATGACATCTCCATCGTAGGAGGTTCTTGTGGTTCTGTCATGTCATGTTCTTCAAGAGTTTCATCTTCAGGGAGAGATGTAGTCTCTTCATCTCTGGGAGGTGCCTCTTCCTCATACACTTCTTCATGTTGGCACTTCCTGGATCTCTTGAGGGCTACTTCTTCATCGAATGTTACATCTCGACTGATTTCCATGTGATGGAATCCAGGAATGTAAATTATGAATTCCTTGGATACTTCATAGTATCCAACAAATATTCCCTTCTTTCCGGAAGGGTCCAACTTGGTTCTTTTCTATTTCGGTATGAACATATACTGGACAACCAAATATTTTGAGGTGACTTACCTCAGGCTTCTTCCCCGTGAATATCTCTTCTAGAGTCTTGAATCCAAGAGTACTGTGAGATATTCTAATCTGTACATATATGGCAGTTATGGCTGCTTATGCCCATAGATGCATTGGAAGATCTTGATCATATATCATTGTCTTCACTGCTTCCATGATAGTCCTATTCTTTCTTTCCACAATGTCATTTTGTTGAGGATTTTAGGGAGTAGTTACTTTCCTCTTGATTCCAGCATCTTTGAAAAAGGCTTCAAACTATTTTGAAGTGTATTCTCCGCCATTGTCTGATCGGAGTGTCTTGATCCTTTTGTCTGAGAGATTCTCTATCAAGGCTTTGAATTCCTTGAACTTCTCAAACACTTCGATCTTTGCTTTCAAGAAATATATCCATGTCTTTCTTGAATAATCATCAATAAATGTAATGTATTCAAAACCACTCAAATATGTAGAGGACATTGGGCCACACACATCTAAATGAATCAACTCCAACGTACCTTTGGTTTTTGTTTCACTCTTCGAAAAAGGATTCTTGACATTCTTCCCTTTTGCACATCCTTTGCAAATGCCTCCATGTTTGATCTTCATGTCTAGTAATCCCGTCACTACCTTGTTCACATGCGGTAGTGCTTTGTAATTTATGTGAGCAAGCCTTCTATGCCATACTTGACTAGGATCAGTGGACTCATGAACAAGGGATGTTTCTTAATGTCCCTTGAGTTTATATAGGCATCCTTCTTCTTCACCAATGATAACTGCATCTTCAATATTCTTCCCTTTGGGCCACATGAGTACTTGGCCATCTATGAATGCAACTCTGAATCCTTTCTTATCTAAAGCTGAGATAGAAAGTAAATTCTTTTTCAGACCTGGTACATATAGTACTTCTTTCATCTTCAGGGGATTTCTTGAATCAAGATTGTAGTTTGCTTCCCTAATTCCTTTGATCAGATATCGATAGTCATCTCCTAGAGATACTTTCTGAGGAGAGTTCTTTTCTTCAAATATTGACAGAGTTTTATTTTGTCCCGTCATGTGCTTTGAAGCACCACTATCAATAAGCCAAGTATCTTCTCTAGGTGTTATAAATCCAGAGAGTGCAGAGAATAGCACATACTCTTCTGCATCTTCTCCTCTTGCTTGCTTGCTTGGAGGTCCTTCCTCTTCTTCTTCTTCGTCATCATCTTCAGCTAGATGAGCATGATGTCTTTTGTTGTTGTTGATCCTCTTCTTATATTCTTGTCTCTTCATAGAACAATTTCTGGCAATGTGTCCTATCTTATCACAATTAAAACATTGAAAGCCGGAGTAGTCCCTATCGGGGAGACTTTCTCTTGTCTTTTGGAACTTCCTGGGAGGATGATACTCTCTCTCGTTTTCCTTCTTGAATTCAGGTTGACTTATTATTCTCTTGGTATGAGTGGCTAGGGCTTGATCACCCTCCTTTAGTAAGGCTTCTCTATTTTCCACTCTAGTCTCCTCTTGAATGCAGTCTTCCCATACCACATCAAACTTCATGCTTTCCTTCCTGGAACACATCAAATGGATGAATGAATCCTAGGGTCTATTGAGACCATTGAGAGAATTCATAACCATCTCATCTTCATCAAGTTTTTCTCCAATGGCTTCTAGTTGTTCTTTGATTTGAGAAACCCTTGTAAAGTAGTCCTGGATGGATTCTCCATGACTCATCCTGGTGCTCTTCAGTTGAGCTCTTAGATTCATCTTTTCTGTTGATTTTTCTACCCTCATATAAACTGGATAGGGCATCATACATTTCTTTTGGAGTCTTCTTGGATGACACTTGAGAGGTCAAGTGATCCTTGATAGAGTTAGCAATAATCCTTTGTGCCCTAATCATATCCTTCTTATGCTTCTCCTTAGCTTCAGCTTCTTCAGGTTTTGCAACTTCCTCTTTGATATATTTATCAAGATCATTCTCTTGGAGAATGAGACCAAACCTGTATTTCCATGCTCAGAAATTCTCTATGCCTTATAGCTTGTCCTCAAGCTTAGTGCTTGGGGCCATATTGTCAGAAAATCACAAAAATTTGAAATTCTGTGGAATGAGAAACTGAACTTACCAGGAGATGCGCTTGACTGAGGTGAGTTGATTGGTGTGCTTGGTTTTTGGAGATCTCAAGTATTCACCTTCCAAATCATACTTGCAAGATTCAGCTTCTCCAACTTCCAGTTGTTTTCTGGTTCAGCAGTTTTATGGTGCAGCTATAAAACTAGGGTTTGACTTTCCCAGAGACTCACTCACACAAAAACCTTGATTCCAGGCTCAATAGATGCACTCTAGGAGGGTGCAAATTTCTATTCAAGCAATTTCTCGAAAATAAAAAATTTTCCCGAAACCCTAATTTCTTCCAGGGAGAGAGAGAAGGCTTTTTCACCTTGTGAAAGTTGTCCTATTCAACCTAGCTCTGAAACCATGTTAAAATTCCATATTCTAAGCTATATTATTAGCATTTAATTTCAATTTCATAACAAAATCATATAAACAGGATCACTGAAAGAAACAGTATCACAAGAACAACACAGATTTATCCTAGGAAACCCCTAAAGGGAAAAACCCAGCAAAAGCTTCCTCAATATAGATGCCCCAAAAGATAAAAGGTAAAACCAAAAGACTAATCCTCCTCCTTCTCCAGCTATAGCTCTGTCTCTCTCTCTCTCTCTAATGCGCTACACAAGTGAGTGTGAGTGTGTTCAAATGAGAAGCACCTCACCTCTATTTATATTCTTTCGTTCACTTAATAATTAATTCAGTTATGTAGGCTCGAGTAATCCTAATTTAATTATGTAGGCTCAAGTAACCACAACTAGGGTACTAATGACCCGACTTACAACAAAGGGGACTTCCTCATGACTCTTATTAGTTCTCCCAATTAGAAACATCGGGGTATAAAGAAATACAAGTGATTCTCCCGGTAGGAACATCGAGGACCACAAAAAAATACATATAGAATATTATTCGAAGTTACAATAATTCAACAATACCAACACCATATGTGCAGGATTGGAGAAGAGTCTATACAACCTACTTACCAAATTTTTGAAAAAAATATTTATCAATGAACTTGTACTAGCTTACTCTAACATGTACCAACTCGTTCTAAGATTTACCAACTCTTAAACTACATTTCAAACAATTACTTCTTCTCGAAATCACTGAATCGACTACTTTTATCAAATGTTGCAATCCCTATCTTTAAATTGCTCAACCGTGAATTCTGGAATAATAAAAAAAACTTCTCAAATAAACTACTATGTCTTAATTGCAATTTCCAATCAATCCATTACAGAAAACTATCTTTAAATGAAATTCCAAACGCAACTGAATGCTATAAACAAAGTATCAAAACTTAAAACAACAATTTTCAAAATTAGAATGTAGATCAAAATTTCATATTGAGATAGGGGAGCCTTCCCATCATCAATAATGATAAGCATATAATATCATCAGGTGAAATAAAACCACTAGCAAAAAATATATTAATTTGCAAACAATGATTCTCCAGTTCACACCTATCTGTATAAATGTAAAAAAAACTAATATAATCACTCTTGTTGCTATCTATATTTCTATATATGCCTCTATTCCCCTCTACATATACTACCTCTTCTATTTTGTATATCTGTCAAGCATCTCAACTTTTCTCTTATACATAATTTTAATCTGTCACATTCCATCTCCTAGTACCATGCCTTGTGCCTCAAGATAGGAAATACAGTTATTATGAAATTGTTACATTGTAGTCGAATGAGGATTTTAGTGCAACTGAATGCATCATTGTAGAAGAGATATTCATTGAATATGTTTATTCCAAATCATGCAAAAATCTCCTGAGTCAATTCCAAACATCTGCGCTTTTCATGATTTTTTATGGTCGCCTTAATCTCATGACATGAAGTGTCATTAGATAAGGTAGTATAGTTGTTCATTATTTTGAGAAAACCACATACTAAATATTAATAGATTGAATATTTAAATGAATCCATGATTTGCATTGAATAAAGGTATTGAATGAATATTTAATCGTTTGATTCCTCTGTGCAATGTGTCACTACCCAAGCAAACACAAATTAAACAGAATCCAAGATTTTTATGCGTGAAGTACTTCCATCTTGGAACCCTGGTGGAATTCTACTTAGCCTTCCAACACTTCACGACCTAAACCTCAGCATCGTTCTTCTATCCTGGCAGCATTTGTTTCAGGCCAATTTCTAAAACAATTTTCTCAAACTGAACGAGTCTTTGGTTGCCTGAACTAAGTCCCCAACTTCACTTCACAAGAGATGTCTGATTATATAGTTGTAATATATTATAATATTCATAATAATATTCAAAATCAGAACTAAAGTTGATCTTGTGCAACAGAACTTGATCTATGCAACAGGAACTCTATTTGCTTAAGAAAAGAATTCATAATTATGAGAAAATTAGCAATATGTTCATGAAGGAAGCCAATAATTTGGAAAAAAAGAGAGGAAAAATATGCTAATTATTTAGTCAAACAAAGACATGGTTCTGATGAGGGGAGTGACTCTCTCCAAAGCATTAACAAGAGACTCATCCAATCTGGTGATGGTGTAGATCAAGCTCAAGTCGATTCTCAGGCTTCAGAGTTCCTGTACAGAGTTAACCATCTGTATCCTAGAGTGATTCTAGAGCACGAGGGAGTTGTTGCATGAGTTAGATATGGATATGGTGGTGTGGACCTTCCTCGTTAAGAGGCAGTGTTGGAAAGTTAACTTTGAAGGTCCTCTTTCATATTTTTGGTGTGGTGTGATAAAGAGGACTTAGACTTTGTCCTTTGTATATTTATGTATAAAGTGAGTTATATATAAATAAAGTGATGTTTTGTACTTTATAGAATGTGTCTCACTTAAGTTATTATTTAATCATTTAAGTGAATTAATTACTAAATGTGGGTGCATTAAATGATGGCCCTTGATTTTGTAAATGTATCTTAACTCTAGATTAGGTAATTAGATAGGTGGTTACAAATTTTAAGGTATAAAACAAGAGATAAAAGACAATTTTAGCACACCATTAATAAAGAGAGAGAGAGAGAGAAGAAATACCCTAGAGTGGAATGAATCCCAAGGAGCAAGTATCAGCACATTTCCCAAGGCATCCAGAATTGTACAACATCCAGTCTGGAAGTGACAATACATCACACGTGTGGGCACATTTCTCGACGTACTTTTTTTGCATTAATTGCAGTCTAACAGGACGTACTGCTACATTAAATTATGTCATGTATGGGCACAAATTTTGAGGCAAACCGTACAACAAAAAGAATAGTCATACAATGCACGTGTGAAGGTCATATAGCAGTTCGTACAACTGTTAATGGGCACAAAAATTGAGGTATATTGGTGTTGTTACAGTTTAGGTATTTTGGTCAATGAGGGTTGAAGGAATGATTTCATGTGTAGATGGAAACATTTCTGTGCATTTTTCTTAATAATAATTTTCTTCTTTCTAGGGTTTTCCCCAAGAGTTGGGTTTTTTCCGGGTTTGTTGACCAAAATATCTGTGTTTTCACATGTGAATCAATACTTCAATATTGAGAAGATATTTAATATGGTGGTTTTTATTTCAATTTTAAGAGTAAATTTTAATCATAAACCCTAGACATTCAAGAGTTCGACAGAATCCGTGAATGAAATATCTATGTTAATGTCATTTATTTTCTTTAATGATGGCTACAGATCGTCGCCAATTCTTAAGGATAATAGTGAAATATATTTAATGAGTGTCACCATAACCTCATTGGTGATGGTTAAAATGGACTTCATCACCAAAAGGTTGAATGTCTCCAAAGGCATCATAGCCAAAAGTGAAGGAGATATTGAGACACGTTAAGCTTGTCACTAATAAGAATCAATCATGATGGTCAGATACCATTGCCAATTCTATAGGAAAATAATGGAATAGCTTCAATGACCATCACCCTAACCTCATTGGTGACGGTTTGAATGGCCTCTGTCACCCAAAAAGGAGCATCGCTAAAGGCGACGCAACTAAGAAAAAGGAGATATGGAGACAGACAAGCTTCGTAACCAATAATCATTATTAATGTGGTTTGTGAGATTTTCACATGGAAAACAACAACAGTGACATATATTTAATGAGCATCATCATAATCTCATTGGCGATGTCTGAGAAAGGACCATCACCATCTCGATTCAAATTTTAAAAAAAATTGTTACATACCTTCAAGGATAGTCACTGAAGTTTTATTAATGATGATGGTCAAAAATAAGCATCACCATTAATTTCTACAATGGTGACATGAATAAAATTAATTCTCACCATTGAATTTTCAATAGTGACGGTCACAAAATTAAACATCACAATTAATTTCTACAACGGTGGCGTGCAGAAAATTAAATGTCAGCTCTAATCCAAAATTTAAAGTGAAACGTTGAGGCTCTAAACTTTTTCCCTCTTTTATGTGAGTTTAGAAGTGACTTTGTGGTGCATCCCTGCAGGGTTCTACAACAAAGAAAACAATACAAGACTACAACAACACAACAGCACAACCTCTTCCAAGAAACAATGTCAAACACTTCCAAACACAGAAAATAACATTAACATTTATCATTTAGCTATTAAAATTTGCTCATAAAATGGCATATTACATGGCAATTACAGATTTGAGAGGAACTCTTGATTCATAGAAAACTTTAAAATGCCCCTCTGGTCTCAATCTCAGGTAGGGTTTACAATTTATTAACTAGAATTCAAATGTAGAAAATTATTACAAATATTTGGTCTCAACTGCTCTGCCTACTATTCCCTTTCACGTTATTCTCTTTGCTCTTATCTACACTCCATCTTCTCTTCTTCTACCCTAAAATTTCTTGGTGGTAGTTTCAACCGTTTCCTTCCCCTCCAAAAATCCGATCCTACACTAATTTTGGTCATCAATAGCTTATACAGTTAATCGTTCCTCGCTAAATAATTCTGAATTTGATCCTTAGTGACATTAAAATAGTGTAACAACTAATATCTAAAAGGGTGCCACGTAAACCTTCGTAGTCATGGAAAAAATCTCAAAATCACGCCTAATGATTCGTGCTAACCATTTTTTTAAACATCATTAAGAGAAAATTTAAAACACTACGATAAAATCGAAACCATTAGCACTTAATCAGTCCAATAATCTTAAGTCGTTGATGTGTTTTTTCCTGTGCGTGAACCCAAGCATAGGATTTTTCCTTCAATGGTCCTAATTATCCCAGTATCTCATCCCAGTCGTCAATGGAACTCCCCAATCATGCACATACCCACGTTTATTCCCAATCACAAAAAGTTGTGATTCACTGTCGAGCATCACCTCAGGGAAATCCTGAACCATTCATGGTAGCTAATGGAAGGAAACTAAAACTAAAAAGTTGTGTCCGATGATGGTCTAGATTGAGTCTCGCAATAACTGTAAAGTAAATCGCAATCGTCTGTAATCTTGAATGGAAAAAAACAAGTCCCATATGAGTTTGTGTCATCAACGATATAGATTAAAAGTGCAACAAGCATAAATAGATCTCAGTCGTCAATGAAAGCTTGATAAAAAATAAAGAACATAAGAGAGCTAGTATGTCAAGAACTTGATAGATATTTTAAAGAAGATCTGAATTGTTGACGGGATATTATACCTTCACCAGAAAAGTAGTATTTTTGGGTACAACTCGGCACCAACTTAAATATCCATAAAAAAAAGTAAGTCGAAAATTTCACCAAGATATGTCCTTGCCGCCATCTATAATGATTATCATGATATATACCATTGTCTATACCATTTGCACCAACTATCCATCCAAATTTCTGACTATAAGTTCCCCTAATCTAGAAAATGTGTCAGTTGTGATCCATACATCACTTAAATGGTCATTGGTGAAGAATTGAAGGATCTTGAAAGCTTAAAATTTTAAAAATAGAAAAAAAACTCATAGTTTAGCTCTCTAAACTAGGAAGAACATTAGAGATGAGTAATTACCAGTTTATGCTTCTAAGTCCGGGGGCGCATGATATTAGAAAATACATTCAAAGCTCCAGTTCAGACAATTGAAATGCATCCAAGAAAGTAATTTTTTTCATCTTTTCAGTCTAATAATCACGTGTAATGGTTGCATAGTTCCTCAAAATATCAGTTCTTAATTTCTTGATATCCTGTGTATATGATATCCTCATATATTTCCCCCTTTTAAGCGCTTTAAATCGTGACTACTTCTGTGGTGCCTCAAAAACCTTAAAATGGGTAGGAATAAAATTGCTATGTCCTAGTCAACCTCTTATGCATCCCTTTCAAATAAGTCAAACCTTTCTGACACCTCTTCAACTCATTTACCATATTTTATAGAATGATGGGTTGAGGTTGGTCCTCCTTATACCAAAGTATTGGCCAAAAATTGATTGGAGTATCCTTGTGGAAACTTCAAAATGTTCAAGGAAAATCACCCAAAATGGGTATATTTTTTGAGTCCCAGTTGGACTAACATTTAATCCATGGTGTTTTCTTGTTTCCTGAATTTGTTCAATTTTGTGTCAGTAATTATGATAGTGCAAAGGAAGTCGCCCGTCAAGTCCAATGATTGAAGAATCCTCTTCAATATTTATGCTAAATCCATCACAAACATGTTGGGAAGTACAAATGATGGTACTCAATTTTCCTTGGAAAAACAAGCTACATATTATGCAAATCAATATACCTGTCAGAGAGAGACAATACAAAGACACCTAGTGCATGTACCAAATTAGCAGATGATTCATCTTGAGCATTGGATACGAACCAACTTGTCACCATGGAACCAACAAACTCTCTCTACCTTTACCATCATACTGGGTAAATATTTTGATGAGAAGGTTGATGAAGGAATGACAACATTGATTTATATATCTAATATTCATAGCCTTCCCAATATCAATTATCCAAAATCCCTAGAAGTAGGGATCATAAACCAGTTGGCAGCGTTTGAAGAAACTGAGGTTTTTCATATATTATTCCTACCTAGTTTACTTGTTGAGTTTCTATCAATATCGCCATTTTGAGAACCTTGAGCTATGAAAATTTGAGGATGGAATACCAAACAAAGTGTATGATTGGATTCCTTGGATAAAACAAGGAGAAGGAAAGGATGTCTCCTAGATATTATTTGTGTCCATATTTATGTATCGAGCATTTACATTAATTCGAGGGAAAGAACCAGAACGTGTGCCTTAAGAAACCAAGTTGTATTTGCAACTTGGAGAATCTACGAAAATAGGTGATTTTTACATGCAATGGGAGTACACAATGATCAGGTTGTATGGCACTAAATCAACTCCTCACAGATTACCCAAACTCCTTACCCCTTGGACTTTTTTCCTTGAATATGTAAGTCAGATGATAGAGGTAGATGATCTTCATTATTTTCAATCTAATAAGAAGGGTAGAACTGTATTCCCAATATCAATGGGAGTATATTCTATTAATCATAAGAGAGGTAATACGATAGTTGTACAAATCAATAAAATATTGCTCTGCCTTTGTACATGTTAATGTTTTAGCAAAATCAGAGTTGATTGAACTTTAAAACTTTTATCAAACAATTTCAACACTTATGAAACTTTATATCCACCGCATAATAAACTTTATATCAGCCACGTGTGAATCTCATGAGTAAATAAACCACATAAAATAATCAACCATAAGATACAATATATACCCTGGGAAAACCCTCCAAACACAGAGGATGAAAAACCCAGGACTTCTTTGAGTATGATAGATAGATTCACAAAGAATGATTTATAACACATAAGCATATTGCTCCATAAGAGATATCAACCCAACAGTAAAGAAGACAAATCCAATGCAACCCTACAAAAACAATTGTACACAAATGTGTATGCAACTTTCCATATGCCTAGCATATTGATAACAAGCCAAAACACATAGCATACAGAAGGGGGGGAATAGGATACTTAGTAAACACACTGAGGTAAACACAATGAGATCAATACATGGCACATTCACTAGGAGTAACATGCACTAGAACTCCTCTCATGAAATCATTAGCGCCCTCCTAAGCTCCAGTGTCAAACTAACACTTGAGTTACTCTTGCATGCACAAAACATGTGACCTCCTTCTTTATTTAGCTTTAATTGGTTTCTAACTTACTTGAACTGAATGTGATCTTCTTGAACTGAATAAATTGAACTTAATCTTCAACTAAATGTTAGGAGACTAACTTAAACTCTTTGGTACTTCACAATCAGTGTCACCCATGCACAAACACTTTGCATGAATCAAGGAGATGTTCCTTGTTTAACTGACACAGTCTTTATTTACAACTTAGGATTAACTAAGACCTTCATAATTAGCCTTCACTCTAGGCATACATGTGCAATTCGAATTCATTCTCTTTCTCTATGTTATATCTCATTATTATAAATTAAATACTACATGGTTCATATGTATATTAATTATTTAATCATCTTATCATATCATACTCAGAAGAGTAGTTCCATACTAATGATCATATGTATTACCCTGGGTCATATAGTCATATGATAAAGGAATTGAATCTATGGGTAGCTAATCCCTAAAGGAGGCTTATAGCATCTAGTGACCATGACTAGAAATACATAAAATAGTATATCCACATGACTTGACACAACACAAGTCTAGACTTTGATACAAAACCAGTCTAGAATTTGATACAACACAAGTCTGTAGTCTTGATATGACAAAAGACCAAACTTGACACAACACAAGACTCCAATATTGATACACACAAGATTATGATCTTTACATAACACAATATCACAATACAGGAATCTTACATGAATAGGAATTGATACAACACATTGTCCTAACTTGATACAACACAAGTTTCCTTAACTTAATACAACATAAGTTCCTGACTTGATACAACACAATTCCTTTAACTTGATACAGCACAAGTTTACGAACTTGATACAACACAGGTTCCTGACTTGATACAACACAAGTATCATGGAGAGTGAATCCTAATGTTGTACATTTAACACTCCCTCTTAGTGAGGGAGACATTATATGCCATACCAAGATTATCTCATAAGTATCTAAACCTTGTCACAAATAGAGGCTTTGCCAACACATCTACAATCTTCTCATCAGTAGCTATGTACTAAATTTTCACAATACCTTTCTGTACCATGTATCGAATGAAGTGATACTTCATTTCTATGTATATTGTCTTGTCATGAAACACTGGATTTTCAGAAAGATTTATACAACTCTGATTGTCACACCTAATCACTGTAAGCTCAAGCTTATCATCGAACAATCCTCCCAGTAGATTTATCAGCCATGGTACATATCTACAAGCAGTACTAGCAGCAATGTACTCGACCTTTGCGGTACTCTCGAAAATTGATCCCTACTTTCTGCTAGACCAAGAAATCATAGCAGAACCCAAGTTGGAACAGTATCCAGAAGTGCTTTTTCGATCCAGAATGTTGCCACCCCAATCGGAGTTAGAATATCCAAGTAGTAGCACTTGTCCATTGGAGGCATGCTTGATTCCATAATCAATCGTACCACAAAGGTACTTCAAAACATGCGTTGTTGCAACCCATTGTCTGTGTTTAGGATATGCCATGAACTTACTCAAAATGCTAACTGCATAGCAAATGTTTTGCCTCGAGTGTATCAAGTACATCAGTGATCTAATCAGCTGTCTACAAAGAGTGGGGTCTATTGGATCTAATCCAATATCAATCTCATTAAGTTTCCTTAAATTTGAAAACATTGGATTACTCATGGATTTACAATCCACCATGCCAAATCTATGCAAGATGTCTACAGTGTACTTCCATTGAAATAGAAATATCTCATCATTTATTTTCCATATCTCAAGGCCTAGAAAGTAGTGCATCATACCTATGTATTTCATCTCAAACTCTGAGGTAAGCTCCCTCTTACACCCAGCACCCAATATTTCCTCTCCAGTGAGGAATAGATCATAAACATACATAAAACAGTATTAAAGGTTGGTTCTCCACTACTTTCAAGTACAAGTTTAGATTGGTTTCACTCTTCGAGCAACCTAGTTTCTAAAGGTATATATCTACTCTGTCATACCAAGCTTGGGGAGCTTACTTTAACCCATATAAGGCTTTCTTAAACTTGCACACATGGGACTCCTTCCCATGAAATAGAAATCCCTCAGGCTGCTCAATGTAAACCTCTTCCTCAACCTCACCATTGAGGAAGGCAGTCTTCAAATCCATATAGTGAATATTCCATCCCAATACTGATGCAAGTGAAATCACAGATCTAATGGTGGTATATCTAGACACAAGAGAAAATGTCTCTGCATAATCAATGCCCTCTTTCTGAGAGAAACATCAGGAAACAATTATTCCTTTGTATTTTTCCACAATGTCATTCGCAACATGTTTTATCTTGTAAATCCATATGGAAGTAAACAACTGACTTCTATACGAGTTTGGGAACAACTTCCCAAACATCATTCTTCAGTATATATTGATATTCTTTTGTCATAGAAACTTTCCATGCTTATTTCTCTGCAAATTCTTCATATGATGAAGGCTCGTATTCATTGATGTCACTCATCAATGCAACATATCCTGAATATCTATCATTTTTTTCCGCTCTTTGGTAGAACCCACTGGTGCTCCATGATTTTCAGCATCTTTCAATATATCTCGACACTATTCTTCCCTCCTCTTTGCAAGAGGTTCATTAACCAACTCAACTTGTTCATCAATGACAAGTATATTTGAATGCGATGTTGTATTCTCCCTCTAAACTTCAGAAGGGGAAGAATCATCATCAAGGTCTTCTGATATAGGAGACTCATGTTCTTCAGTCTTGTAGGAGGAGCTATTTGGCTAAGCCAACTAGACTCACTAGTTGACTAATTGTATATTAGATCGACCTCATAGTTCGTTTCAGTTGGTTGAACCGACAGGTAGTTTTTGTAACTATTTTGTAAACATATATATGTTTTTGAACTAGATAGATACTTGGTTCAGTTTATTGTATGAACCCATATGTGCTCTTGAGTACTATAATATGTTATTATGTATACCATTCCTGTCTCTTCTTCTATTATTGTTATATGATTCTTTATGTGTATCATTAGTAACCTTGCAATCTGATTGATTACAACATTAATGTCGTTTTCGGTGGTACATATACTAATGAAATGACTATTACTAGATGATTTCAAAGCAGGAGATTAAGAATTGGTGGGAACATAACATTGTGAATTATTTGCAGAATTACACCAGAAGAAATAGACTGACTATTTCCCAAGCAAAGGAGAAGTTTTTCTCTGAAACAAATGAAAAGTTTGTCGAGTACGTACCTCAGTCTCTAAAAAATATACTGGATGAAACAACTGACAAAAGATAAATATCAACAGTTACTCCAGAAGTTAACAATGTGAGGCCGCACAAATTTGTCGGAGTGGTTCAAAATAATTGTTGATGAGTTCTGTGAGGAGAGAGCAGTTGACGAAATAGTCTATGTTGATAGTATCAAAGAGATATTCTACAATGACATCACCGAATAGTTCCTATGTTTGTTTTCAACACTTTTTTTCAAGTTCTTGATCGACAAGGGTGCAGGTCACATTGTCCAACCTCGTCCACTTCTGATAACTCTGCCATCTAACACAAACTGGGTGGCCAAGCAGAAGGAGTGGGAGAAATTTGTTCAAGAAAGAGAGTGGGAGTACTTATTAAACAAATAGACAGTTCCACCCGGGATTTCTAAAAATTGTTTGGGTTGGCTATGGGGGGTATCTGGTAATGTTCTGTAGTATAGTAGAGAGATTCTAGTCTATTAATGAAGAAAATACCGACACCGGCGATGAAAAGTTGACACAAAAATGAGAAAAATATAGCAGTTACTCACAAAATCACTCCGGATATACAGAAGATAGAACAAGAGAATATGAGAAAGAGAAGGGAATAAATTAGAGAGCAAGTTGTTGTGCGCCAACAAGGGAGAATGACAAATATAGTGACAGAGCAAGAAGGAAATCCATTAGAGTCGAGTCACAACTGACATGAAGAGGGTGTCGATGAAGAATTGTCACCAATGGAGGAATATTTGTGGATAGAGTGTGATAGATCTCTCTAAGTAGACATACCCCAGAGTATCACGCCTCATTCCCCGTTGAATTCAAGTCAGAGTGCCCAAATGCAGGATATTGTTCAGGAATATTTAGGACTACGAGCTGGAGAACTAGGTGTAAGTAGTCGACTAAAAGGTGAAGGAAATGATGTGGATCATCTTGTAATTAATTGACTATAGGAAGGAAACTGGGTTACTTTTCAACCCTCTCCATCTAATCGCAGTATGCATCTAGTCTACTCATATCATGAAGGAGCGCCCCCAAGCCAATCACAACTTTAGATAACATACTGGACCAGTCGGAGTCACAAGTGAGGGTACCCTAGTCTTAGCTATTTACTTGGGTATCTATTGAAGGAGTCGACATAAATCGAACTCTAGTCAAAGTGTACCAACTGTTACAGAAAAATATTCTCACGGAAACAAAAATTCTGTCGAGAATAGATGTACAGAAAAAAAGAAGTTACAAAAAGTAACCCACCACAACCACCACCACCCCCTCCACCACTTGAATAAGATATAGACGTCAAATATATGGTGCACGTGTCTGAACACATTCCCCTCTATGAGGGTGATGAAGATCCCAGATGACATTGGTTCATCTGTGAGTCAACTTGGGAAGCAAATGTTGTTACTAGTGAAGATCAACAAATGGACCAGTTTGCTGGTGCTCTACGTAAGAGAGAACTAACATGGCACATTACGTATACAGAAAAAATGTTGAATGCCACTAAATCCCAAATCAAACAACAGTTTATGTCATTCTTCAAAACACCAGATGCAAAACATCTAGCAGCAAAGAAGTTGAAAACTGCAGTCCAGAAACTGACCGAAACAGTTCGGGAGTACGATAAGAGATTCAAAGACTTACTAAGGCAGTTGGAGTATAACATAGATGAACAACTACTGATCCAATGTTTTGTTGCAAGACTCTTACACAAAATCTTAATGCATATCCAACTAGACAACTTCAACACTTATGAAGATCCATTAACTAAGACGTTACAAATAGAGATGGACGAGGATTATCCAGTAAATCTTGTCGATAGTCACATTGAAGAACAATTGGATATTATGCAGAAATAAATATGGGAAATAAGCCTCGAAGGAAAATAAGTATGGTGTACTAAATTCTCGACCGTCAGGCATACAAAATACTACTGTCGACAGGAAGAACATCGACAAGATATTTGGTTTATTCAACCAAAATGATTTTTCCACATATGCCAGGAGCATGACCTACATGTGACAAAAGTTTGTCCATATAATATGAAAAATGAAAAAACTCGTTTGTGTGCAATATGTGAAGTTAAAATCCATTCGACAGAAGAATGTCAGCTAAACTTAAAAAACCGACAAAAATACTAGGAATTTTACCAGATGAACGTTGTTGCACAAAATAATGATCATACAAGGAATAATAATCACTAGAATGAGAAAAATAATCAAAGGTATGATGACCAAAGATATGATCGTCAGTATGACAATAATCGTCATGGAGTATTTTTCAGGTCGAGGTCGATACTCGAGGAATAGAGAGAACAAACCACGTCAACCAATCCAGTGCTATAATTGTTTAAATGAAGGACATCGACATGTTGACTTTCCATACAAGGATCAAACTGATCTTAAATTTTGTACAAGTTGTGGTGTCGGTGATCACTCCTTGGAGGATTCCTCCACCATGCTTGAAAAAATTAATAATAATAAAAATAGTAATGTCTTGTCTAGTGTTCAAAAATGTGATGTTGTTCGAACTAAGAACTTACAAATCGTCACTCGACAAGGCATAAAAATTGGCATGGATAATCCAAAAATAAGAAAAATAAAGAATAAAGAAGAATATCCTAACCCCGTTATACAAAAACAACTATATAATGATGTGTCGAACATATTTCAAGAATTATATACACAAGGAGAAACTAATGATGCTCGACATAAGATATCTCAAGAATCAATTCATTTGATCAATACCGATAATTATGTTGCAAAGTTAATCGACTTAATGTACAATATTAAGAATAAATATGTTATAAACAAGCAAGCTAAAAGCATATGTAGCCTGAATCAAAAAGATAAAAATGATGCTTACCCTTTAGTCGACCTGGAAATTGAAGGTTACCACATCCGACAAGTCGTTCTTGACTTTGGATCACGGGTAAACATTATGACCAGGGACACATGGGAACAATTGGGTAAACCTTGACTTAATGAATCTGACATATACTTAAAGTTATAAAATCAAGGACTAATTGAACCCATTGTTGTCTGGAATAATTTCAACATGAATATCAAAGGTATCACTACAAAAGTCAACTTTGAAATAATTAATCCTAAGGAAGGACCTAGTTCCTTTCCATATTTAGTATGAAAACCATGGGGTCGAAAGATGAAGGCATCAATTTCACTAGACAAAGAAAGAATAAAACTTAAAGGAAATGGGAAAAAAGTTATTGTTCCAATTCATCCATCACTAGGAGACCCATGGACAGAACCTATAGATCAAGAAGTTGATGTTCGACAATTGTACCAAATACAGATTAACGAGGATTATGTTGAACCGAACATATATGGAGAACTTCACTTAGGAAATCCAGACTCTATTCGGTATAATTCAGACGCGGAATTATATAATTGGGAAATGGAAAATTATGAATTGCAAGCAAGGGAATGTTGGACCATTCAAGTCATTCCTAAAAATCAAACTCAACAATGTTTCTCTGTCTCTATAATTCCTAAAATATTTGAACGAAAAATTAGAGAGTATCCATCCCTAGCGCCAATGAAAAAAGAAACATCAAGCCAACCATCACTTAAGTATAAAGAACGAGAATCAGCAGTCCTGCATATAGAACAAGTTTCTAAACATATAGGTGAACAAGGTCGACTTCAAATTCTAGTCGAAACATTTACGGGACAAGCTGCTCAATGGTGGGATACCCACCAGTTGAGACTACAAACATGGTCGAAAAATTCAACGTATTTTGTTGAAATATTTCGAGGAAAGAAGCTAAAAAATTAATCACAAATACCAGTCTTTACACAAGGAAAGGATCCTGAAAAGCACATCATTACATGCGAAAAAGAATGGAAAAGACTAGGATATAAAGACGAACGAATATGGCCACACCTATTCCCATCGACATTAGATGATTTTCCAAACAAATGGTACAAAATGGAAGAAGCACGAGGTGAAGCATTCTTATGGAACGAACTAAAAGAAAATTTCATTAAGGACTTCAAATTTATACCTGAAGATGACCTACTAGTCGAAGGTGCAAAGCAAATAAAAGCATTTGTAAAACTGATTGTTAATAGTACTTCGACATAAACTCACAACCAATCGAATGTCTCATGTCATAATATTCGGTTAACCAAAATACCACAGTCGATATGACTTCGACTAGAAACAAAACATACAATTGGAAAAAAATTTCAATGGAAATCTGACCATCCTGAAATGACAAGACCAATCAAAACAATATTTAAAGTCAAAACAACAGAAAAAGAGGATCCCGAAAGGTTAATAGAAAAATATTTTCCACCGGCATTTTCAAAATTTAAAGAAGGGATTCGAAAAATCAACAAAAGTAAGGCACCAAAGTGGATAGATGTGAAGATAAAAACAAAATAAGTCAACATATCCAATGATGATAGAGCAAAAATTGAAAATATTGGCGACTACTGGAATGAACAACAAATAGCAGAAATTGTCAACCTACTAAATAATTTCAAGATTTTTTTGGTTCGGACTATAAATATCTCAAAGGACTTGTAGAAGAGATGGGAGAAATTAAAATCGACGTAAAACCCTAGGAAAACCCCGTGAAGAAAATCCTTGTACAAACTAGCACATAAATATAAGGAAATTGTAAAAACGAAAATTGACAATATGCTAGCAACCGGAATCATCTACCCTATTGACCAATAGGAATGGGAAATCCCAATGGTTGTTCAATAAAAGAAACATGACCCGACATGACTAATAATTTGCATTGACTTTCAAGAATTGAACAAAGTAACACTTACAGACCCATTTTCGACTCCTTTTGCAGATGAAATTCTTAACCAAGTTGCAGGACATGAATGTTACTCATTTACAAATGGTTTCTCAGGTTACAATCAAGTACCTACCGCCAAGGAATACCAAAAGAAAACAACGTTTGTATGTGAATTTGGTTCATTTTCCTACAAGGTTATGCCATTTGGTCTAAAGAATGCACCAGCTATTTTTTCACGAATAGTTCTTAAAGCATTTCAAGAATATATATACAAAACAATGGTTGTGTACTTTGACAATTGGACAATCTATTCTACAATGAAAGATCATTGTAAATGGCTACGAATCATGCTTGAAAGATGGCGACAGATATAGCTATCCCTTAATATTAGAAAGTATATCTTTGCAATGCTGATAGGAATTTTATTAGGACACATTGTATGTAAATAAGGTATTAAAGTCGAATTCTCTAAAATTAAAATAATCCTCGACATAAAACCGCTAGTAGATATGAAACAGGTAAGAATATTATTGGGGCATACAAGGTATTACATAAAATTCATTCGAAATTATTCAGATATGACATATCCATTAGAAGAATTATTAAAATAGAATCAAGAATATGAATGGACCAAAGAATGCGATATATCCTTCAACATTTTAAAGAAAAAACTAGTCGAATAACCTATTCTACGATTTTTGAATTGGTCAATAAAATTTCATGTACATATTGATGCATCTAGCATAGCAATCGGTGTGATACTAACGCAACCTGGTCATGATGGAATGGATTATCCAATTGTATATAGTAGCAGAAAACTAAATAAGGTTGAACGAAATTACTCAACAACAAAAAGGGAAGCACTAGAAATGGTATTTGCGCTTCAGAAGTATCGACACTACTTGATAGCTAATCCCTTTGTGTTTTACACTAACTACCGGGAATTAAAATATTTAGTGAATAAACCTTTACATCATAGTAGAATATGTCATTGGTTACTATTATTTCAGGAATTCGAGTTAGAAGTCATAGCTCGACCGAGGGAATCAAATGTTAGACCATACCACTTGTCGACAATCGACACAGGGGAAGAACTGACTGGAATAGAAGATGACCTACCAAATGCACATCTGTTCCGAATTTAAGTTGTACCTTACAAATTAGAATAAATTTCCCAATTATTAGAAGACAGACAAGCACCAAATGGAATGAGCAATAAAAAGAAGAAAATCCTAGCAATGAAAGTTGCACCTTACAGTATAATAAATGGATTCCTCTATAAAATAGGTTTATATCAGGTACTCGGTCGATGTGTTCTTGACCTTTAAAGAGAAATTATAATGCATGAAGCACATTATTATGGCCCAACTGGAGAACATTTTTAGTCAAACAATACTGCTAAGAAAATCCAACAGTTGGGATTATGGTGGTCGACATTATACCGATATTGTTGAATATTTGTAAGCAAATGTGACCATTTCCAACTACTAGGTCGGCCTCTACCAAGTACTAAAATGCTTTTAATATCAGTTAACCCAAGTTTAACATTTGAAATTTGGTTGATTAACTTTATAGGACCATTTCCAATACCGGCTAGAAGGACAGGAGCACAATATATTATTACAGCAATCGAATATATCACTAAGTGGGTAGAAGAAGAACCTGTCGAAACCTGCTCAAGTGAGGTAGCCGCGAAATTATATATGAGAATTTATTATTACTAGATTTGGTTTTCCACTGACCTTGATCAGTGTTAAGGGGTCACATTTTATAAACAAAACAATTGCAGCTTTGACAGAACAATTTAAAATTGAACATTGAAAGAGTACAGCATAACATCCTCAATCTAATGGTGCAATCGAATATTTCAACAAAACATTGAATAGAGTCCTAACAAAAATATGTAATACCGACAAAGATGATTGGGACAAAAAAATTCCCACAGTCTTATGGGAATACATAAAGGTGTATAAACGATCGGAAGATCATACAACATTCTGACTTGTTTATGGATAGGAAGCCATTGTTCCATTACACTTTAAACAAGAAACACCTATAATTGCTGACATATTACGCATTTATGTCAAAGATGCTAGGAAAGAATGATTAACACAATTATCTAATCTAGAATAACATCGACTGATTGCAATGAAACACCAAGAGATCCAAAAATGACAGCAAAAATCTTGGCATGACTGAAATATTAAAAATAAAAACCTGTCAGTTGGAGACCTTGCGTTGTTATATAACAGTTGAGTAAAATAAAAACATAAGAAATTACACATGTAATGGATGGGACCATACATTATTGAAGGAATCAAAACGAATGGATAAGTCCGACTAAAAACATTACAGGGAAGTGTATTTCAGAAACTTGTTAATGCTGCCCAACTAAAATGATATGAAAATTAAAAAACAAAAACAAAAAATGGTTATATAACGAGAAACAAAAATTGAAAAAAAAAATCAAATACTATAAAAAACTAAATTCAAACACAAAGAAAACACTACATAAAATAAATATGACGGGACCTTGGGTGAATTCTCAGGTAGGAAGCAGTATATTATCATCTAAAAGACACAACCATCGACATAATCGACACAACGAATACTGGTCATTCCACCGACTTCACCATGATTTCGACACACACCGACATAAAGAAGGACCAACAATCCAATCAATTAATAATGATCATCAACATACAAAACACAAAATATAGCATGGATTAAAAAAACCTTTGACAGATCATCCTTCACAATAAAATCCACCATTAACACAACAATTAATACCTCCATCTACTACACCTCCACCTGCTCCAGTTATTCCCACTATAAATACTGCAGCGAACGAGAACCAGACCTCATTTTGTGAAGACCTAGAGAATCAGAACAACCAAAACCCTTAGACTAAGTTACCTATTTGTGAACCAGAGAATTAAACCGACATAATGGAACCCAAGAAGACAAGTACAAGGTCTGTAACAAACAAAATTAAAGAGCTAGAAAAAGATAGCATTCCTTTGGTACAACAACTTCATAATGTTCACAATACGAAAGTTATTGAAACGTCATGGACAAGAATATGGAAGGAAATCAAGGATTGGGGATACCAAAATGGAAAACTGACAAAGGAATCTCAAAAGCTAAGCGTAAACAATCCTCGGTTATATGAATGCACCTCTAATGGACAGCTTTGCAGGAAAAAAGGACATAATTGCACAGTTCATTGTTAGCAGATATCACAATGGTAAGTTATATTTCAACAAACCTATTGAAATCTCAGGTAACATGATCTGCAGGCTTACCGGTCTGTCGAACAAAGGAGAACTGGTACATATGAGGTCAAACCCAGGCCTAATGGAGAAACTAACAGGAACAGCAGCATGAAAGAATTCACGGGGACTAATAATCATCCAAATCCAATATAGCATGCCAAAGATAGTTGCGAATATTATTTCTGCAGGTTTGATAAGAACAGGACGAGGTTCTAACTTAAAACTTGACATGTTAGAAGCAGTGCAGAATGTAGCAGAAAAATAGAAACTCTATTGGTGGGCAGAACACCTAACAAAAATAATTAAGCACACTTGCACAAAATTCCAATAGGAGGGCACCCCAATCATATATCCTTCATTAATCATTTGGATTGCAATGTACCATCTTCGACCTATCAGAGATCAGGATTTCAATGAACCAAACAGAATCACCATGTGGAATTTCAAATCTTTTTCAATAGCTAGTTGTTCACTGGGATCAAATACGACCAAGATTTGGTTGGATACTTGGTTCTAGGATTTAAAAATTAAAGAGGCCAGATGGAGGGTACCACATAATATCCAATGATTTCTGCCACCGAATTCACACATTCAGTTAGAATTAGACCATACATCAGTCTGGTATCTATAGGGGGTTGGAGGAAATGTTGAACCCCTCGAATTTTATCCATCAATAGAAGAAATATTCTTTGAGCTCATTAGACATTATAACACTAAATTAGACATACCACCAATAGAAAACAAGTTCGATCAACCCATAATCGAACCTCTCACACACTATGAGAAAGAATAGGATTATGAAGTTTGACTTCAAATCACCACTTTTACTCTTGATGATACTAGCATAGGAGACATCAACCCTCTAGGGGTCACCATACCACCAACAACACAACAACAGGAGGAGGAAGCAGTACTAGCAGATTAAGATACCCAATTTGATAACCCTCTTCCCGAGTATGCCATGACAAAGGAAAATATTTGTCATCTTGTTGACGAGCTATCTAAGGCTCAACAGAAAAGGAAGAACCCAGTGAGAGGAAAAGGGAAGCACACTGAGCTTATACTTCAAGAATAGTAAGATGATGACAACGATGATATATATGCTAGCGCAACATAGATTCTAGAGGATGCTTCCAAAAACAAAGTACCAGTCGATGAACAATTCCGTGAGCTCATTACAGAAGAGGAAAAGCACACACAATAAAAATAAAAGAAAGCAAAAATTGTTACCCCATCTGTTGTTTATCCAGTCGACCTCACTAACGCCCCACCACTGTCATCCCCAACTCAAATTGTCGAAGAATTTTTATCGACTTCGATAGCCATCACACCAGCAACAACCATAAATCCATACTTACAAGCATTACCAACAAGCCTCCGTACCAGAGTGGAAAAATACAATGACCTTCAGGATTTTATAAACCAACTTCCGTAATTTTTTCCTAATGTACAACAAATAATGAGAATGGAACCAGTTATCACTTCAAATGCCCCACAACATAATTTAGTCATTCTACCAAATTACAACCGACCTCAATCTTCTACACCCAAAACACAACTCATGGGACATATCCAATCCACTTTCCAAAGAAACCAGGATAAAACCAATGAAATTGTGGTAGAGCAAATATCTCTAATCATTCCACAACCCATTGAAAATCCACCACCTCTTAACCCTTCTGCTGAAGAAGTCGAATCTGCCATTTCTGAATATTTTGTCAAAGTTGTCAACCCAGTCGAACCACCGGAAACAAGCCAATAAATGGTCTAAAATGTCGAATCTGTTGAAGCCGGAGAAATTGTCGAATCACCAAAAATTATCGAAAATCCTCTGCCGACAGATTCCATCCCGACTTGACTACCATCAACATTTGAACAACCACCACTACCATCTCCCACACCACCCTCCATATAATCACCACCCATCAATTCATTCACCAAACCCTATTTCACCTACTCTACCTACCGACCAAATACATATCACACCTCCTTCGACAAAATATACTTACCGACAAATTAGAGAGCGAGAGCAAAGGAGAATGAAAGAAAGAAAAGAAAAAAAGAAGCAATACAAAAAGCACCAAAAACATCTACAACAGGATCAACAGCAGATACCCTCAGTAATCCACCTATCTCAATTAGAATCGACAACAGAAATCAACACATAGAAAGCAAGATAAGAATAGCTATACCTGTTGGTAGATGCAATCAATAAAGAGTCCAGGATCAGAAGAGAGAAAAATAAAGAACAATTGAAGAAAATAAAGACAGAGCAGGCTGAATTCCTAAACAAGTGTGAAACTCTGGCGAAACAATTCATCCCAATTTCGGAAGGGATCGACATAGACAAACCATTGGACAAAGCATATCAATTGTTTGAAAGTGTCTTGTCGAAGTTGCAAGCACGGTTACATGAAAGACAACAAGAGCAGGAAGAAGAGACCATTGTTCTACTGAGAAATTAGTATACTTGGTTTTCAGCAAGATACAACTTGTTGAAACAGTAGATTGCAAAATCTATAGTAATAGCGGAAGTATTGACAAACTGGTATACGCACAATGACCAAGTGTTTGAACAAATACAGGAGACTAGTGAACTCATTAACTCACTTCAGAACCATCGAGCAAGAACTTAAGAAATGGCACAAATGATTCATGAATAGCTTGTGTTAGAAATGACAAAACTAGAAAAATTAGAAAAGCAGGAGCATCAATGGATTAGTCAAGCCAATTCGAGCCTCGTCACTCTCGACAAGACCTGGCCACATATGCAAAGAATACTTACAACTGCTAAGGAAAAGACACAAATGTTGGGCACCGACTTGACTAATATCCTTAGCATAGACATGTATCAAAAGGTAGAAAACTTGTCGACTCTCACTACATTAAGTATAGATATCCAGAAGGCACTTCGCACTTGGCAATGATTCCAGCATCAATTGTCAATTACTGTAGAATCTATTGTGAAATTTTGCATTCAACAGCAACCATCTATTAAGCAGCACAGTCCATAAAAGAGCATTACAGAACTACTCAAGGCATAGCTTGTCACCTCATTGTTTCTTTGAGACGAACAAAGATTTTGTGCCAGGGGAGATGTTGGAGGAGCTAGTCGGCTAAGCCAACTAGACTCACTAGTCGACTAATTGTATATTAGGTCAACCTCGTAGGTTGTTTCAGTTGGTTGAACCGACAGGTACTTTCTGTAACTGTTTTGTAAACATATATATAGGATGTTGAGCTAGATAGATACTTGGTTCGGTTTATTGTATGAACACAGATGTGTTCATGAGTAATATAATCATTTATTATGTCTAACATTTGTGTCTCTTGTTATGTTATTGTTATATGATTCTTTATGTGTATCATTGGAAACCTTGCAATCCGATTGATTGCAACAAGTCTCACATTCAAACTCTTTCGATTTCAAATTCCTCATGGAAAGTCACATCCTGACTAACCTCAACATGTCTCCCACCAGATACATATATTCTGAATGCTTTGGAGGTCTCACTATAGCCCACAAAAGTTACCTTATTTCCTGAAGGTTCCATCTTAGTTCTCTTTTCTTTTGGAATGTGAACATATACATGATAGCCAAATATTCAGAGGTGTGATATGTCTGGATTCTCGCCAGTGAACACCTCTTCAGGTGTTTTCTCATCAAGTAGTGCATGCAGACTATTATTCTAAATGTACATTGTTGTACCAGTAGCTTCTTTCCATAAATTAGTAGATAAATCTTGATCATGTAGCATGGCTTTTTCAACCTCATAAACAATTTTAGTCTTTCTCTCTAGAACCCCATTTTGTTGGGGGTTGTATGGAACTGATAATTGTATGCAAATACCTGCATCACCACAAAACTTATTAAAAATCATTTTATTCAGATTCTCCACCATTATCAGACCACAAAGCATGGATGTTCCTACTTGTATGATTCTCTACTAAGGATTCATAATCTTGAAACTTAATGACGGTTTCATTGTTGGCTTTCATAAAATAAATCCAAGCCTTACTGGAGAAATCCTCAATGAATAGTGCATAGTAAATATATTCACTCAAGGAAGGGGTTGACATGGGACCACATACATCTAAGTGACTAAATATAAAATCCCTTTAGATCTAGTATGGCTTCTAGGAAACTTCATTTTAACATTATTTCCTACAGTACAAACCTGACATATACTATCATGTACAAAATAAAAACTACCTATACCTTTCACCATGCACTACAACCCGGGTAGTGCTCTGAAATGGAGGTGACCAAGCCTCCAATGCCAAAGCTCACATGGGATGATAGTATGATGTACCATGGCTGAAATATACTTTCCTGGGACCTTGTAAAGTCCTCCCTCTCGAACTCCAATGAAATTAGCAGTATCAATGTTCTGGTTCTTCGCCCATAAGTAGATTTGATTTTTTATGAAGATGACTCGAAAGCCCTTATCTTCAAGAACCAAAACTAAGGGTAGGTTCTTATTCAATCCTAGGAAATAAATAATTCCCTCCTCATGTATCACATATCCTGAACTCAGCTAGAAGGATGTGGATCCAACTCCTTGGGTCGAATATGTTGAGTTTACCCCCAACTCCACCATGCATGCACATTTCTTTTCCTTTAGGTTGGAAAGTGTGCCCTTGTATCCTGACATGTGCTTGGATGTACCATTATCAATCAAATATGTATCCTCACTTTTGGTGAGGGATCTGGATAGTATTGAGACAAGATAATATTCTATCCTTGTCTCTTTCTCTTCAGGTGTATCTTTCTTGGAATTTTTTTCTACAGTGGTAGAAGCATGAACCCTTCCTTCTCTTCTTTTCCTTGCATGTCAATGATTTGTGAAATGGCCCAAAATTTGACAATAATAACATATAATCTTTGATTTATCAAAAAAATTATTAATCTCTTTATTATTTTCATGAAATAACTACTTGGGAGTGAATAAATTCCTCCCTCTCTTCATTCTTGTCATGAGGGAAAGATTATCTTCTTTAGTACATGGTGTTTTGCTTTGGATGTGCCCCTCTTCTTGAATGCAATCATTCCATAAGCTCTAGAAGTTGGGATGCTCTTATCTTTTGTTTACTGCAGTTAAGAAAGTACCCCATGAGGAAGGGAGTCCATCGATGGTGGTTTGTAGAAGGTCATCTTCTTCTGTCACCACATCGATGCTTGCTAGTTGATCTTTCACTTGTGAAATATTTGAGAAGAAGTATGCTACAGTCGCATCTTTCTCCATATTTAGGTTGAGAAACTTGTTCTTCAAATCCCTCTTTTGAGTGGGATATTTCTTCTCATACAATTTCATAAGTGTTTAAAAGCACTCATTTTTCGTCTTCAATGCTGTGATCGCCAATATGATATTGTCCTTCATGGAATCATATATAATCCTCTTTTCCTTTGCTTAATTCTTCTTGTAATTTATTCTAGTTTCATTAGTGGTAGGCTCCAGGCTACCACGGAAGTCACGGATTAATCAAGATCATGCTCCTCGATAAGATTCAACACTCTTTCCTTCCATGTGTTGAAGTTGGAGGTACCTTCAAGGCAGTATTTCGATCAAATGGATATCGATGTCATAGCTGAAATATTTTTCTCAATTCTTCAAGATATACGGAGGATTAGCTTGTTGTACAAAACTAAGCTCTTTCACGCCCTATGTTATGATACCATGTTAATATTTGAGCAAAATAGGAGTTTCTTGAACTTAAAACTTTTATCAGACAATTTAAGCACTTAAGAAACTTTATATCAGCCACTTTATATCATCGACATATGAATCTCATGAATAAATCAACCATAAGAGACAAGATATACCCTAGGAAAACCCTCAAAACACGGAGGATGAAAAACCCAGCAATTCTTTGAGTATGATAGATATATTTGAAGAGAATGATTTACAACACATAATTAGATTGCTTCATAAGATATATCAACCCAGCAGTAGAGAAGAGAGATCCAATGCGACACTACAAAAACAACTATATGCAATTGTGTATTCAACTTGTCATATTCCTAGCATATTAATGACAAGCCAAAACACCTAGTATGCAGAAGGGGGAAAATAGGGGACTCAGTAAACAAATTTAGATCAATACATGGCACATTCACTAGGAGTAACATGCACTAAAAAACCTCTCATGCAATAATTAGTTTCCTCCTAAGCTCAAGTGTCAAATTAACACTTTAGTTACTCTTGCATGCACAAGATATGTGCCCTCCTTTATTTATCTTTAACTGGTGGCTAACTGACTTGAACTAAATGTGATCTTCTCGAACTAAATGTGAATTGAATGAACTGAACTTAATCTTCAATTGAATGTTAGGATACTAACTAAAAGTATTTGGTACTTCACAATCAATGTCACCCATGCACAAACACTTTGCATGAATCAATGAGATGTTCCTTCTTTAACTAACACATTCTTTATTTAGAGCTTAGGATTAACTGAGACCTTCATAACACTTGAGTAATACATGTGCAATTTGAAATCATTCTCTTTCTCTATGGTATATCTCATTATCATTAATTAAATACTACATGGTCCATATGTGTATTAATTAATTAACCACGTTACCATATCATACTCAAAAGAATTGTTATGTACTAATGATCATATGTATTACCCTGGGTCATATAGTCATATGCTAAGTAGTTCACTCTAGGGGTAGATAATCCCTAAAGGATACTTATATCATCTAGTGATTGTGACTAGAAATACATCACATAGTACATGTGTATGACTTGATACAACACAAGTCTAGACTTTGATACAATGCAAGTCTATAGTATTGATACGACACAAGACTAGTCTTGATACAACAGAAGACTCCAATATTGATACAACACAAGATACTAATCTTGATACAACACAAGATCATAGTACATGAATCTTACATGAATAGGACTTGATACAACACAATGTCCTAACTTCATACAACACAAGTTTCCTTAACTTAATACAACATAAGTTCATGACTTGATACAACACAAATTTCTGAACTTGATACAACACAAGTTCTTGACTTGATACAACACGAGTCTCATGGAGAATGACTCCTGATGTTGTACATTTAACAGTTTTTAGTACATAATACTATGAAAATGGTGTACTTATTAACAAATAAAAACATGGTCATTTAGTTCATTATAGAGAGTTGATCAAGGAAATTTCAAAGTTTCCGAAATTTGTTCATTTTTTAACGGAGAAAAGCTTTGTTCAAGTGTACCTAGAGTCAACAACATAGGAAACTTTTGTGACCAATCACGAAGACTATGGAATCAAATTCCTCTACACAAACATGTTTGATTTCAATGATTATGGACATGACACCATTAAAAATTGAATTTAATGGGAAATTTGCATTGACTTTAAATTTCAGAGTGAAGAATAAATTCAACTAGCATTATTCTCTCCTCGTATTTTGGAAATCATGTTGTAAGTGAGAATAAGGGTTTTCTCAATCTTATACTTTATCTCTAATTATCTTTGCACAAGTTTGGATATTTTGTGAGTAGCATCGATGCTAAGGGTTAGAGTATTATACAAGGGGATAAAGTTGTCCACCATCTAAACCAATGACAATTTCAACGATTGCATTGCCACTGAAATATTTAACCATTTGCAAACTTCTTGAAAAGTCATGTGTCTTGACATGAAAAGAAAAAACTGATGTAATTATGTTAAATAAGACAACAAAGATGCAACTAAAAATTTAATCCATCCTTCTATACTCTAAACTACATGTTAATATTTTCTACAAATTTCCCTAAATATAGAGATCGTGTGCTTCAAATTATTCAATCACATAGAGAAAAATATCTTGCAAGGGAATCAATAAGCGACCATGATCACACTGACATATCACAAAAATATCTTTCCATTCATTTGGGACAAATTGTTTTCCCATTATGAAGCATTCTCCCATTTCTAGCAGCCTAGATTTTATTGCAAATATAATTGGTGTTTCTGACATCAAGTTTCCAATGTAATGATCCAAAGTATGATATATGGATCAGATCACTAATATTTCTGAAACTTAAATTAAATTTCTGATCAAAGACTTGCCCACAAACAGTAAAACTTTGGACTAGGAAGATAAGGTGATTTTTTGAGAAATTTGTAGGAATGGAAGCAGGCAGAGGGAAACACCCAAGGAGAGTTTAATAAAATTGAATTCATATTCCCTAACACATTTATATTGTGGGCCATTTAGCTTTCAGTGTCAACTATGTTGAAACTTACTCACACGCTTCTAGGTCACTTACCCGTGAAACTAGGAAGACTTATTTAGTTCCTTTCAAACAATGGCTTGGAAAAAGGCATGGAGATGTTCTAGGACGTTTATACAGCATCAAATAAGTTTTGGGACAGTTCAGGACAGTTATGGAGTAGTTTGGGGAGTTTAGGAGTGATTTGGGAAAATTAGGCAATTTTGGCCCAAGGAGGTCCTACGCAGTGGAGGCTGCCCAAACAGTGTACAGACTCAACTAATTTTAAGTATTAAAGTAATTGTGGACATAGGGGTCAATATACAACAGGATTTAACTTCCAGAATTGAAATTGAGTGAACAGAACTCACAGAATTGAAGAAATAGTGAGACTAGTCAATTTAGCCTAGTCATCTAGCTAGGGTGTAAAGAAACACATGAAATTCATAGCATAAGTTCATAATACCTGAGAAATGAAATTAACAGAGCCTAATAAATATTATATAAACATATTTCACCACTCAGACTCGTGCTCATGGCCTTGACTCCTTTATTATTGCATTTACTTGATCAAAAAATCTCATTTAAGCATGAATTCAAGCTCATTGATAGAAGGTTTAACATACGAGATAATTTAACAGTATGATTACATAAATACAGATATATTTATCATATTTATTCGAATGGATCAAATTTTTGAAATATTGTAACTTCAAAGAATATTCTATATGTATCTTTTGTGGTGCCGATGGTCCTACCGGGAAAACCACTTGTATTTCTTTATATCCCGATGTTTCTAAATGGGAGAACTAATAAGAGTCATGAGGAAGTCCCCTTAAATTGTAATTTGGGTCATTAGCACCTTAGTTGTGGTTACTCAAGCCTACATGATTAAATTAGGATTACTCAAGCCTACATGACTAAATTAATTATTAAGTGAACGAACAAATATAAATAGAGGTGTGGCGCTCCTCATTTGGAAAACACACACACTCACTTGTGTAGCACATGAGAGAGAGAGAGAAAGAGCTATGACTGGAGAAGGAGGATCGGTCTTTTGGGTTTTACTTTTTTTCTTTTTGGGGCATCTATATTGAGGAAGATTTTGCTGGGTTATTTCCCTTTATGGTTTTCCCGAGATAAATCTTTGTGTTCTTTTTGTATGGTTGTGCTTGTCTATATTTCAGTGATCTTTTGGCTTATGGTTATGCTGTTATGATGCTAAAAGTTTTAAGATCTGATATAACCATTAAAATTCAACATGGTATCATATCCACCCTGAAAGAAGACATTGTGCAACTACAGAAGCTAGGGCTACTTACTTTTTGGGTCTCTCTCCGCAATCGATCAGCAAAAGAAGGCTAGGCTGACTCTCCATTGAAGGGCACATTTTTCTGTCGAAGCAGAATTTGATTCCAGGCATTTTCAATTTTTGCTGCGGGAAATTAGGGCTATTTACATCAGAGGAATTTTTGAGTGAGCCCGGCATAGGATTTCTCTCCTCATCAAAATAAAAGTTTAGAGACCTGGGTTGAGATTTTTGGTTGGGTATAACTCAGGGAAAGTCAAACCCTAGTTTGACCCCGGGCTAGAAAAACCCTAAATACTAAAACTGATAAGTTTTGGTACATTCGCTATATCTCGGGATTGGAGAAGGATCAAGAGCTGAAATTTTCATAGGCAGACAATAAAATCTGGATTTACACTGTATCCAAATTGAAGCCTCATATTCTCTATATTCTGGGAGATATGATCCCTCCAAGTTAGGGTTCCAGCCTCTCCTAGGATTCATCCCCAAACAGGACACTTGGGGAGAATTGCTATATCTCGGGCTACAAAGGTCCAAATGAAATTTATAAAGATGTTCCAGAAAGGGAACAGACTGCACTTTTTGTGGTCCAAGTTTCAGACCCAGAAGATAAAACAGTGACACATGGAATTCTGTACAACTTCTCTATGTTGAACAGTCCTGAAATAGGTCACTTTGGAAAAACGCTCATAAGTCCCAATTGGTGAAACCAATTTTGATGAAAACTTTGATTTTGGAACAGGGACAGGCTAGGTTACCTCAATGCAAATTTTTAGACATAGAGGAGTAGTAATTTCAGAGATATCGCAGAAACCGTATCAGGAATTTCTGTAGAAGAAATTGGAAAACTAGGGCTTCCTGTTACGGGAGCTTCCCTCCATTGTTTTCAGAAAAGGAGTACATTGGAAAGCTCACCTTGAATAGGTATATATTTATATCCAATCATATCTTAAATATTCCAAGTTTTAAAAATTAGGGTTTCTCTAACAAACCCTAGATCAGCCAAATCCGAAACCAGGATGAACATCTCAAACCGGTAAGATCTAATCTTTTGCCATTTGCATTTGAGGTTCTTATTTCAAAATGACCTAGCACCTCAGCTTGATGAAAATCTTGGTGAAGCTAAAAACTTCCAAGCATGGAAGCATAGGATTTTATTGGTTCATGAAGAAAAATGAATTGGACACCTACATAAGTGGAGAGGTCCCAGTTCCAAAGGGAAATGAGGTGGAGAGGTTCCAGTTCCAAAGGGAAATGAGGCTAAAGCCTTACACGAGAAGAAACTCGACTCATAATATGAGAAGAGAAGATGGGAGTAACTAAATATCAAGCACTCATGATTCAAAGAAGATTCCTCAAGCAATGAGGAATATGAAGAACTCAATTCTTGAAGAAACTCTTGTCCATCTTATCATTTGGATAAGAAATGATGATGTCATGAATGAGTATGCAGATGATGAAGCAGCAGGATCAAGAAGGAGTCTACGCATGAAACAAATAAAAGATAAGTATTCAATTGTCATTTCATGATATTATTTTATATTCAGTTGATGTATTATGCATGATAGAATGTTTGCATTAATGATAGTATGCATGTGATGAGTAAGTAGCTCATGGTGCTATACACCTCTCCATTGCTACTTATCTAGAATGAAACCTCCTTGCTGACATATTGGATTAGTGCACAATCTGAATGATGTCATCTAGAAAGTTTCTTTGAGATATGGATGAATGTTGTATTGACTAAATAGTTGAACGATGCATCGTTATGCATATGTTCTATGAAATGGTTTTAACCATGATACTGGTGCATTTGAATTGTAGGAAAGGTCCTATACAACCGCCTACAAGAAAAGAAGGATGAGACTTGTTATGAATAACAAGTGATGACAATTCAAGATTCACTCCAATAAACATGAATCTGAAGCTCCCAGGGTCAGAGACACTGTGACGGAAGAAAGAGCTTCAGAGAGCGGTAGATCCACCTTGAAGGATGAAGACCACAATGGGTGCGAGATATAACTCAAGATGGAGAAAAGAATGGCGAGACTTCCAGACCAAAGTAAGAGGCCTCTGACACACTCTAGTTGTGTAACATAGTTAGGTGACATCATTGATGCTAACCTTTCCAGCTATGAAAGAAGATATGATCAAAGAGTAATAGCTGATCATGAGGAATGATGTCTACGATATAGTTTCGAGAGCTAAAGGGAAGTCCGTAGTATCTTCCATATGGATCTACAAGAACAAGTGTACAAAGCAAGGTTCATGATTTTCCTCAGAAAGAATAGAATATGACATGACATACTCTATTTACCAGACCCACTAGAAGTATATATCAAGCATAGAACCATCTGTACAGAATGAAGAGGGAATATGATACTCCACTTCAGGGGGAGTGACTATAGAATATCTATGAGTTCGACATGGTACGACATGATAGACAGCTTCCTGATAGACTGAGACTTTACCAAGAGTAAAAAGGGTTCAAACCTTCAAGGTTGAATGCGGAAGACTAGAATATGCCGATGACCTAACAAGATGATGGAAGAATACCAGAATGATGTTTTGGGATATAGTAACAAAACCAGAAATCAAGAGCGTGGTATCTTCCAAGTAGACTTACAAGACAAAACATGTTGCTGATGGAAGGAAAGATTTGTGGCTAGAGGATTCTCTCAGAGAGAGGGAATTGATTATAATGAGACACTTGCTCCAGGAAGCAAGGTACACTTCCATCATAACTATCATGGCACTTGCTTCCTTGATGAAGTGGGATATACACTAGATGGATGTGAAGACAGCCTTCCTAAATGGTGTGATTGAAGAAGAAGTATACATAGAACAACCACAAGGATTTGAAGTTGAATACAGACGAACTCATGTATGCAAGTTGAAGAAGGCCCTGTATGGCTTGAAGCAAGCTCCTCGAGCTTGGTATGGAAGGATATATAGTTTCCTAACGACCATGGGCTTTGCCAAGAGTAAATCTGATCCTAACCTTTACCTCAAGGTTATAGAAGATGAACCTGTCATACTATTACTGTATGTGGATGATCTATTCCTGACAGGGAATGAGAAACAGATTGTAGATTGCAAGAAGAAGCTTGCTGAAGAATTTTAGATGAAAGACCTTGGTCTAATGCTTTATTTCCTAGGTCTGGAAGTATGAAGGAATATTTCTCAATCAGGGAAAGTATGCAGTGCAAGTTTTGAAAAGATTTGATATGTTTGAATGAAAAGCCATGCCCACACCCATGGATTCCAACCTGAAGTTGTTAGTTGATGACTCATCAAAGTTAGTGGATGTGATTCAATATAGACAGATTATTGGGTCGTTGATGTATCTAACAAATACCAGACCAAACATTTGTTTTGCTGTGAACACCTTGAGTCAATATCTAGTTCAACCTAGACGTGTTCACCTGATAAATGCAAAGCATGTGATGAGATATTTGAAAGGGACTATGGACTTTGATTTATACTATGATGGAAACCATGATTACAGATTGTATGGCCAAACAGATGCAAATTGGGCTGGAAGTATCTCAGATAGGAAAAGCACATCAATTGGATGCTTTTGTTTGGGATCTACTATGAGTTCATGGTTTAGCAGGAAACAGTGACTTCGATTGTCGAGAATGTGGTAGGATTGCATCATCCTTGGACCTAGTCCTAAAGTGATAGGGACTGATTATCCTGTAATCAATATGGTGACTTCGGTTGTCGAGAATGTGGTGGGACTGTATCATCCCTGGACTTTAAGTCCAAAAGTGATCCGAAGACTATTGTCTTCATGTTGTGGATTGCAGGTTGTTTCCGATGATGATGTTACTGATCAAAAGATCAGAGTGTGATGATGATGACGTACTCATCAAAATATCAGAGTGTGATGATGATGATGTACTGATCGAAATATCAGAGTGTGATGATGATGACGTACTAATCGAAAGATCAGAGTATGATGATGATGATGATGTTGTTCGAAAGTTCAAGTATGATGATGATGTTGCTGATCGAAAGATCAGAGTATGATGATGATGATGTTGCTGATCGAAAGGTCAAAGTGCTGAAGATGTTGTTGGTGATCGAAAGGTCAAAGTGTTGAAGATGTTGTTTCTGATCGAAAGGTCAAAGTGATGATGATGATGTTATCGATCGAGTGGTCAAAGTGTTGCTGTCGTTGAATATTGAAGATGAAGACTATAAGATGTTGAAAATATTCCAATGATTTATAGATGTGTTACCCTAATGATGTTGATGATGTCTTGTATCTCTCCTACTATTGTTGTTGTTGATGTTGTTGTAGAATACCCTTCTCGTTAAGGGGGAGTGTTGAAATATTGTAACTTCGAAAATTATTATATATGTATCTTTTGTGGTCCCCGATGGTCCTATCGGGAGAACAGCTTGTATTTCTTTATACCCTGATGTTTCTAATCGGCAGAACTAATAAGAGTCATGAGGAAGTCCCCTCAAATTGTAAGTTGGGTCATCAGCACCCCAGTTGTGGTTACTTGAGCCTACATGATTAAATTAGGATTACTCAAGCCTACATGACTGAATTAATTATTAAGTGAACGAACGAATATACATAGAGGTGTGGCGCTCCTCATTTGGAAAATACACACACTCACTTGTGTAGCTCATGGAAGAGAGAGAGAGAGAGAGAGAAATAGCTATGACTGGAGAAGAAGGAGGATCAGTCTTTTTGGTTTTACCTTTTTATCTTTTTGGGGCATCTATATTGAGGAATCTTTTGCTGGGTTTTTTCCCTTTAGGGTTTTCCCAGGATAAATCTTTGTGTTCTTTTTGTATGGTTGTGCTTGTCTATCTTCCAGTGATATGTTGGCTTATAGTTATGCTGTTATGATGCTAAAAGTTTTAAGATCTGATATAACCATTAAAATTCAACACAAATAAAAAAGGAAGTGAATGACTGACCACTCCAAAATGGGCTCAAAACAATGGGTAGGGGGGTCAAAATATGACAATAGAATGGATGGGATCATAGGTGAATCTTGGGCTTCATTGGAGCTCAATTTCACTAATGATTATGGCAGCAATAAGTGACTGATTTGATCTCATGGGTTGATCATCATGCACTCCACACCTGCAATGAGGAATGAAAGGGGATGGAAGAGTGGGGAAGGAAGGATTTGGGGCTCATCTCTCAAAGGATGAGGCACAACACTTAGTAGACTATGCTTCACATAAGCATGAATCAATTAATAATCAACTAAACTAGTAAATGGAGCTCTAATTCCCCTTTAATAGATCCCTGGGTGACTTGCTTAGAAAGTATAGTAAATAAGTGACTTATGAGAGCAAGTCATCCTCATAGAAACCCTAACCCTAGCCAAGTCATGCACCCTCCTTGAGAAATTGGTAAGTAGGGTCCATGTGGATATGTTTCCCTGTCCAATTCATCCATTCAACTTAGCAACTGCTCCCTCCTTAGGCCAAGAGTTGTTGCTTTTATCTCTAGCAGTTTTTTTGCTTTCCCATGCTTTTGGGACTGAGTCTCCAAAATGAAACTGTGCCCTCCTTGTCAATTGTTTCCTAATTTTCCCTATGACATATTTTCTTTCTTTACTACTTTGCCTCTGAGTCTCCAAAAGGAAATTGTGCCCTCCTTTGTCAAATTTTTCCTTCTTTTGGCTCTAACTGCTTTTCTGTAGCTTTTGGGCACTTTCCCTTTTCGTCCCTGACTTCTTTTGTCATGGAGTTTCCAATTCTTTCTCCTTAGCAAGTTGGCTTGCCCAAGTGCACCCCCTGATATGGAAAGCTCATTTCTACATAATTAAATTACATAATAAATAATAATGATAAATAAAAAATCAAGTACATGCCTCAATAATGTTTATTTAGCGAAATTTCCCTAAGCAATTCAATTAATTCCACTTAGTCCCCCTAGGTTTTTAGCATGGTCCACACTTTTATTGGTCATTTAGGTGGGACATGATAGTCCTCCCTTCCCAGATCTGCTTGTCCCCATGCAGAAGAAAACCAAGTTTTTGCAAGACCTGCTCCCCCTCCCAAGTAGCATCTTCACTGGGGTAATCCTTTGCATTGTATCAAATATTCTTTGATGGTTATGTTCCTCAATTTCCTTTCTCTGCCCAATAACACTTTCTATGGTATCAAGACCAGATGGCCTTCATCATCCAGGGGTAGCATCTCTTCTGATGCCACTATCTGTTGGCCAACTGCCTTCTTCAAACAAGACACATGGAAAACATATGGATCTTACTTTATGTTGGCAGTTCCAACTCGTAGGTCACTTCACCAATTTTTCTTAGAATTTTTTAGGGCCCATTGAATCTTGGTTGAAATTTTTCAGCCCCTTTCTTATTCAAAGAAGATTGTCTGTAGGTTTGCAGCTTTAGGTAGACAAAGTCTTCTACCTAGAATACTCTGTCAATTATGTGCTTATCTGCATACACCTTTTGTTGGTTCTGAGCCATCTGCATATTCTCCTTCAATGCCCTTATAATGTATTGGTTTTATTGCAACCAATCTTTATCCCTCTAGGCTCTGCAATATCCAAACATTAAATCTAAGAAATTCGGAGCCTCATACCCATACAAGTCCATAAATGGGGTAATTCTGATAGAAAGATGAAAGGTGGTATTATAGCAGAACTGGCTGAAGTGGAGCCAAGTTTCCCAACCTCTTTGTTGCCCCATAACAAATTACGAAGGTATCCTTCAAGCTATTGGTTCACCCTTTCAGTTTTTCCATCTATATGGGGGTGATAACTTGTGCTCATGTTTAGGTTCGTTCCAACCAACTCGAACGGTTCCTTCCAAAAGGCACTAGTGAACTTGCTATATCTGTCACTGATTATAGTCCCAAGTAGTCCATGCAGCCTGAAAATATCTTTGAAGAATAGAACAATAACCTCACTAGCAAAAATTGTGGATGTGACTGCAAAAAAAGTGTGCAAATTTTTTCAACATGTTAACCAACACATAAAGGTTTTCTTTTCCTTGAGACTTTGTCAACCCAGTGATAAAGTCCATGGAGACACTCTCCCAATTTTATTCTAGAATAGGAAGAGGCTGGAGGAGTCCAGCAGGGTGTGTGTGCTCTACTTTGTTTTGTTGACATGCAAAACATTCCTTCACATGCATGAGAAAATTATCTTTAAGGCCCTTCCAAATGAATCTCCCCCTTACCTTCCGGTAAGTCTTCAGAAAACTAGGATGGCCAGCCACTGATGCATCATGTGCAGCTTCCAAAATATTCCTCTTTAGTGCAAATCCAGGCACTAAAAAAATTGTTTTTGTAGTAGATTAGGTCATCATGTACCTTGTACTCTTCTTTCTGGTTTACCCCATCCAAAACATCACAAGCAAACTGATCCTTAAAATATTCAATGGCCAACTGGATCTTCCACTCATTTAGCATCTGTAGCAAAGAGAATGTGGGCTTACGGGAGAATGCATCGGCCACAACACTCATTTTCCCCTTTTTATACTCAATGTCAAAATCATATGACTGAACTTTACTCACCCATGTTTTTTGTCTACCATTGAGTTCCTTTTGGGTTAGGAAGTGTCTAAGACTGTGGTGATCAGTATTCACAATGAATTTACCTCCCACCAAATACTGTCGGAACTTTGCCAATGTGAGCATAATGGCCAGCATCTCCTTGTCATATATTGAATGCAACCTTTCATGAGGCTGCAATTTTATGCTCTTGAATGCAATAGGGTTCCTCTCTTGCACCAGAACAGTTCCAATGCCTTCACTAGAGGAATCACATTCCAGCACAAAATGCTTTGAGAAATCAGGCAAGGAAAGTACTAGACAGCTGCTCATTATCTCTTTCATCTTCTGGAAAGATTTTTCATCCTCCTCATTCCAACTAAATGCACCCTTCTTAGTCATATCAGTCAAGGGTGCAGTTTACCGGGAGTATCATATGACAAATATGCAATAGCAGTTAAAAAGGCCAATGAAACCTCTCAGTTTGGTGAGGTTCTTTGGGCTTAGCCAACCCAAATGGCCTCTATAGTTTCTTGGTGTACCTTGACTCCTTCTTAGAAGATCACATGTCCAAGATAGAGGATTTCGGTCATGCCAAACTCACATTTGGACAACTTAGCAAAGAAGGTCTAATCTGCAAGTATTTTGAGTACCGTATCCAAGTGATGCAAGTGCTCCTCCCATGTCCTTCTATAAATCAGAATATCATCAAAGAATACAAGGACATACTTACGAAGCTTCTCATTGAACACCTTGTTCATGCATGATTAGAAAGTTGCAGGCGAATTAGTCAAGCCAAATGGCATGACCAGAAACTCAAATTGACCAAAATGAGAGCGGAAAGATGTCTTATGTATGTTTTCCTCCCTCATCCTGATTTGGTGGTACCCGGATCAGAGATTTATCTTGAAGAAGAATTTTTCTCCATGCAATTCATCCATTAGCTCATCAATCCAGGGAATTGGGTACCAGTTCTTTATGGTCTTCTTGTTCAAGGCCCAGTAATCTATGCACATCTTGAGTGGCCCATCCTTCTTCTTCACCAAAACCATCTAAGAAGCAAAAGGGTTGGAACTTGGTCTAATGAGGCCCAACTCAAGGAGATCCTTGATGGCCTTCTCAATCTCATCCTTAAACCTCTTTGTATTCTTGTAGGGGTGTATTTTTATCGAAATTGTACCAACTTCCAACTCAATTATATGATCAATGCCACGGTTAGGTGGCCTGCCATGTGGAAGGTTCTCAAAAACCCCTTGTGCTTGTGTAGCAGCTTTTTGATGTCTTTGGGCTGGTAGGAAACTTTGGCAATAGTTCCCTCATTAGTAATATGGCATTCTGCAGCCCATTCAATGTCTCAATGTCTTAGGATGGATCTCATACTGTTGGCAGAAATTACTTGGTTTGGGTAAGTGTTCATACCCTTCAGAACCATAGGTTTCCCTTCAGTGTCCTTGAAACTTATCTAGGGTAATTTATAATTCGTGGAATGTTCTCCAATGGAGTACAGCCATTGAAATCCCAACACCAGGTCGGTGTCTTCCACATTGACAACATAAAATTTGTCCTTCACTGTGTAGTCTCCAAGACTCACTTGCAGGTTTGGAATCCACCAATTGAATTCCATGGTATGATTTCCGAGAATAACAAGAATGAATCCTTCAAAGGACTCAGACAGAAGCTTCCTTTTCTCCCTTGGGGTTACATCAAAAAAATTATCGGTGGCACCCCCATTAACTACAATTGTGATTCCTTGGCCTTGCGGTACTCCTTTCAACCTTAATGTATGGTACCAGAGTACCCCATTGAGTACTGCAATTTTGTTGCTAGGTTGAGGGAGTTGCTCCTCTTCCTCAGTTGTTTCATATTCTCCATCATCTTCTTCAACTATCTCCTCATCACTTTCAGAGAAAACTTTGATGTAGTGTGCCTTCCCCTTCACACACTTGTGGCCTGGAACCCAAGGTTCGTGGCAGGAAAAAAAGAGATTTTTACTCCTTAGTTCATCCCAATCCTTGTAGGAGTAATCTTTCTTGCCAAGTGCAGAAAATTTCCTCACCTGATGTCTTTGATTCTACCATTTAAGAGGAATAGGAGGTCTGAGAGGATACTTGGTCTTCGGAATTTCAACTTACAAGTCTCTAGTTCTGCTCACCACTTCCTGCAGAGTTGTGGGTTGGTAAGATTTCACCAACCCCTTGAAAGGTCCAGCCAGTCCTTCTGTAAACAAAAGGATCATCCTTTCTTCTGATATATCAGTTATCATTACAGCCACCTTTTGGAGCTCTGACTCTGTATGCTTCTAGAGTTCCAACTTGTCTGATGTGTGCCAAATCCTGGAAAGAGATATCAGGATCTCTCTGGTCAAACCTTTATGTTAATCTTATGGTGAATTCCTCATAGGTAACTACTACATCATGGCCTAGGGTATTCATTCCATGAAACCACCAGTCAATGGCCTCCCCATAAATATGTAAGGCTTCCAACTTGATGGCATCCCTTTCTTCCATAGGATTCAGTTGAAAATATGTTTCCATTTTCTGGATCCAAGAGCTCACTAAGAAGCTCGAAGAGCCATCAAAATATGGCAAGGTGATTTTTCCAATGGCATTCTTTAATTCAAAATTCTGATATGGAAGCCTTGGAGTTCCTCTTGGTTTCCCCTATATTGAGGTTCACATAAACATATAAATGGCAGAGCCCTTCTGCATTCTCCACTTAAGGATTGATAAACATAAAACTTCTCCTCCCATGTAGCAATTATTTCAGCATGTGCTTCATGGTCTTCCTTTGGGATCTCTATAACTTTGGGCATAGTAGGTCGGGGTTGCTTCTTTTTTTCATCTCTATACTCTAGAGGCCTAATTTGAGGCCTAGTCTCGAAGAAAATAGATCCTCTAGTGATCTTTCTCTCTTCACATTGGGAACCAATGCTACTCCCTTCTCCATCTTTAACTCCCAATTGTTTAGCTAGGAATTCTTTGGTCTCTTGACCAAAATGTATGATGTTAGTTGAAATTTCTTACATACCTTTGAACATGTTCCTCACAAAGTTTCGGAACTCATCCTTCTCATCTTTGTCATCATGGAATCTCCCTTCCACATATTCCACTTCCTCTTCTTGGGGAATCTTTCTTTTAGAATTGGAATTGTATTTTGGACCCATCAATGATTATCAAGAGCAGGTATGGAGGACCATGATATGATACCACTGTGAGGATCCAAATTCTGATATGCATATCAGATCACTAATATTGCTGCAACTTTAATTAAATTTCTGATTAGAGACTTGCACACAAATAGTAACACTTTGGACTAGGCAGATAAGGTGTTTTTCTGAGCAATTTGTAGACATGGAAGCAGGAAGAGGGAAAAAAATGAGTGTATCAAACATTGAATTCATCTCCCCTAACACATTTATATCAGGTAACATTTAGGCTTCAGATTCAGCTATGTTGAAACTTACTCCCACGCTTCTAGGTCACTCAACCGTGAAACTATGAAGACTTATTCAGTCCCTTTAGACCAGGGGATTGGATAAAGGCATGGAGATGTTGTTGTACATTTATACAGCATCCAATAATTCTTGGGACAGTTCGGGATAGTCCTAGAGGAGTTTGAGTAGTTTAGGAGTGATTTGGGAATATTAGGCAATTTTGGCCTAGGGAGGTCCTGCGCAATGGAGGCTTCCCAAACAGTGTATGGACTCAACTAATTTTTAGTCTAAATGTATGTATGGACATAGGGTTCAATATACAACAGGAAGCAACTTCCAGAATTGAAATTGAGTGAACAGAACTCACGGAATTGAAGAAACAATGAGACTAATTGATTTAGCTTAGTCATCTAGCTAGGGTGTAAAGAAGCACATGAAATTCATAGCAGAAGTGAATAAGACCTAAGAAATGAAATTAAAATAGCCTAATACATCTTATATCAACATATCACACCGCTCGGAATTGTGGTCATGGGCCTTGACTCCTTTATTATTGCATTTACTTGATAAAAAAAATCTCATTTATACATGAATTAAAGCTCATTAATAGAAGGTTTGACATAAGAGATAATTGAACAGTATTCTTACATAAATATATAGATATTTATCAGATTTATTTGACTGGTGCACATCAAAAGGGAAGTGGAGGACTGACCACTCCAAAATGGGCTCAAACAAGTGGGCAAGGGGGGCAAAATATGACAATAAAATGGATGGGAGCGTAGGTGAAGATTTGGATTCACTAGAGCTCGATTTCACTGATGATGATGGCTGCAATTACCTATATGGTGTCATGGGTTTATCATCATGCACTCCACACCGGCAATGAGGAATGAAAGGGAATGGAAGAGTGGGGAAGGAATGATTTGGGGCTTATGTCCCAAAGGTTGAGGCACAACACTCAGTATACTATGATTCAAATAAGCATGAATCAATTAATCATTAACCAAGCTAGTAAATGGAGCTCGAATTCCCCTTTAATACATCCATGGGTGACTTTCTTAGCAAGTATAGGCAATAGGTGACCTGTGAGAGCAAGTCATCCTCATAGAAACCCTAGCCAAGTCATGCACTCTCGTTGAGAAATTGGTAAGTAGGGGCCATGTGGAGATGTTTCCCCATCCAAGCGATCCATTCAACTTAGCAACTGTGCCCTCCTTAGGCCAAGAGTCGTTTCTTCTATCTATGCCCGCTTTTTTGTTTTCCCCTACTTTTGGGACTAAGTCTCCAAAAGCAAATTGCACCCTCCTTGTCAATTGTTTCCCGTTTTTTCCTATGACATCTTTTTTTTCTTTCCTACTTTTGTCCCTGAGTCTCCAAAAGGAAACGGCACCCTCCTTTGTCAAATGTTTCCTATTTTTTTCTCTGACTACTTTTATGTGGCTTTTGGGCACTTTCCCTTTTCCTCCCTAACTGCTTTTGTCATAGAGTTTCCAATTCTTTCTCCTTGGCAAGTTGGCTTTCCCAAGTGCACCCCCTGACATGGAAAGCTCATTTCCACATACTTAAATTGCATAATAAATAATAATTATAAATAAAAATCAAGTAAATGCCTCAATAATGGCTATTTAGAAAATTTTCCTTAGGCAATTTAATTAATTCCACTTAGTCCCCCTAGATGTTTAACATGGTCCACACTTTTGTTGGTCAATTAGGTGGGGACGTGAAATCCAAGGACTAGGTTTCTAAACAATCATGAAGTCTGCAATCAAGAATAAGAGGTCTAAATAGATAAGCTATTCTTAAATGGATCTCCAATTAATCCTCACCTTGTTGGTCAAGATCTGCTCAAAGCCATTGGTGCTCCATTGTTTTAAGGCCTCTGAATAATCATTGATGCAACAATTCAAGCATTGTAGATCTTGCATTCTCGTTTTAGTTTTCCTTAAATCAAGAAGGATGGACAATTGTGAATTCCAACCATCATTTAACAAATATGGATGAGTATGGATGCATCATACACCGCAATCAAGCATATCTCTCATTAAGAAAATGCATATAAATCAAAATAGAACCCAATTCAATAAGAAACTCTTTAAATGCATATCACCAAAAGTACCCACATAAATAGAAAACATGATGACTAAATTGGTTTAAGGACCATGCCACTCCTTAACGGTACCCCATATAAGTTTGAATCTAAACCCAAGTCAAGTATTGAGGTAAATAATGTGAAGAAAGCACATATTTCTCTATTGACTCGAAGAGAGAAAGGAAGAGGAGATGTTTTGTTAAGAACTATTGTTAATATTCATTTCATCATGTACAAGGGGGGTACTCATTTAATATGTTGGAACATGTTCATGGTGGTTCAACGAATTTCACTTAATGGTTGCACCTAATACTTGAATTAATCACAATTGATATTAAGAACCACTAAAATCCAATCGAATTTCACATGTACCCTCTTCTCTTTGACATGCAGAAGCTTGTAAGCATAGTACAGATATGTAAGAATTTGATCTTAGCCAATCAAACAAAAATGCATGCATGTATATCGAATATATATTCTAAGGTTACACATTATAATTTATACTCGTCAATAAGGTATAAGAATTAAATTCTACATGAATGCATAAATGTAATGATTTGCTCCAAATGCTTCACTAGTTAATTAATTTGTCGTATTCCTTGTTTATGAAGCAACAAACCAAAAGAAGTGAAATTGGCTCTTTCTAATAGATCAAGTTGGATTATCCATGATTGTGACTTTATGTTAAAAGTAAGATTATCATATTAAGACTCTACATCTTAATTGTTAGAGTTTTCAGTGTATTATTTTCATAGAGATCAATTAAATTATAGGAATTTTGGATGAAAAATGGACTTCATAAAGAAAATGATAAAAAAAAAGCCATATAAGTTACTATTTGGCTTTTATTGACGCTACCAATATTATTTCACTTTTATGAAACTACTTTAAATATATGTTTTAAATTAAAAACCCAAAATAAATATAGAAAAATAGTAAATACACAGTGTCATCTTAAAAGTTATTAGAACCAACTTTTCAAAGTGTATAATATTATTATAATATAAAATTATTATACATTATTTTTAATATTAATTATTATTACATTAATGATAATATTAGCTATCATTATACATTAATTATATAATAATATAAGTTATAAAATTAATTAGAAGTTATTTGACCCATCTTTAATAGAATATAATAATATTATAATAAATTAATTATAGTATAATATTATTATATATTAGTTAGAATATTAATTATTATTAATATTTTATATAGGTCATCTATTACCTAAAATATGGATGAGTATTATTTATTATTATATATTAATTATATATTAGTTAGAAGTTATTGGACCCAAATTTTTATGGTTATTATAAAATATTAATTATAATATAATATTAATATATATTAGTTATAATATTAATTACTATTACTATTATATATTAGTAAAAGTTATTTGACTCAACTTCAACTTTTAAGGGTGTATAACATTATTTTATAGTATTATTTTGTATAATATTATTATATATTAGTTATAATATTAATTACTATTACTATTATATATTATATATGGGTCATGGTTTACCTAAAATCTATTTGCATGTTAATTTCATTATATTATTATATTATATTATATTATATCATATTATAATATAACTTTAGGCAATTTGGGAAAGGGTTAGACAAATTATATTATTAAAAAAATTCATCTATTCTAAATTACATAAGAAACAAATTTTAAGACATATACGGTTTTTTATGATATAATAAAAAATTGTTTAAGACATACGGTTTTTAAATTTTAAAGCAATTTGATTGGCTAATACATGATGACATGGAATTTGAATTAGGGTTGAAAGGCTCATTTTTCATCCAAATTTTATCTAATATGTTACCTTCATAAAGATAAATATCATACATTGTAAACCCTTTCCTTCTAACTTTACAAAGGGCCTTAATTTCCTAAAATTCAAGTAAGTGGTGGTACCTTCATCTTGTAACGTCCTTTATTTATACTCAAATAAAAATCCTAAGAATTCTTATTGTATTTAAAATGTAGGTTGATTCCTTTCCTTGATACTAAAACGTTTAATTGAGAATAACACCATTTAGGAACTTAGCTACTGAAGGAAGACTTTTCACGACCTTATATCCACGAAGCTCAAGAAAAACTAAGTTTCGATGAGTAAAGATCAACCAAGTAAGACTATAATCACAAGGATGTTCCTCACCTACATAAAAGAAATATATTTAAGGACCTTCTCTTAAAATATATTAAGTAAGCTTGTGACCTTACTTAAATAAATCTCAATCAATGAAGCTAAGTAACTTATCTCTAAAAAGCTCCATTATGTAAGACTATAACTTTATATAACCATTCCTCAATAAAGATAAAACAATAATTTGTTTAAAGAGAATTTAGGTAGGATGAGGAACAAACATCATGCTCAAATAATCCTTTCAAGACTTTAAATGAGGATGAAAGTAAAAGTCATATTCACTCTATTCAATATAATAATCTTGCAACAAAAAATTGAATAGTAATCTTACAACAAGAAATTGGTGAATCCATTGGTGGCTTTAAAGTACCAAAAATTAGTATAACCCTGTGCTCCCATAAAACCAAGATTTTACCTTCATGGCCATGAGAAACCATTAAAGGCCTTCCTTAACTTTAAGGTAACCCTAACTAGGAGTAAGGTCATAACGAGATTCAAATGAATCCTTATGGAAAAAAAATGTGACTTGAAAAAAGGTTAAAAATGAAACCAAATTCTTGTAAACATACAAATATAATGAGGCCTTATTGAAATTATATATAAGTTACATAAGTTCATAAGAGTATTTTTGCTCACAACAATCCATTTATGAATGAATTTCCTTTGCTTCATTTAAAAAATATAATGAGGCTTTATTGAAATTATATATAAGTTACATAAGTTCATACGAGTATTTTTCCCCACAACAATCCATTTATGAATGGATTTCCTTTGCTTCATCTAAGAAGAAGAGTTTATAGATATGTTTCTAATAATAAAGATGAATTGAATTTCCTTTGCTTCATCTAAGAAGAAGAGTTTTATAGATATGTTTCTAATATGAATTGTCTTAAGAGAATTCCTTGTTTAGAATCCCTATTTAAAATATGGAAATGAAGTGGAAACCAAAACCATCCTTAAAAACTTCTCAAGAAAAAAGTTGAAAACATATTAATGTTGGAAAACAAGGTGTGAAAATGAATTTGGATGTAATTACTAAATGAATACAAGTTGTGGCTAATACTTGAGACACAATAGCATCTTTTTTTGCACACTCTTGAAACTATCAACCACCCAACTTGATTCATAATGAGCCCGTCAATTTCTTAACAATAAGCATATGGTTAAGGCCACTAACATGTTGGATTTCAAATTCAAATGATTTCCTAGTCAATCAAGTTAAATACCACTTTCTTTGTTCAAACAAGACAATAAGCTGGAGTATGAGTATATTTCCCTCCATTGTGAAGGTCACACTTTTTGTACTCCCTACTAATGTCCATAAATAATCTTATGCAAAATAGAAATTCAGGATGGAGCTTTGCATTGAGCCATTTGGAAGTATATAATGTTTATCTTTGTAATAAAGTATCCATAGTTACCTAGGCTAAAAGATAGGTTTTTCAGTCATTATTAGATTTTAGGGTTTGGACAAATACCAGAGCTTTCAAAAACTATATAAGAGAGGTGAATCCCATTGTAACAGTGACTTGAGTAATCTCATAATATATGTTGTTATTGTGTATGTCATCCTTTGTGGTTAGGTTTTCTTATCAACCCTATCTAGGTATTCATCAGTAAGTGGTGTAGCATATTTTGTAATATGGTATTAAAGCGGGTTTTCCGACCTAGCTAGAAATCAAGTGATATATAATTGATACCACAAATCCCAATACATTCTCCATAAGGTAGAGCAAGTAATGTATAGACATAAAAACAAGAAAATACCTTTTAGCATTTGTGGCTACCAAGGTGCTAGAGTGTACATCAAGAAAAGAGCCACAATATGGTTTGAGTCGACACCACAAAATGTTGAGCCACAAAATTATGAAAAAAAAAATGAAGAGTCTCACCATCATGGAGAGATCTGTAATATACCTAAGTGTATATTACAATTATTAATATTTTGTATTAACTATATATAATTAGATGTAATCACAATGATAAGTCACAATTAAAAAGAAGTGGCTTATCCCATACTCATGTATTTATACACACCATTTGTAACTTATTCTCGTATCATCATATTATTAAAAAACATTATTAAATACATATTTGAAAATTTTCTCTTTCAAGTAGTAACTGACAAATAAGTTCCCTACATGAATTTATTAATGGGATTCTCTCATTCTCTCACACTCCATCTTTCATATTCTCTCATTCGCTCACACTCCATATTTCATTCCCTTTGTTGATGCAATTGGTTGTAGGAGTGAGCTAGCTCGGGAGCAATCCTCCCTCCATCGGACGGAGGAGGAGCAAAGTCAACGCTAACTTTGCTCCTCCTCCGTCCAATGAGGGAGGATTGCTCCCGAGCTAGCTTACTCCTTGGTTGTATTGCATTCTCCCACATTCATTTTTTCCCTCCGTACTCTCATTTTTTCCCTCCGTACTCTCCATCACGCTACTCTTACACGCTCCCTTCATTTGTTGCACACTACCACACTCATCTCCACGCACCTCTCAATCAGTTACTCGTGCACTGCTCTAGCACTCCCTCCATTCTCCTATCCCTTCATCGCAACCCCCTTGTCCCATGCACTCACCACTCCCTTACCTACCCACTCCTTGTCTCTCCTCCCTCACTACGTCTCCACTCTACCCACCACCTCTACACTACTAGGCTACCTCTCCATTCCCTACCTGCTCCTACCAGTCCCCACTTGACCCATACGACCCCCTCATGCACTACTCTTCTCCCTCGTCTCACCTCACACTCTTCCCTCCAGCCTCACAACCTGCGCACGCCTCCCAATTGTGCCCACATCCCCACTACTATGTCTTTCTCTCTTCCCATTCCTTTCTTGCTCCCATCTTCCCACGCCCTGTCTGCTCCCATATTCCTCACGCATCCATTTCCCATTGCTTATATCCATCCATCTCCATTACCCTTATTCTTTCACTCTGCACCCGTTCATGTCCTCACCCTGTCCTCCACCTCCCAACACCATTTCCTAGGGTTTAAAAGCCTAATTTCATCCAATCCCAAGAAAAAATGTATTGTAATAATATTGATATTATTAATAATAATTATTATTATATTTTAGTTTTCTAAAAAGTATTTAATATTATTATTATTATTTATCATTTAACCGTGTTACTATTAAAAATATTTGTATAATAATAATATTATTATTAATTTTTAGTAATAATTATTATTATCATTATTATTTTTTTAATAGTTAATCTTACATGTCCTTTAAACCACTCTAGCCATGAATACAAGAAATATGTAGAGGAATCTTCCCGAAGATTTAGTGAAAAAAAATGAGAGCTAATCTGAAGCCAAAATTTTCCCTGCAATAGAAGGTTTTCGTTAGGAGGTTCAAGTAGTGACCAAAGGCCCAGGCACAACACTCAGTATACTATGATTCACATAAGAATGAATCAATTAATCATTAACCAAGCTAGTAAATGGAGCTTTAATTCCCCTTTAATAGATCCCTGGGTGACTTTCTTAACAATTATAGGCAATAGGTGACCTATGAGAGCAAGTCATCCTCATAGAAACCCGAGCCAAGTCATGCGCCCTCCTTGAGAAATTGGTAAGTAGGGGCCATGTCGAGATGTTTCCCCGTCCAATCCATCCATTCAACTTAGCAACTGCGCCCTCCTTAGGGTAAGAGTTGTTTCTTTTATCTATGCCTGCTTTTTTGTTTTCCCCTACTTTTGGGACTGAGCCTCCAAAAGGAAATTGTGCCCTCCTTGTCAATTGTTTCCCTATTTTCCCTATGACATCTTTTTTGTCTTTCCTACTTGTGTCTTTGAATCTCCAATAGGAAACTGCACCCTCCTTTGTCAAATGTTTCCTACTTTTGTCTCTGGCTGCTTTTCTATGGCTTTTGGGAACTTTCCCTTTTCCTCCCTAATTGTTGTTGTCAAAGTTTCTAATTCTTTCTCCTTGGCAAGTTGGCTTGCCCAAGTGCACCCCCTGACATGGCAAGCTCATTTCCACATACTTAAATTGTATAATAAATAATAATTATAAATAAAAATCAAGTACATGCCTCAATAATGTTTATTTAGAAGAATTTCCTTAGGCAATTTAATTAATTCCACTTTGTCCCCCTATGTGTTTAGCATGCTCCACACTTTTGTTGGTCAATTAGGTGGGGACGTGACATCCAAGGACTAGGTTTCTAAATAATCATGAAGTCTACAATCAAGAAGAAGAGGTCTAAATAGATAAGATATTCCTAAATGGATCTCCAATTAATCCTCACCTTGTTGGTCAGGATATGCTCAAAGCCATTGGTGCTCCATTGTTTCATTGTTTTAAGGCCTCTGAATAATCATTGTTACACCAATTCAAGCATTGTAGATCTTGCATTCTCGTTTTAGTTTTCCTTAATGCAAGAAGGATAGACAATTGTGAATTCCAACCATCATTTAACAAATATGGATGAATATGAATGCATCATACATCGCAATCAAGCATATCTCTCATTAAGAAAATGCATATAAATCAAGATAGAACCCAATTCAATAAGAAACTCTTTAAATGCATATCACCAAAAGTACACCCACATAAATAGAAAACATGATGGCTAAATTGGTTTAAGCACCATGCCACTCCTTAAAGGTACCCCATATAAGTTTGAATCTAAACCCAAGTCAAGTAAGTCAAGTATTGAAGTAAATAATGTGAAGAAAGCACATATTTCTCTATCGATTCGAAGAGAGAAAGGAAGAGGAGATGTTTTGTTAAGAGCTATTGTTAATATTCATTTCATCATGTACAAGGGTACTCATTTAATATGTTGGAACATGTTCATGGTGGTTCAGCGAATTTCACTTAATGTTTACACCCAATACTTGAATTAATCACCATTGATATTAAGAACCACTAAAATCCAATCGAATTTCACATGTACCCTCTTCTCTTTGACATGAAGAAGCTTGTAAGCATAGTATAGATATGTAAGAATTTGATCTTAGCCAATCAAACAAAAGATACATGCATGTATATCGAATATATATTCTGAGGTTACACATTATAATTTATACTCATGAAGAAGGTATAAGAATTAAATTCTACATGAATGCATAAATGTAATGATTTGCTCCAAATGCTTCACTAGTTAATTAATTTGTCGTACTCCTTGTTTATGCAGCAACAAACCAAAAGATGTGAAATTGGCTCTTTCTAATAGATCAAGTTGGATTATCCGTGATTGTGACTTAATGTTAAAAGTAAGATTATCATATTAAGACTTTACATCTTAATTGTTAGAATTTTCAGTGTATTATTTTCATAGAGTTCAATTAAATTATAGGAATTTTGAATGAAAAATGGACCTCATAAAGAAAATGATAAAAAAAAGTCATATAAGTTATTATTTGGCTTTTATTGACGCTACCAATATTATTTCACTTTTTTGAAACTACCTTAAATATTTGTTTTAAATTAAAATCAATTTATAAGAACAAAATTCAATATAGTGTTTCACCCAAAATAAATAAAGAAAAATAGTAAATACATAGTTTCATCTTAAAAGTTATTGGAACCAACTTTTCAAAGTGTATAATATTATTATAATATAAAATTATTATACATTAGTTTTAATATTAATTGTTATTACATTAATGATAATATTAGCTACTATTATACATTATTTATATAATAATATAAGTTATAAAATTAATTAAAAGTTATTTGACCCATTTTTAATAGAATATAATAATATTATAATAAATTAATTATAGTATAATATTAGTATATTAGTTATAATATTAATTATTATTAATATTATATATGGGTCATCTATTACCTAATATTTTAGGTATATTAATTATATATTAGTTAAAAGTTATTAGACCCAATTTTTTATGGTTATTATAAAATATTAATTATAATATAATATTAGTATATATTAATTATAATATTAATTACTATTACTATTATATATTAGTAAAAATATAGTAAAAGTTATTTGACTCAACTTCAACTTTTAAGGTGTATAACATTATTTTATAGTATTATTTTGTATAATATTATTTTATATCAGTTATAATATTAATTAATTACTATTACTATTATATTATATATGGGTCATGTTTTATCTAAAATCTATTTTCATGTTAATTTCATTATAATATTATATTATATTATAAGATAATTTCGGGTAACTTGGGAAGGGTTAGACAAATTATATTATTAAAAAAAATCATCTATCCCCAAATTACATAATGAAAAAAGTGTAAGACATATACGGTTTTTTATGATATAATAAAAAATTGTTAAAGACATACAGTTTTTAAATTTTAAAGCAATTTGGTTGGTTAATACATGATGACATGGAATTTGAATTAGGGTTGAAAGGCTCATTTTTCATCCAAATTTTCTCTAATATGTTAACTTCATAAAGATAAATATCATACATTGTAAACCCTTTCCTTCTAACTTGACAAAGGACCTTAATTTCCTAAAACTCAAGTAAGTGGTGGTACCTTCATCTTGTAACGACCTTTATTTATACTCAAATAAAAATCCTAAGAATTCTTATTGTATTTAAAATGTAGGTTGAGTCCTTTCCTTGATACTAATCTGTTTAATTGAAAATAACACCATTTAGGACCTTACCTACTGAAGGAAGACTTTTCAGGACCTTATATCCATAGAGCTCAAGAGAAACTATGTTTCAATGAGTCAAGATCAACCAAGTAAGGCTATAATCACAAGGATGTTCCTCACATGCATAAAAGAAATATATTTAAGGACCTTCTCTTAAAATATCTTAAGTAAGCTTGTTTAATTGAAAATAACACCATTTAAGACTTACCTACTGAAGGAAGACTTTTCAAGACCTTATATCCATAGAGCTCAAGAAAAACTATGTTTCGATGAGTAAAGATCAACCAAGTAAGGCTATAATCACAAGGATGTTCCTCACATGCATAAAAGAAATATATTTAAGGACCTTCTCTTAAAATATCTTAAGTAAGCTTGTGACCTTACTTAAGTAAATCTCAATCAATTAAGATAAGTAACTTATCTCTAAAGAGCTCCATTATGTAAAGCTATAACTTTATATAACCATTCCTTAATAAAGATAAAACAATAATTTGTCTAAAGAGAGTTTAGGTAGGATGAGGAACAAACATCATGCTCAAATAATGCTTTCAAGACTTTAAATGAGGATGAAAGTAGAAGTCATATTCACCCTTATTAAATATAGTAATCTTACAACAAGAAATTGATGAATCCATTGGTGGCTTTAAAGTACCAAAAATTAGTACAACCCTTTGCTCCCATAAAACCAAGATTTTACCTTCATGGCCATGAGAAACCATTAAAGGCCTTCCTTAACTTTAAGGTAAACCCTACCTATGAGTAAGGTCATAACTAGATTCAAATTAATCCTTATGGAAAAAAAATGTGGCTTGAAAAAGGTTAAAAATGAAACCAAATTCTTGTAAACATACAAATATAATGAGGCCTTATTGAAATTATATATAAGTTACATAAGTTCATAAGAGTATTTTTCCCCACAACAATCCATTTATGAATGAATTTCCTTTGCTTCATCTAAGAAATATAATGAGGTCTTATTGAAATTATATATAAGTTACATAAGTTTATAAGAGTATTTTTCCCCACAACAATCCATTTATGAATGAATTTCCTTTGCTTCATCTAAGAAGAAGAGTCTATAGATATGTTTCTAATAATAAAGATGAATTGAATTTCCTTTGCTTCATCTAAGAAGAAGTGTTTATAGATATGTTTCTAATATGAATTGTCTTAAGAGAATTCCTTGTTTAGAATCCCCATTAGAAATATGGAAATGAATTGGAAACCAAAACCATCCTTAAAAACTTCTTAAGACAAAAGTTGAAAACATATTAATGTTGGAAAACAAGGTGTGAAAATGAATTTGGATGTAATTACTAAATGAATACAAGTTGTGGCTAATACTTGAGACACAATAGCATCTTTTTTTGCACACTCATGAAACTATCAACCACCCCAACTTGATTCATAATGAGCCCATCAATTTCTTAACAAGAAGCATATGGTTAAGGCCATCAACATGTTGGGTTTCAAATTCAAATGATTTCCTAGTCAATCAAGTTAAATGCCACTTTCTTTGTTCAAACAGACAATAAGGTGGAGTATTGAGTATATTTCCCTCCATTGTGAAGGTCACACTTTTTGTACTCCCTACTAATGTCCATAAATAATCTTATGCAAAATAGAAATTCAGGATGGAGCTTTGCATTGAGCCATTTGAAAGTATATAATGTTTATCTTTGTAATAAAGTATTCATAGTTACCCAGGCTAAAAGATAGGTTTTTCAGTTATTATTAGATTTTAGGGTTTGGACAAATATCAGAGCTTTCAAAAACTATATAAGAGAGGTGAATCCCATTGTAACAATGACTTGAGTAATCTCATAATATATGTTGTTATTGTGTATGTCATCCTTTGTGATTAGGTTTTCTTATCAACCCTATCTAGGTATTCATCAGTAAGTGGTGTAGCATATTTTGTAATATGGTATTAAAGCAGGTTTTTCGACCTAGCTAGAAATCAAGTGATATATAATTGATACCACAAATCCCAATACATTCTCCATAAGGTAGAGCGAGTAATGTATAGACATAAAAACAAGAAAATACCTTTTAGCATTTGTGGCTACCAAGGTGCTAGAGTGTACATCAAGGAAAGAGCCACAATATGGTTAGAGTCGACACCACAAAATGTTGAGCCACAAAATTATGAAAAAAAAAATCAAGAGTCTCACCATCATGGAGAGAGCTGTAATATACCCAAGTGTATATTACAATTATTAATATTTTGTATTAACTATATATAATTAGATGTAATCACAATGATAAGTCACAATCATTATTAAAAAGAAGTGGCTTATCCCATACTCATGTATTTATACACACCATTTGTAACTTATTCTTGTATCATTGTATTATTAAAAGACATTATTAAATACATATTTGAAAAAAAAATTTCTCTCACTTTCAAGTAGTCACTTTCAAGTAGTTGCAGACAAATAAGTTCCCTGCATGAATTTATTGATGGGATTCTCTCATTCTCTCACACTCCAACTTTCATATTCTCTCATTCGCTCACACTCCATATTTCATTCACTTTGTTGATGCAATTGGTTGTATTGCATTCTCCCACATTCATTTTTTCCCTCCGTACTCTCCATCACACTAGTCTGACACGCTCCCTTCATCTGTTGCACACTACCACACTCATCTTCACGCACCTCTCAATCAGTTACTCGTGCACTGCTCTAGCACTCCCTCCATTCTCCTATCCCTTCATCGCAACCCCCTTCTCCCATGCACTCACCACTCCCTTACCTGCCCACTCCTTGTCTCTCCTCCCTCACTACGTCTCCACTCTACCCACCACCTCTACACTACTAGGCTACCTCTCCATTCCCTACCTACTCCTCTTCACCAGTCCCCACTTGACCCATACGACCCCCTCATGCACTACTCTTTTCCCTCGTCTCACCTCACACTCTTCCCTCCAGCCTCACAACCTCTGCACACCTCACAAATGTGCCCACATACCCACTACTATGTCTTTCTCTCTTCCCATTCCTTTCTTGCTCCCATCTTCCCACGCCCTGTCTGCTCCCATATTCCTCACGCATCCATTTCCCATTGCTTATATCCATCCATCTCCATTACCCCTATTCTTTCACTCTGCACCCTTTCCTGTCCTCCCTCCCAACACCATTTCCTAGGGTTTAAAAGCCTAATTTCATCCAATCCCAAGAAAACAATGTATTATAATAATATTGATATTATTAATAATTATTATTATTATATTTTAATTTCCTAAAAGTATTTAATATTATTATTATTATTTATCATTTAACCTTGTTACTATTAAAAATATATGTATAATAATATTATTATTATTAATTTTTAGTAATAATTATTATTATCATTATTATTTTTTTAATAGTTAATCTTACATGTCCTTTAAACCACTCTAGCCATGAATACAAGAAATACGTAGAGGAATCCGCCTGAAGATTTAGTGAAAAAGAATGAGAGCTAATCTGAAGCCAAAATTTTCCCTGCAATAGAAGGTTTTCGTTAGGAGGTTCAAGTAGTGACCAAAAGACTGGATGAAGTCTTGTGATCTAAAGTTGAATGTGAGGCCTCCAAAAACGCTAATAACAGTATGAGCAGCCCCTACTCATCATCACAACTGCATTTCTCATCAAATACAGGTCAGTACTACAATGACACACACAAAGTGAAAATTGGCATACCGAAGGTTGACAGTGAAGACAATTGAGATGACACACGATGGATCAGTAAAATTGAAAAATATTTTGCTATGCAACAAATATATGATGAGGACGACAAAATAAACATTGTGGCAATGTACCTAGACAAATCAACTTATGATTGGTCTCTGTGATGAGATCAGACTGGGGCACCTTCAAGAAAAACTTGTTTAAACAACTTCAAGATATGGAAGAGGATGAAATCTACACCAAGTTCACTTGTTTACAACAAAATGGGACAGTGGACGAATATTCTAACAATCTCTGTGTGTTAGCTACTCTCGACAATGACGTATCTAAAGAATGCCTGCCACAAATTGTCATTGGTGGGTTGAAACCAAGTATTTAGAACGAGATTAAAGTACTAGATGTCAAGAATGTTGAACATGCATGACAAAAAGCGAAATTGATTGAAGAAAAACAAAAAGCATATCGATTGCATGCTTATACCCCCCTTGCCTCACCTAAGAGCAAATGAAAAGAAGAAAAATAATGTGTGACGTAAGTGAAATGCTCCTAATTGGCGTCCGGGACATGAGTGTACAGGAAAAAATTTCTTATTATGTGAAAAAAATAATAATAACAACAATAATGATCAGGAGGATGACAGTGTATCTTCTTCAAACAGAGAAATAGATGTCGATGAATCCAACAATGATGAGGCAAACATCATTACAACACTCTCAAAAGCTGCAATGGTTGGTGTCCATCAACCCTAAAATTATTCCATTCTATGTGTCATGTCCATAGTAATTCCTAAATGGATCTCAGAGATCGAAACCTAGTACGTCAAAAATAAGGAAGCTAATAGAGGAAGTTGAAAGCAACAAGGAAACAATTTCCAAATACAAACGGAAGAATGACATATTGTCATACAAACGAAGGATATCATTTTCTTAACTCTACAAAATTCAAAACTCAAGTTTTAAAAGAGAATAGTTATTCTCTGATAGCAGGCCATGTTTGAATTTTCAAAACATACCACGATATACGTCAAAGTATTCTTTTCGAAAGGGATGAAGATTTATGTTTAGAAATATGTGGTTGAATGTGATACCTATCAGCGACAAAAGTTTGAAACATTTGCTCCTCCGGGGCATCTCCAACCCCTTCATATCCCAGCTCAAAAATGGTCTGAAGCATCCATGGATTTTATCACTAGTCATCCTACTTTATAACAGAAAGATAGCATATTTGTAATTATAGATCGATTCACCAAATATGCCCACTTCATTAGAATTTCATCAAAGGCAAAAGCTAGTCAAGTCATTGATAGCTATGTAAAATATATATTTAAACTCCATGGGTTTCCCAAAGTTATCGTCAATGATAGGGACCCCAAATTTACTTGCAATTTCTTGAAGGAATTGTTCCACCAAGTTGGGACCTCATTAACTATGAGTACCTCTTACCACCCCCAGACAGATGGACAGACCGAGGTGGTTAATAAATGCCTTGAAGGATACCTTAGGAATTTTGTGAATGATTGCCAAATACAACGGATAAATTGGCTACACCTTACATAATGGTGGTACAATAGCACATATCATACCTCGACAAAAATGACAACATTTGAAACCTTATATGGTATCCACCTCCAACAACAAAAGAATATGTTATCAATAATTTCAAGGTTCTAGCAGTGAAAGATTATCTCACAACATCCAATGAGGTCATATGTATTCTAAAGAACCATATTGAACAATCAAGGAAACCGTATGAAGCAATAAGTGTACTTAAAGAGAGCTAACTGTAAATTTGAAGTAAGTGATTGGGTGTTTGTTCATCTCCAACCATAAAAACAAACCTCGCTCAAAATTTCCAAAGATCATAAACTTGCACCTAAGTTATATGGTCCTTATCAAATATGGGAGCAAGTAGAACAAATGACTTATGCTTTAGATATACCGAACAAAGGGAAACTACATGATGTTTTCCATGTTTCATGCTTAAAGAAAAAATTGGGCCCAACAACCTACATACAAACAAAGTTACCCCTGTTAGAAGTCGAAGAGAAATTCGTGCTAGAACCTAAATGCTTTTTAAAGTTAAAACTAGAATGCTCCATTCCAGATCAGTCAATGAGTACCTTGTCAAGTGGAAAAAAATTGCCAAAAGATGAAGCTACTTGGGAGAAAGAAGATTTTCAACGAAGACACTATCTTTACTAATATTTCATGGACAACGTTTTTCAAGGGATGACTTGTAATATACCTAAGTGCATATTACAATTATTAAAATTAACTATGTATAATTAGATGTAATCACAATGATAAGTCACGGTCATTATTAAAAGGATGTGACTTATCCCATACTTTTGTATTTATACACACCATTCGTAACTTATTCTCGTATCATCAAATTATTAAAAACATATTTGAAATATTTATCTTTCGTATCTATGCTTAGTTAGTTGTTGTGCACTAAGACCCACCATAGTAGCTACCCCAATAGTCATTCATCTATGTCATCACATGAAATAAATGAATCCATGAATCATTTGGAAGAGCCAACGAGCCATCGTTGCCACCACCAAGAATAGAAAATCACAAGACTAAGTTGTCACATGCTATAGAAGTGGCTTATGTAACTGTGGGAATAAAAGAGAAACCATTGTTTCCATTTTGCATGAGCCTCATTCACTTTGACATTTATCATTCACTTTGACAATTATATGAGTTGTTTGACTTCTTATATGAGTTGTCTTTCTTCATGTGACACCACCACTATAGAACTGTCTAGTATGATCTAGCAGAGGTTAGATAGATTAAAGATATTCCATATAGTTTCCAAATAAGTTTGAGATTAACTTATCATTACAATAGTTGCTTATTATTGTTTTCGTCAAATCAAGCAAAGTTTGCCAGGGTTTACAAAGAGATTTTGTTTTCCTATGGAAATTCTATTAGAAAATTATTTGTGTCTCTTGGAAATTAACAATCATGATACAACTCATGAATGAGAACATATGGGGAATAGTAAATGGGGATAAACAATTGGCTACATATCAAAATAAACTACCAGAATAGTAAAGTAAAGATGACGAAATCAAAGCTATTATTGACCTTGCTCTCTCAGAGTCTAAGTTGCATCGTGAAGATTTGGAAAAATACACAAGAAAATCTAGGATAATCTAACTAAATTGTTTGGAGAAAAAGAAAGGAATGCAAAATTTTATCTAAAGCTTTAGTTACTTAGATTTGAGATTCCTAAAGGAGTCACTATATCCAACAAATTTGAGATACCTAGAGGAGTCACTATATCCAACAATATAAGCAAAATATGGAATCTCTCATCAAAAACCTAGTAGAAGTCAATGGTATGATAGATGATGAGGATGCCAAAGCCATTTTGTTCAACAATGTTCCTCCTAATTACAACAATGTCATTTTTACTATCACTTCGATGCCTTCAAAAACTTAGAATGCATTATTTCAGCTCTCTTAACTTAAGAAAAGAAAGAGATTGATTTTCAACGAGAAATTATACTATACTTGAAGAAAATGCTAGGAAATAGAATGACAAGGGTGATGATTGAGTGTTCTTGTTGTGGAAAAAAGAAGTCATGTAGCAATTAATTGCTAAACCTGTGCAATGAATTTCTTCAAGGAAAGCTTAAAAGGATCAACAATGTAGCCATTGTTGAATATACACCAAATACTCATAGTATTGATGACTCTACTAAAGAATTGGCATTTTTCGCATTTTAAGAGGCCCACAATTTGAAAACAATGAGTGATGCAGTGAAAAAAAGATAGTTGTTCAATACAAGGTACTTTTAAGGACAAAATTTTGTCAATTGACTATTGTTTGGCAATTTTTTTAAAAATATATTCACTAATTGGCTTTAAAATTCACTTATTTTTTACATAAGATATGATTAAATTGATAAAATTGTCAAAACTTTCAAGTTTTAATATATTATATGGTTTTTATCAAATATTTTCCTACATATTGTTAGCATTCAGAATTTACCCTCGGTTGTGAAAGGATAATCCCAAGGTAACCACAAAACCAACCTTTGGGAGGAAAGTTGGCTTCTTTCCTTCTAGAGAGGGATCTCTCAATAAATAACCTCAAAGGCCATATATGTTTTGAAAATATATAAAATTTAATAGTAACAATGGATGAAACTAGTAATCATTGGGCATGGAGTCAAATATGAAGAACAAGTAATGATGGTGCTTTGCAATGGAGTTCTTAACAAAGACAGGGTAGCTACTCTTTTACAGTCAAAATGTTGGTTGTATGGTGATAAGAAAAATTAAAGAAACGGTCCATTAACAAGGGCATATCAAGATGAATCCAATGCTAACTTTAGTGGAAAAAAGTTTGTGAATGCTTGAAAGTAAAGAATCATAGCATAAGATTATGAATTCTAATCCAATATACAGTCATTCAAGCATGAAAAGTTAACATAATGGAAAGGTAAACAGGAAACACATTCACATGAAGGAAAGAAAGTACAGATTGTAAAATAAACAACACAATAATCTTGCAGAAAACCTGCTTCTGAAATCTTTATTAATCTTTGAAGGTCTTTTACAAAATTCAGTTCTTTCTCACGGGTTCCAACCCTCAATACATTGTAAAAATTTGTTTAAATACATCAAAATGCTCCTTGAGTTGATAATTGTTTCTATGCTAAAATAGGCAAAAATAACTGCCTTAATACACTTGTCATTTAACTCCTAACAATCTAACTACTCAGAAATCTATTACATTTTTCAAAATAAAACTAGATTTGAAGTATAGTCCATGTTGCAAGATCTAAATAGATTTGAAGTATAGTCCATATTGGTTTAGTCATTAGAGGAATTTTGGGGTCTAAATGGACCTTATAAGAAAATGTGCCAACAATAAATTCTTGTGAGTTGGAATTCAAGAACCAATAGAATTTCAATGAAATGAGTCAACCATAATGGTTGAATTTACATATTTGTCATAAAAAAAACTACGTTTTTTGTTCGTATTTTTGACATATCTCCATGTGTTTTTACTCAAATTTCGATCAGGAGAGCTCGTTGGATGCGGAATTAAATTCCGCATCTAACGAGTACCCACACAGCATATTTTGATGGACCCTGCTACCCCAAAAATAAGAAATACCTGAAAAAATGTGATGATCATCATCACATTTTTTTAGGTATTTCTTATTTTTGGGGTAGCAGGGTCATCATCACATTTTTTCAGGTATTTCTTATTTTTGGGGTAGCAGGGTCCATCAAAAGTATGCTGTGTGGGTACTCATTGGATCATCATCACATTTTTTCAAATATTTCTTATTTTTTGGGTAGCGGAGTCCATCAAAAGTATGTCGTGTGGGTACTCGTTGGAAATTCCACATCTAACAAGCTCTCCTGATTGAAATTTGAGTAAAAACACAGGAAGATATGTCGAAAATACGAACAAAAAAAATAGTTTTTATCTTTCTTCCTCCAAAATTAATAAATATTATTTTATTATTTTCCTTAGGAGGCCCATTTTCGACCTCAAATTTCCTCCAATGGAATATTGTTTCCAAATTGATTATCCTGACTTCTCAGAGTGAGTGAGACCTCTGAGAAAAACTAATATGATATCAGAGCCTCGTTAGAGGTCAGAGGAGGGAAATCACACTCAGATCTGCGAGCAGCATGCCAGATATGTGTGAGGATTCAGTGGAGGAGTCAAATCTGCAGAGAGGGTGACCAAATCTATTGTGCAAGTGTCATATCTAAGTTGGTGGAGGTTAGATCTACCATATTTTATTGCTAGGGTGTAGATCTGAGATAGATCTAGTGGGTATCAACAGGATAGAGACCAGATCTGCCCAGATCTACAGTGCAGGTGTCATATTTGAGTTGGTGGAGGTCAAATCTATCAGATTTGATTGTTGGAGGAGAGATCTTGGTGTGTAAGGGTCATATCTTTTAGATATGCGGAGAGGGTGACCAAATCTACCAGATCTAAAGAGTAGGGTTCATATCTGTGACTGTAGAAGTCAAATCCATCAAATCTTAAGAGTTGGAGTCTAGATTTGAGATAGCTCTAGCTGGCATTAGTAGATCTGAAGAACGGTGTTCATATTTGTGATTGTAGAGGTCAGATCTATGAGATCAAGGATCAAATTTGGAGAGCAGGTACCAAATCTATGTGGAGTCATATCAGATCTGTGAGATTGGTAACTATATCTGAGATAGATCTATTAGATATGTGCAAGCAGTCGCTACATCTGTGACAGAGCAGGGTGGTTCTTGTTCAGTGAGGCATATTCTTCAAAGTTTGAAGAGAGGGTGCCTTGATCATTCAAATATTGAGTGACGGACAGAGGGCATTTCTATTGAGCAAACAAAGGACAGTCATAGGGGTGCATCCTTGAGAGAGGGGTGCATTCTTCAGTTGTTGAGATAACAGAGGGAGAGAGGGGCACACCTTTCAGACACTAAGGGGGTGCACTTCCCTAGACAGAGATCTTGACTTGATTCCATCAGAGGTCATAGCAGAGCAGAGGGTGCAATTGTCAGATTGGTCACACGTGCTAGAGGGGCGCATTCCTTCAGAGACAATTGTAGTTGTTGAGTATTGAGAGTTTCTCCTAGAGATCTAACATGCTTTCCAAGGCACCAGGTTCTTTTGTTTACATGATAAAGTTGATTGTGATCATTTCACAAATTCTCTAGCTTAGATTATAGAAAGGCCAAATCAGATCTGTGAGAGTGAACCCTAGATCTATGAAAGAGAGTGTTTTTGCATCTATCCAAATGATGGGAATACAAGAAGTGTTCCTTAGGGTTTAAGAGAAGGGCTCATGCATGAAAAAGAGGGAACTGCATGGGTTGTATTCTAACTCGAGCCAAGAAGTTCTTTGAAGGTGGCAAGAATGATGCATGGACCAGAGTTGAGAGATTTACCCTCAGTATCAACTTTGGTGGATGGGGAATATAGTATGGTGTTTCGAGATGGACAGAGTCTTCTATATTTAGAGGGAGTGACCTTGGATGTATTAGTGAGGCTTAGCATTAGACAAGAAACGTTGTACAGGTTGTTGTGTCGACATGTGGTCAACTTTAGAGATATTTTTGGAGCAAAGTTTCAGAGGGAGTCTAGAACATGGATCAATGTCAGAGACAGAGAGAGAGAGCATGAGGCTTCTCTCAAGATGACATTGATGGAGGAGGTATCAGGAGTCCTCTTCATACCAGGACTGAGAGTGAGCATACTCTCAGTGTCAGCATTTGATGATGTTGGGTTCTCTATATTGTTTCAGAGACGGTTGATATTCACCTATCAAGAGGGAGTTGATCCAGTGTGGATGGGTCACGGGATTGATGGTGAGTATGTGGTATGAGGGAGACTTACTTCAGAAGCAGTTGGGTGGTTATCAAAGTCCTCATCAGACTCTGAGATGGAGTTGGAGCAAGAAGCTCCAAATTTGGATGAACCTTTGGACAGTTGGCCCACTGGGCAGAGAGATGAGCTAGATGCTCATTCAAATACCAGCCAGAGATTGAGTTGGTATGAGATGACTGAGATGGACTTAGCTCAAGAGCGAGTTGAATCATCTCAAGGTAGGGATGTTAGGTATTGGCCAGTTGATCCGCTTGATGATAGCTTCAGAGGTTGGTTGCAGCAGAGACTCAGAGGGAGTCTGAGCCCAGGATCAGTGATTTGGTCTAAGAGAGGGCAAGAGGATCTTTCTATGACCACCAAGATGGAGGAGGATCATAGTACTACAAGTCAGAGGGCAGCAGAGGTAGTCAGGACATATGTGGCATTTACTGCAGCTAAGGACGTGTTGGATCCGGGCATTAGTTATTGTTGGACATCCCTCGTTAAGAGAGAGTGTTGAGTTATGGTGTAACTCGGGATGTCCTCCAGGCAAACTGCCTTGCATGGAGGCACTTATCAGCTCAAGCAGAAGGGTAGAGTGTGAGATGCACTTTGCCATGTTTCATGGATACAGCAGTGGAGACATGCAGTGTATCTAGTCACTTTTGCCAATTACATGCAAAAGTGCATGCATGCAATTTGGTTTTTGGCACCAAAAGTGAAATTAAGGTTTTGGAACCTTAATTAAGGTTTGGTGACCTAATTTCAAGTTGACTTATAAAAAGGCACTGGGGGTGCAGAAGTCATTCATCTTTTGTGTTCATTGGGAAATCAGAGCAGTTGTGAGTAGCAGTTGACTAAAGGAGTGTGTGCCATCTGAGAAAGTTGGGGGCGTATTCCTAAGGGCAGTGAGAGATCATATTCTCAAACACTGAGGAGATCTATCATTAGGGCACTGAGAGAGAGAGTCTTCAATGTGCATCTTCAAATACTGGAGAGCAGCAGCAGTAGAGTGAGCAGCTGGAGGAGGACGTGAGTAACAACACGTCACACGTGTGGGACGTGAGGGAGTTGTTGCACACGTGTGGGAGGCTGAGGGCTGAAAGAGTTAAGGGTCTTCTTCAGTGACTGAGAAAAGATCTTCAGTGATCAGTCAAAAACTAATTGAGTGTACAATAGTTGGGACGTTTTTCTAAGCAGAAAGGACGCAATTATAACTGTTGGGGATGTTTTTCAGTAATTAAGGACGTAGTTTCACTTTCAGATCCGAGCAGAGCAGAGCAGATAGGTGAGAGAGCATTCTTCAGAGAGTTAGACAGAGAGTACAGTGTCCAGTGACTGATAGAGTTTGGGTTGAAAAATCCAGCGTGAGGGTGTACTGCTAGGGACGCATTTTCCAGGGGCAGCAGCTGCAACTGCTACAGATCTAGGGCTTTGGTCCTTCAGGTTCATCTGCTTCATTATCTTAACTCATTATGTACCTCTTCTATATTTATTTGTTTGCTCTAGGCTCGAGAAAGTAGAAAGCCCCACAGTTTGTTGGTTTTCCCCATTGGGGTTTCCAAGGTAAAATTCGGTGCCGTATGTGATTGTCTGATTCGGTAAGGATTTTCATGTGCTGCAAGTTCTAAATAGACTTGAAGTATAGTTCATATTGGTTTAGTGAATATTGTTTCCAAATTGATTATCCTAACTTCTTAGAGTGAGTGGAGACCTATGAGAAAAACTAATATAAAATCCATCTCCTGTAGCAGATTTTCAACTACAAGGAGTACAAGTTTACTTTTTATGATGAAAGGCCCAATCACCCATGAAAAATTGATTTCTGAAGCTTTTTTGAAACTGATAAAATGTTCATTTTCTACTATCAACTTTTGTCTTACAAGCTCCAAAGCAAATACTATAGGAGTAAGGAAAGCTGGCAAAATATATGGCTCACGAGTAAATCCATACACTCTAATGATGGTGTGTTCTTCTAATGGGAACCATACTCTTATTTTCCTATCTGGAGCAAATTGTAAAGCCTCCTGCATATGTGGTAGTACTCTAAGTAATTTGTTTTGAAAAAAAAACTTTGTAAACCTCTGCCATCAACAGGTTCATGTATTTGAAGAAGTTACTACTAATTTTTGTTGTAAGCACCATTTCTAGCAATTGTAGGTTTTCTTTATTGAAAAATAGGAACATCCTAATCAAGTGAGATTGAAATTTGAAATGCCTGGTACTATGGAAATTCACTAGCTAAGAGTGAATGCTTTCAGCTAGGAATTCATCAAATTTAAGGCATGGAGGTGGAAGAGGTTGAGATTCAGACTGACTCATAATAATTCTGAACAAGAGACTCATTAATAACTCGAGAACATATATGTATGTGTCGAAACCTAAGAACTGACTTAGCATTGAAACAACCAACGTTGTTTCTTCATTGAACAGGTTGACATCTAGGAGAAAAGGTTGGTTGTCAAGGGACACGTCTGACTTGAAACACTTGGAGAAAAAGGGTTGTTTTTGCTCAATGGTTGCATGTCTGAATCACTGAATTAGGTATCCTTCACTGAAATCTCGGCTTTGGGTGAAAGTAGGTGGGACGGCAAGAGAATCTCGCACAACAAGTGCATTTACAGGACATAAGATCTTGGTTTTAGGTGAATTCATTATTACCTTCTCATAGGAGTAATTTTACGCACACCAATCAATGAAATCTGGAAAATTTAGGGTTTGGTCTAGACATAAATAATACAAATGGGACAAAAAAATGTTGTGTAAGTCAATGCCCAGGTCCTTCAAAGCATCTAGCTTGGTTTTCAACTGGTGAATAGAGCCAAAGACAAAATAGTATAAAATATGTCGCCATCTCTATCTTCAAAGACTTCATATATTTTTTGAAACTCCAAGGCCTGAACTTCTACTTCTCCTCGACTATCCATTTTTAAATATTAGTATGGCTTGAAAAGTAGTTGTCTGACTAGGCTCCGTCCACACAGAAAATGCTTCCTCCTCCCAATGCACAAAAGTCAAATAATCCTTGAACACATGCCTTTCTTTTTTATAATATTCTTAACATAGTGGTTTTGAAATTTAGGAAAGCAATTTTATTTTCCATTAATGAAACTCTATGTTAATCCCCATGCACGTTACAAGGGTGGATCCCTTTCTGTCTGTAGATTCGATCCACCTCTCTTTTTTAACCGTCGATCTTGATCACCTGGTAACCTTATCTTTTTATTATTTTGTTGCATAACCTGTTGCTTATCCTCCTTGTACTTTCACTTAGTGGACCCTTTACCTGTCGTAGATCTACCAAATCTTCATTGTCCATCGTTGATCTCCTCTACCATTTAATCCACACATTTATTTTTCGCTGCCTATTTGATTTGCAAACAACATGCAACTTTCCTCGGCGGATAAACTAACAATCATTGATCTTAACCACCTACAATCCTGACCGCTGATCAATGATGATCTTTAACAATTCCACTAATCTCCAACTTGACATATGTCGTGCATGTTCTCCTAGCAGACCCCATATCCATCGTTGATCTTATCCATCGTCAATCTCTACCATCGATTTATGCCAAGCTTTAAACTTTGCGCTCACTCTCGATTTATCTTACTCCGCGCATTTTCCCACAGCGGATTCTATCTGCACCGTTGATCTCATCTCCTTTAATCCTCTGTTGTGGATCAGAGTGGGTTGTAAGTCTTTTTGCTGATCATTAAAAAGAAAATTCCGACTTTGATCAACGGATCCAATACCTACCGTAGATCTTCCCGCCTAAAGATCTAGAGCGTTGAAATTTTTGGCATATATCATAGATGTTATTTTTTTCATTTTTAACCCTTTCCAAAACTTGGACTATGGTTTTTTTAATGATGATATAAAGACCTCGGTCTCCGATTTAGCACCTTTAGGCACCCTTTGGTCATATCATCAAAAAGATCTACATACCACATTCTTATTTCACCTCAAGGCTCTCCACCTCAACTGCTAACCAAAACAGTGCTAACACATATCCATATGTATGGTTTTTTCAATCCAAATAGTCACCTAGAATATTGTGCATGTGTAATATTTGAATCCTTAAAAATATGTTATGTATCAGTAGTCTGATATGCTTGTGAATCAAAGAAACTATACCTCATTTGGTTTACAAGACACATGTAGGGATTGTTGTTCAACAATTCAAGATCGAAGATCCAATAGTTCAATATCATGCCTTTACAAGGGTTATGAGATATTTCATGTGCAAATAGTATCCAATGATGCAAAGAAATTTGATTACGACTAGGAGATTAAATCTTTTGGAGGAATAAAAAGCTTCAAGGGATCTTACCAATTTTTGATAGAACTATAACTAATAAATGTTTAGTTATGTTGTTTTTTAAGTTTTCAATAAATGTGTTTATAGTCAAAGTTTGTTTATTTTCATCAATTTTTGCTTTCATCAATGTAAACCTTGAGCGAGGGTGTTAAAATATAAATCTTACCTTTGTAATAAAGTCACTTGAATGAGGCTAAAATATAGGATTTTCAGTTATCATTAACCTTTGGGATTTTTTATAAATGTCACATACCTCAAACTCTATATAAGATAAGTGAATCCCATTGTAACCGTGATTACTGTACTCTCATTATATCTTATTTTTATTGCGTGTAACCTCATTTGTGCTCAATTATGTCTCTCAACCCTATCTAGGATTTCATCATTAAGTGATCTAGCGTATTTTGTAATATGAGGTGCTTGCTTGTTACACAAGTTTAAACACATCTGGCAAAGTAAAGCATTTATATTATTTTCCCTCTGCATCGGAGAGCAGAGTGCTACAATGTTAACACCATTTTGATCTACATAAGCCAAAAACTATAGCACTGATGTCTCTAGCATAAAATTGATGGTGTAGGGCTAATCTTATTGAATACGATTTTACATTATAAGAAACTCAATATGAAAGAATGAATTCCAAACAAAGGGACTTGAACTCGTCAATACAGATGGAGAAAAAAAATAAAACAATGTTAACAGAGCAAATCCATTGTTTATCAACGGGCAAAGCTCTAGCTTTTGCATATTCGTGACAAAGGATTAGTCATTTTTCTGTCGTGCATATTTTTGCAAACTTTTGTTTGAAGAGCACTTGGCACCCTTGTTTAGAGAAGCAACGCTCATTTTCCGCCCTTTGCCTATAGGAAAGAGAGTAGCTTATATTCCCTATGCAAACGTTTGGCCCATTCGTGATTGAAGCAAGGGAGTGTACAATTAAGGTGCCGCCCCACTTTGTTGTTTGTAGAAGGGAAGAGATAGAATGGGCCTGCAATCGAGTCTTCTCCTCCTATGATACCCCATTGGTTATTAGTGATATCTTCCTCTCATGTACTTGTTGTCCCACATTTAGAGCCTGTTACCCATCCAAAGAAATCCTATAAAATTCCACCCATCCTGCACCAATCAAGGAAGTCTGCTTCATTCAACACACAAGACGTGGCCATTTTTTTACATGGAACAGAAATTCAAAAATACCAATCTACCGTTTTCCATGGTAAGATGGTTATATTCAAAATCAGAGGTTACTTGCACAAGCCGCTTTTTAAGATTTTGTGCTAATAAAATACAAATAACAGTCATATCTATAAATTTGTTCTCCCTACATCACAGTCTAGCAAAATTAGCTTATGGAGGTCGGAAGGTCCTGACAGGAACGGGAATCAAAATACCGAAAACACAAAATTGCTATTAGTTCAACGGTTTACCATCGTGTAAACTCGGGGGGTTCTTTGCAACTTATTGCCATTTCCATTTTAAGATTAAAACGCAAATCTAACATGATAAATATATGTCTAATAATAATATCTATACCTGAAAAGAATAAACACTCACAATGGAATCAATCCAAGCAATTCGTGTACATTAATAAGAGCATGGACAACAACTAAATGGTATTATATGTAGACTAATACCAACTGAATAGATATAAGCATGTTTATCTATGTTAGGACAAACAATTAAACTACCCGTCAACAATTATAATTCTACAATCTTATTGTCAGCATGGAGTGTCAATGTTGCTCTGTCCAATATTTCTACATTTCTTAGTAGTAGGAAAAGCACAAGAATAGTACTTGCCTGTCAAATATTTCCTTCCGTCAGCATTCAAGGGCCTCATATTGAGTTCTACACCACTTAAAATTTCCAAAGATAGAACTCTCAGTAACTGTTTCTCTCAGACAGCTGTAAGTTACTGGACCAATTTCTGTCCAAGAAAGTTTCAGGTAATTTAACCAGTGAGAAGTACCTATGAGAAATGATGCAGATCGGAACTATCTTCATGAATGAATGGTCTTCACTCTTTCTAATTGGATTGCTGCCAAACACAGCTTTTCTAGATGTCGGCATAAGCAAAGAATGAGAAAATAGTGAAGCGATATATAACACATGGATTATAGGAAATAACATATTTTTCTGTACTCCGTATTAGAGTCTACAGAAAACACCCTAGAGAACATAGCTCCAATGAGTTTATCTAAGATAACAGTAAATAAATCTGTCCATCTAAAATCGGGTCATATGGTAGGTATATCAACATGAAATGGATTAAAGAGAATATGCTGCTGTCCAATAGTAGCATCCCTTGGTCTGCAACAAAATTGTAAACAAGTTAGATATCAAACTCCCTGCCAAGAACCAAGCAATTCACTTTCGCAAAGATGGGAGAAAGAAAGTGTAGTCCAGCAAAGGGGAAATAAATATTAACAACTACGCACCCAGGAAAGAAAAAATCTGTTAGCACATGTTTGAGCATAAATGCTCCCATATTGAACCCAAGAGGTTAGCTCCACTGGTTTTTGACAATGTTGATGGGCATTTGGCTAGTTTCATGCCAGCAGGTGTCGATTCGAATCCCCCAGGTAGCTCCACTAGTCTATGCCAACAGGTTAATAGGGATGCCATCCATGAATATGGGGAACCATCCCCTGGGTTTCCCCACGAGGTTTTCCATGGAAAAAAATGCCCACATAAAAGCGCAATAATGAAAGCAAAATTATACGTGTATTTGCACACAAACACAACACATGTACTCTTTGACATCCAATATATTATACATGCCCAAAAGCTTTTGCACACAATTCTGCTGCAAGGTGAGGAAATTGGATGCTGGATCCGAAAAAAAAGGTTTAACTGGATATACTATATCCAGTTTCCATATCTCGCCTATTAACTTTATACTGGTATACTTACATGTCTCTTCTTCAGGACAAAAGCTCCAAGAAACACCACAAAAATGGCAGCATCTCAATCATCTCTCATCATGAAAATCGAATGAGGTAAACTAAATTCCTCTTCTTGGCTCAAAGCCTCCATCTCATCATCATCTGGTTTCTGTGTTCGCATTAACAAAAGGATAAATTATGAAACCATCTACAATACCACTACATATATTGAGTTCAGAAACCTCTAAGTAAATTGGAGATGTTTAGAGTTTTTACACATAATCATCACTGAAAGAAAATAAGCACAAATGTGGACAGGTAAGTCAGAATTACCAGCATTTCAAGATTATAGAATCGATCCAATAGTTGCAATACCTCATCTGGAGAGAAATGCCGATTTAACCTAATAAAAATAATAATAAATTTAAATGAAGTACAGTATTTGGATTACAAGCTTTCGTGCATATTTTAAGCCCTATAATAGCAATTCATGAAAAGTAAAAAAATGGTGCGACCTCTGACCTTTTCTTAAGGTATTCCATCAAGCCAAAGAGAACGAAATGTCGGTGCATCCCTACAAACCCCCAACTAAATCAGAAAATGCATTGCTATAAGAAAAACAACTTAAATTTCCATGCTGACTCAAATTCAGCATGACGATACCATTTGATGTGATACAAAGTACAAAATCAGCATAGAAATTCTGAAAAGGTGAAAACAATCAGAGGATCATCATGCTGATGGTACGAGTAAAAGAAATATTAACACAAATGCCAATTCATATCAAGAATGGGAGGAAAGAAGCTGTAATAACACACAAGGAACCATCCAGAAATGGGGAAGAGGCACAAAGAGAGCAGAATGTTAGAAAACTAGCAACAATACTTCATCACAAGCAAAACTCAATTACATAATATAATTTGACAAAGCCTTGTACGTCAAGTACCCCATAAAGCTTCAACGAGCCTCGTTTGTGAAAGAATGATGCCTTTATATAGGCTTGTCAACCAATTATTTTATTATTTTCACCAACTAATGTATTTATGCTAGAGGTGGGACACTACTATTAGAAGCTATTATAAATAACAACTAAGGACATTAGAACTAGTAGTGACTTTACATTGTTAGTATGGTATGGCCAACATTTTTGATAGTTTACAAATTATGGAAGGGCTTAAAACTTGACTCAGAACATTTAGGACTTGTACAGAATTAATCTTCCGAATCAATTCCTTTCTCCCTTAGGAGCATTGGTCCTGAAATGTGTTCTGGTCTTCACAAAAGGGAGTAAGAATACACTTGGCCATCTGTAATTTCCATCAGCGAAGGTGGGAGAAGCTGACATGCTTCCTGATGAGAGTCATCATTACTGAAGAGGTGGATGCATGTATCTTAAAGAAAACAGGCTAAGTAAAGTGAACCCACAGAAGACAAGTATAAGATCTGAGAAATTGCTTATGATATCATGAGCAGGTGACGCTATAAAACAGAAAAACAAGCACGTGGTAGAATCATCCAAAACATTGTGATAGGGAGAAAAGGAGCCAAATTTCTCCCTGATATAGTATAAACTCAGGATCTCATTGAAAAGAGGCCCAAGAAAATCATCATCTAGTTTGAAAAATGCCTCTTGTTTATGACTTTCGAAGTAATGAGAATCTGCCCTCTGAACCTGGAGCCAACGCTACCACCTGCACAGAAATCGAATCTGAAGACAACCTCTTGGCAGCAACCCTGAACCCTGAGATCCTAGGAGAATCCAACCTCCAATCCTGAGCTTCGGTCCTCTCATACCAGCGGATCCTCCTGCCGGTACTCTAAAGAGACCCCTCTCTTCCCTCGGACATCGAGAGGGAAACCTTGGTACCACTGTGTTGTCACCTTACACACATCTGGGGGGGGGGTGCAGGAGAAATCTTCAAACTACTCGGTGTGTCCTTGGGGGCAAGTCTCGAGTCAAGTGTTGTCACCTGATCTTGACTCCTCCGTTTAGGNGCCAAGGGGGGTGATCCCTACAAAGAGTTACTAAGGCTCATATTTAGTTATTAGTTGTGGATGGGATTTTTTTTATAAGTTTTTAAGTGATTGACTGAAACAAGATACTGCAATATAAGATTAAGTCCAACAGCATAAAAAAAGGATATGGCATTCATAAGAAAATGCGGTTGAAAATCGTAAATGCTTTGCAGTGGAGTCTTGGTTAGTTTTAATTATTATGGACTAGTGAATTAAGGGGAAGGAGATTCCCGATATACCGGAAAGTACTTGGAAATATGTCTGTATCTTGTCTGATGCGGTTTGGCACAAATACGTGTGGGCTAGACGGAGTCACAAGGTGTGTCCAACACTACACCAAATGAAGGTGTAGCCTGGCAGGGCCCCACGGTCGCTTTCTAGTTGTTCTTGCTTCCCTTGCAAAATTTGCCCACAACAAGTCAATTTTGTTTACGTCGAATTTCCATATGTTTGTGGGAATTCGGTTTTATTAATGTGAGTTGTTTATTAAATGTGGAAAGTTAAAAAGTGCACACTTCTGCTTTTGATTATCCCAAAGATCAAGGTGAACCTGCGATGGGCAAGAGCATACACAGAAGGGCGGATTGTTTATTCCAATTGAAAATTATGAAAGCTAAAAAAAGTAAAAATTGGTGAGACTAATTGTTGGTTGTGGAGCCTGATCTCCGGAGACATCATTGAGCAGTCATGTTTGTAGCCCAGGTTTACTATACACTTGTCCCAGCGGGGGAGTGCGGGGGGACTTAGTCCCCCTGTGGGGGTTTGGGGGCTAGCGGGCCCTCGACGAGGGTTTAGGGGCAGTGCCCCCAAGAAACGGGGGTTTGGGGCAGACACCCCGAGGAAAATTTTTTAGATGTGTGTTGGACAACAATTTTGCGGACCCATGGTATTGGGTTAACCGTAGTATTTTCCCATGGTATTTCCCCTATAAAATAAAGCATTGTAACACGGTTGTGTATGGTATTGTAGCATTGTAAACAATCTCTGTGATTGTGTGAGAGAGACTATGAGAGCGTGAAGAGGAAGTGCAGTGGTCTTGCTGCAGGTTGTATCCCTTCATCTTTCTGGACTATAATAAAAGGGCTGGCAATTTCTTTGTGGACGTAGCCCATCGTTTGGGTGAACAACGTTATATTTGTGTCTCTCTTAATGTGTTTAATGTATTTTGCATCTTGTTTAATGATTTAACTGTTTATGTGTCATTACTCTGTGGTCCTGTTTTCTAACAAGTTTATTAAATGTGGAAAGTTAAAAAGTGCACACTTCTGCTTTTGATTATCCCGAGGATCAGGGCGAACCTGCGATGGGCAAGAGCATACACCGAAGGGCGGATTGTTTATTCCAATTGAAAATTATGAAAGCTAAAAAAAGTAAAAAATGGTGAGACTAATTACTACAACCAAGAGTCTCTTTCGGGCTTGAAGGCCGTACTCGGGAGAGCAATGCTGGGTTAGTATCTAATTTTGCGAAATGAAAAGAAACTAAAGGAAATAACTTCAATTGAAATTTATTACACAAAAGAAAAACTATTCTAAAAACTTTAAGCAAATAAAAGCAGCAAACCAAACAAAAGGCAACACCGCCTTTCTCAAATCGGGGAAGGGGGTTGCGAGGGCTTGAAGCCCATTGTTTCTTTATTAATTTTATTACAATGCTTTTTGAAAAAAGAAATACTCTTTTACCCTTGAAAATGGATAAAAAAGGCTTACAAATGCTTCGAGAAGAAGAGGAATGAAGCAAGGGGAAGAAGGATGGACTTTGGGTGCTCTGGATGGCCAAAAACTCGAAATTCCGGGAGCATTTCCCTCTCTCTTTCCTTCAACATGCTTAAAAACAAAAGCAAAACTCACCAAAAGGATTAGTACGTTAGCTAAAAATACATTAAAATACACCTACTTAGTGCTAGCAAAATATAGTAAAACATTATGGCATTAAGCACGAAGAGAAATAGTTTAGATCTAAGCTTAGAATGTAGATTTAAAAGCACTTTAGGTATAATTAAACAAGTAAATAAACATGATGAACTTTTGGATATGATTTACTTGTTAAAAAATACCGCCAAAAAGAAAGAGATTTAAAGTTTTTTTAGAGGAAGAAGTAGTAGTTGCTCAAGCTTGAATCTCTTGGAAAGCTTGGAAGTTTGTTGGTAAAACAAGAAGTCTTTCAATCCGAATCCAAGAAAAGGAGATGCAACTTAGCTCAACCTTTTACTTGGGATGATAACCTACACAATCTTATCACAATTGCAATAAAAACATTAGATTTGGTACTTTTTGCAGGTGGAAACCAAAAACGCATGAGCTACAACTTAATAAAGCATGCCTTCTTAAATCGCTAACAGTAAAAGAGTAAGTAAATAACTTGACAGCTGCAAATATTTACTGTATGTGCTACAAAGAGCCTTCTAAGCCAGATTAATATGAAATTTAAACAAAGCATGAAATTGCAGCAATATCACCTCATTCACAAAGCATATGCACCAACATGTCACACCTCATAAGCCTCCAAAGCCTTCAACTTTATTCAGATATCAACAATAAACATAATACAGGAGCAGAGGTTCCTTACTTTTGTTAGAATGAGGGAAAAGAACTTGTTTTTATAGAGCACCCAAGCCCCGCGGAGACGCACCTCAACTAAAGAGGAGTCGTTAACGTGAGCTTCATGAGAGAATCATGGGAAGAGATTATAGTTGAAGTGGAATGGAACACAAGAGGTTGGTGACACCTCTCCCACATAGCCCCCACCAACCAATATTCAAACGCCACATGAACAAGACGTCGACCATATGATGGGGGCGCATATCCCTCTTGAGAAATGATTCACTACATGCCAAATCTAAATCAAATATGACGCCATATGCTTGGAATGAGGTCGCCCACTAAAGGATACAAGATTGCCACCTCATTCAACATGTTTAAACATATTCCCCTTTGACTTTGACTTTTGTATCTTTGTGATTTTGTGTCAATTTTAGCATTTTTTTGTCATTTTGTTGAATCTTCAAGAAAAAACAATGCAAGTGATAATGTAATCACCCGAAACATACGAAAAGTGGGTTTCGGAGTAAAGAGGGTGCTCTGAGTTCGAAAAAGAGCATCCCCATGCCAAATTCCGCCTCCATACCACACTTTTCGCACAATTTGAAATTTGCCATTTAAACCAATAAAAAATGGCCTAAGTTTACAAGAAAAACTATTTTTCTCGGAACTTAAATATAAACCTGGGGCGGCCTAGTACATGTTCATAATGACTCAAAACAATGTCTAGCATGTTTATATACATTGACATGTGAACTTTAATAACCTCCTAAGGCCTAACCATCAAAACGACCATTCCAGCTTTGAAGGAGCGGTGAAAAACTCGAAAATTATACATCGCTTATTCAGCATTGCATAATTGACAAGAGAAAAAACACCTTGGAATGATCGGATTGATGTCTAAGTCCTAGGAAGCCAAGCCCTTTACAAAAAGTGTTCCATGCTAAAACATTTATTACAATATCCCCAAGGGGTATGAACATGTAATTATTAAAAAAGGGCCCAAAGATGGCCCTAATGAACCATGGAATTTCTAAGCATTCATGATGAACAACTGACTTGTTCATAACTTTGGCGGCTCACTGGAAATCCACTTAAGTGCAACTTTAGTGGATAACACACTGTAGCCTCAGGAGCTTCATGCTCCTCTTCCAACTATGAATCATAAACCGTGGGCTATCCACCTCACTTGTACAGATCACTGAACCAGTCACCAATCAATTGTGGCTCAATCAGTTCCACTCCCTCTGAGTATATATAAACTTGTCCCAGATCAGCTATCTCTGGGAATATGTACACATGTCCCCTCCGGAACAATGTCAAATACCTTGCATCGTCCAAGGTTGACACAGAGAGCAAGTTAACGCTCAGCCCTGGAACAAACAAAACTCCATCCTGCTCTAGGAGTTCCCCTTGACGAGCCTGGAATCTGACTCTTCCAAATCCACGCACTGCACATGTCGTCCCCCTTCACTCCGAACTATCTGCCTGTCTCAGTAATACTACGGAATATATGATACATTCCGATCATGTGATGAGAGGCACCACTATCAATGAGCCAACTACTATTCGGCATAAATCCATTACTACCGACACTCAATTCAAGAGAGAACAACAAGAATTGCTTCTCAAACTTTCTCGCAAAGTCCTCTATCTTTGTTGTATTTGCAACAGCCACGTCCTCCTCTTTCTTCTTCTTCTTCTCCGGACACTGAAGTCTAAGAAGCACGGGGGCCAAATCGGTTGCAAGCAAAGCATCTAACTTTGCTAAAGTCTTTACATGATTTTTTCTTGCTCTTAGCAAAAAGAGCAACATTTTCTTCAACAACTCCCTCCTCCTGTCCACTGCCCTGAGCTCCTTCCCAAATCTCCTCCTAAGTTAAATCATCCCACAACCTGCCCCAATCTAGAAGATGTTCCCGACCAACCACATACTTCACGAAGACTTCCTAGTCCTTGGTGAAGCCTCTCAAGGCTATCCTCATCAACTCAGAATCAAAAATGACCTCCCCAACTGCATCCAACTCATCTTTCACCTGTGCCACCCGGGTAAGATAGGATACTACACCATCACCCTTGGCCATCTTGGTCCCCTACAATTTATCTTTGAGTTCCATCTTCTGGTTCTCATTCTTCGCCTCATACAAGTTTTTCAGTGCATCCCACATCTCATGAGCTATCTTTTTCTCAGCCAAGTGTGGGATAAGATGGTCCCTAATACCATCCAGAATAATCCTCTGTGCTCTGGCCTCTTTCACTTCATGCATGTCAAGAGCAATAGGATCTTATGTGGGAGGAGGTACCACAGTGCTAACAAGAGTCCACAGTCTGCTTTCCTTGAGCACAGCAGTCATCCTGACTCTCCATTGCAAATTGTTGGAAATGAAATCCAACAGATCCTCATATCTGATGCAAACAACCATTTTATTTCTGTTGTCCAAAAGAACACAGATCAGAAGGTTCTCCCTTCAGCCCAACTCTTGCAGCAACACTGCTATTAGCAAAAACCTGTTGTCATAATACCATGTTAAAATAATGACAAACACTTAAATGTAACCTGATATTAAGCATCTACAGGGATGAAATCACTACCATACAACTCAGGTATCTATTTTAGACTACTGTAAGTTAATATACAGTATTAAAATGTCATTTAGCAACGAAAAAATCACATGAACAGCAGGCTGTAATAAAATATCAGACAAGAAATTTTGGTCAAACGACCCTTTCAAGAGGAATTTCTCATTAGTAAGCAGTAAAACTCAGGTACAATACAGCAGTCAAGTACAGCCATAAAACACAATACATAACAGTGATTTCTCTTGAAATCTGAGCCAAGATTTCACCTCAAAAACAGTGTTGTAGGTTACCCTGGAAAACGTGCCTTTTAAGCTTCCGAAACTGTCCAAAACAGAAAAAAACAGCCACAACAGTTTTACCTTGAAAATCATGCCCAATATTTCAGCAATACCACCCTCTTACAACAGGCTGCAAACTGCCTACAAAAACGTGCCCACCCTACTTCCTCGTTTTCAGTGCCACATCCCAGCTGTGCAGCCTCCACTCTCTCAACTGTACGAACTATCAGGAAAATGATTGAACTATGCCTTGGGAAGTGTGCCCTCCTTGGAAATGTGCCCCTTCCTTGAAACTAGAGCCTCCCTAAGAAATGTGCTTCCACTCTTAGGAATCGTGCCCCCTTCTACTGTTGATGCTCTCTCTCCTGTCCATAATCTCTCCCTCTTGAAATTCATGCCACCCTCTCCAACTCTCTTGGATGTGTATTGTGAAAAATGAAGCCTCAAGGTGTCTTTTTATTTACTCATTACGGTAAATCCCAGTGACTTTTCATCTTCAATGGATGATATTAGATCTTGGCCAAAAGATCTAAGGCTGAAATTTATTCTCAAGATGACTTAAACTCCCCAAGTCATAACTATACAAAATCTCACTTTTCAAAAAGTTACATTTAACCCTAAATATTAAAAAGGTACACTATTTAACTTAAAATTCACTTTTATAACTCAAAATGTACATCTCACTTTTAAATTAAAAGGTCACATCATAAAGTACTTTAATGACTAAACTCATAAAGTCACTTCATGAAAATTATTGAGCCTACATTATTCTGGACCTCTGCACCCAAGCACCTGGTCCAAAAGGCTTATGTCAAATCAGCAAGACATATAAGCGCTAGAAATTACTAAACCATGAAATCAGATATGCAACAAGAAAATTTTGGAAAGCTGAAAACTTCATTAATATATATATATATATATATATATATATATATATATATAAGAGATGAAGTTCAAGTGTGTTAGTTTTTACAAGATTATAGCAGTATAATTTAATTGCAAATAAACAATAGGATCTCTAGAAGAAAGACAAAGCACAGAAACAAAAAACACAAGAGTTTATCCTGAGAAACCCAATTGGGGAAAAAACCCAGCAACCTTCGTATAGAGATGATAGCTTCTAAGAACAAAGTAGAAGAAAGAGAAAGAGAGAGAAAAGTCTTTTCGAGATAAAACCTCAGAAAAACCTCCTTCTGGCTGATGCTGCGGACTTCTCCAAAAGAGAGACCGAACTTGCTTGTGTTGGATGAGTGACTAAATGAGGCGCACTTGCCTTCTATTTATGCAGATTACAAAAAATTGCCTTTTACCCTAATAGGGCCAACTTGTCTAACTGACTGAGCCGACCTACCTTGGGGAAATACAAAAATAATATTTATTTTATTCTTTTCTTTACTTAATCTTCCCCAAGGTTTACATTGATTCTTTCTAGGGTTTACATGGGTAATTACATCAGTGTAATCTCTCATATGAGGTACAAGGAAATACAATGCAGGTACAATAAGAATAACTTTTGAAGTTGCACAAATTCCAACACTCCCTCTCAACAAGGAAGGTATTCTTCAAATATGGTCATCATCAGCATCACAAACATCTGGGTCTCTTCTGTACATCCCATTTGTCTCAATCATCTCTATGCATACTAAAGATTGGCAACACAGCCTTCGTCCGTCGAGAGGTGTCATCGTGTATCTGATCCACTCAGTCCATCGGTATATCCATCAGCTCTGCAACTCTTCACAATCCATCGGAGAGTACAACAATCAACATCGCATATACTACAAGTCTGTCTCTAACCAAGAACTAGGACATGTTTCACACGGCCATCTACTACATGTTCATCTAAAGTGTCGATGGGATTTCTCCCACACCAGGCTGAGAGCCAGGGCGAATAGTGGTCACCAATGTACACGACCATCTACTACCTGTTTGTCTCTACTGCCGATGGGATTTCTCCCACACCAGGCTGAGAACCGAGGCAAGCAGAGGCCACCAGTGTACACGACCATCTACTAGATGTTCGTCTCTACTGCTGATGGGATTTCTCCCATACTAGGCAGAGAACCAAAACGAGTAGAGGTTACCAGTGTACACGACCATCTGCTACCTACCCCTATCACAATATTGATGGGATTTATCCAATACCAAGTTGAGATCTGGAACGAGTAGAGACACCAGCGTGAAAGCAATGTAGATGTCTGTCTCAACTTTCCCTCTCCACGAGGGATGCATTTTCTTCTACTCCAAGTCTTCTGCGAAAGTAATCAAACTTTGTCCTGAGAAGAGGCTTAGTAAGAATATCTGCAGTCTAGTCATCTATCGGAACATACTGTAACTCAACCACACCTTTTTGCACCATATCACGAATGTAGTGATATCGAATCTCTATATGCTTCGTTTTATCATGAAATATAGGATTCACTAACATCCGTATACAAATTTGATTATCACAATGAATCGCAGTTGGTCTTAGAATCTAACCAAACAATGCTACAAGGAGTTTTCAAAGCCATATTGCTTCTCGAACTGTTGTACTGGTAGCCATATACTCAGCCTCTGCAGTGTTGAGTGCTACTGATGTCTACTTCCTGCTACACCAAGAAATTATTGCAAAACCCAGATTGAAGCAACCTCCGAAAGTACTCTTCATGTCTACAGCACGTCCGACCCAATCTAAATCCGAAAATCCTTGCAATGTCAAATCGCATCTTGAAGCATATCTTAGTCCATATCCCACAGTGCCATGTAAGTATCTGAGAACATGTTTTGCAATAACCCAATGAATCTACCTTGGATCACTCATAAACTGGTTGAGAGTGTTCACATCAAAACATATATCTGGTCTGGTGTTTGTCAAATACATCAAAGATCCAATCAACTGGCGATACATGGTGGGATCCAAATCAAAATCTGAAGCAAATTCCCTCAGCTTCTTCAAATTTGCATCAATCCGGGTAGCCATGAACTTGCAGTCCAACATCCTGAATCTCTTCAAAATATCAATGGTGTATTTTCCTTGACTTAGGAAAATTTCTTTTTTCCTTTGCCATACTTCTAGTCCCAAGACGGAATGCATTAATCCAAGGTCCTTCATTTCAAACTCAGAGGCAAGCTTCTTCTTACACCATTCAATAAGTTTCTCATTACCTGTGAGATACAAGTCGTCCACATACAGAACCAAAATCAGTGGCTCATTATCCACAATCTTGAAGTAAAGATTGGGATCTACATCACTCTTGGTGAACCCCAAGTTTACCTGGTATCCATCTAGTCGTCCATACCAAGCATGAGGTGCTTGCTTGAGTCCATATAATGCCTTTTTCAGTTTACATACGTGAGACTCTTTCCCATGAACAATAAACCCTTCTGGTTGTTCAATGTAAACTTCTTCCTCAATAATACCATTGAGGAAGCGGTCTTTACATCCATCTGATGCAGCTTCTATCCCATGGCTAAAGCAATAGCGATAATGGTTCTGGTGGAAGTATATCGAGCCACAGGAGCAAATGTTTCATCATAGTCAATTCCCTCTTTCTGAGAGAATCCTCAGGCAACAAATCTAGACTTGTGTTTTTCCACACTACCATCTACTCTGTGTTTAATCTAGCCTTATGTTTTTCCACACTACCATTTAGAAGTCACTACTAACTTCCCCTCGGGTCTCGGTACAACCTCCCAAACGTCATTCTTCATGATGGACTAGAATTCCTCCATCATGGCATCCTTCCAAACTTGGTGTCTGGATGCTTCTTCATACATGGTAGGTTCTAAGTCAATGATATAACTCATCAATGCTACATGACTCGAGAACCTCTTGGGTCTTTTTCTTTCTCGATAAGTGCCATGTGGAGCTTCATGCCCCTCTGCATCCTGCAATGTCTGTTGTGCCCATCTAGGCCTTTTCCGGCTTACTGTCATATATGTGGGAGTATCAATTGGCTCAACTGAATCAATAGGATCGATCGGTTCATCCTTTTCTTCAAACTCCCTCTTAACTACTGGAGGGGGAGATGATCTCATCTCTTCGTCATCATCGATCTCCATATCATATCCTCTTCCTTTCTAGATAGCCATCTCTTATTCAAAGGTCACATCCCCATTGATTTTGATCTGTCTTGATTCTGGGATGTATATTTTGTAAACCTTTGAAGATTCACTGTATCCCACGAATGTTCCCTTCTTGCATGAAGGTTGTAGTTTCATCCTTTTATCCTTGGGAACATGAATGTAGACTGGGAAGCCAAAGATACGAAGGTGGCCCACTTCTAGCTTCACTCCTGTGAAAGCTTCTTCCGAAGTCATGTTCTTCAAGATTTTATCTAGGCATATGTTTTGTACATAAACAGTTGTTCTGGATGCTTCTGCCCATAAGAACATTGGTAGACTCTGGTCATGTATCATGGCTTTGGCAAACCTCCACAATTGTTCTGTTCTTTCTTTCCGCAACCCCATTTTGTTGAGGGTAGTAGGGAACTATGAGCCTCTTAATTCCTTCTTCCTTGCAAAAATCATTGAATTTTGTATAGGTGTATTCTCCGCCATTATCAAATCTCGGGATCTTAATCCTTTTTCCTGACAGATTCTCGACTTGTGCTTTGAATTCTTTGAATTTGTTGAGTACTTCCTCGGATTCCCTGGTCTTGAGAAAGTATATCCACGTCTTTCACAAGTGGTCATTAATAAATGTTACATAGTAGTTGTAACCACCCAACGAAGTAATAGTTATGGGTCTGCACAAATCAAAGTGAACTAGATCCAATATTCCCTTGGATCTACTTTCACTTTTCGAAAAGGAACCCTTGGTATTCTTACCAAGTGCACATCCTCTACATATACCATCATGGTGTACATGAAGCACTGGTAAACCTATCACCATGTTCCTTAATGCTAGGAGAGCTTGATAGTTTAGATGAGCTAGTCTTTTGTACCATAGCTCACTTATGTTGGTTGAATCATGGACTAAAGCTTGAGCTAATAAAATGATCAAACGATACAAGCTCTCCTCTCTTACACCAATCACGTTTGTTGTGTTCGTGATAAAATTCTTGTGCCATGCAAGCACATTTCCATCTACAAATGTAACTCTATATCCCTTGTCTTCTAAAGCAAAAATGGAGACAAGGTTTCTTTTCATACCAGGTACATAAAGCACCATCTCCAAGTACGACACGAAGATGAGATTCTTGTTCAACAACTTCTGAAAGATTCTCTTTATAACCAATCATATGTTTAGAAGCACCACTATCTATAAGCCATGTATCACTAGTGATGGTAACAATACCTAATAATGTTGATATGAAGAAGAATTATGTACGATCTTCATTTCTTTGTTTCTTGTGATGATGACCTTCCACATCAGTTGTTGAAGCTTCATGGTTCCTCTTGTTTGCACTAAAACACTTGTTTGCATAGTGACCATATTTCTTACAATTATAGCATTATATGTGTGATAAATCCTTCTTCTTTTCCCTCTGATTTGGAGAAGAACTTGGTCTCCTAGCTTGGTGCTTATGGTTGTGAAACTTCCTTCCTTTTCCCTTGCCTTTCTTGGCATGAGTAATGAAGGCTTGATTCTCCTCAACTTGAGGACCATGGAGTCTTGCCTTGCTGCAATCCTTGTTTCTTTCTGAGTGCAATCTGCCCATAACTATCAAATTTGGGCAGCTTCGTTCGACCACTTATGGTTTGGATGAAAGACTCCCAAGATAGTGGAGGACCATTTAGGGTGGTCATGAAAAGCTCATTATCTTCAATGTGATTTCCACTAGTCCTTATCTGGTCCCGAAGTTCGGCGATCCTCATGAAGTATGAGGCAATTGATTTAGACTTGATCATCTTCATATTTGATAGTTGGTTCCTCAATGTGAGAGTCACATTGATACTACTATGTTCAAATAACTTCTTCAGAGTCTTGAACATCTTCCTAGTTGTCTTCTTTTCTAAGACTTGCGGAACCGAATGATCCTTGACTGAGTCCACCATAATCCTTTTTGCTTTAGCATCACTCTTCCTCCACCAAGACTTGTCTTCTTCAGCTTCTGGTTCTGGAACATTTTCATTGACAAACTTCAAGATATCATTTTCTTCTAGGATGAGAAGGACTCTAGGTTTCCAAGACATGAAGTTGGTAGCCCCATCAAGACGATCTTCAATCTTCATTCCAATCATCTTCTCTGCAAATCTGAACCAAAAACCTTAGCAAGAGTTAGGTTAAAAATGAACTTTGGAATTTAAGGAAATTGACCTCACAAGTAAGATGCGCCCTATCAAGGCGAGTTGAGGGAAGGTGAGGTCGAGCTAAAATAGTGGGTTGATCAGCACAAAACTTGAAACCCTAATTTATGTTGCAGCAAAATTAGGTCAAAAATGAAACTTCTCGGAATTTGATTTTTCCTTCACCAAAAGATGTGCCTCCCCTAGAGAGAAGTTTCCACGACTCATTTTCTATTGAAGAGATGAGGGAAGGCCTTGGAAGGTCAAACCCTAGCTTCTGGCAATGGCGTCTTCTAGAACTACTCTAATACCATGTTAGTTTTTACAAGATTATAGCAGTATAATTTAATTGCAAATAAACAATAGGATCTCTAGAAGAAGGACAAAGCACAGAAACAAAGAACACAAGAGTTTATCCTGGGAAACCTAATCGAAAAAAAAACCCAGCAACCTTCGTATAGAGATGATAGCTTCTAAGAACAGAGTAGAAGAAAGAGAGAGAGAGAAAAGTCTCTTCAACATAAAACCCAAAAAAAACCTCCTTCTGGGTGATGCTGCGAACTTCTCCAGGAGAGAGAGCAAACTTGCTTGTGTTGGATGAGTGACTAAATGAGGCGCACTTGCCTTCTATTTATACACATTACAAAAACCGACTTTTACCCTAACAGGGTCGTCTTGTCTAACTGACTGGGTCGACCTACCTTGGGGAAATACAAAAATAATATTTATTTTATTCTTTTCTTTGCTTAATCTTCCCCAGGGTTTACATTGATTCCTTCTAGGGTGTACATGAGTAATTACATCAGTGTAATCTCTCGTAGGAGGTACAAGGAAATACAATACAAGTACAATAAGAATAACTTTTGAAGTTGCACAAATTCCAATGAAGTGCATACTCTCAACTTAAGATAAGCTAGTACAGCCTTCCAAGCTCTCCAAAACCCTAGTTAGGTAAATAAGATAAGATAAGATAATTTTATTAATGCCCAACGAATGACCACAAAAGTAGGTCAATGGGACTGTTTGGCACCAAGATGTCAATACAAAGTGAAAGCACTATGTCGACTTTTATAAAGATGAAATTTAGATCGAAAAGTATGATTAAAACCTAAAACCTAGATATCGAACTCCAAAGATGGAGAACCAATCTAGGAGAGAGGTGTACAAAGCTAATAGATTTTGTCCTGTGAAACAAATGGCGTATGCCTGTCATGTTACATCAAAACCTTCTCTCCCAACATCTGAGGTCGACTAAAGGAAGTGCAAAATAGAAACTTGTCCAAAGGAAGCGCTGGAAGAGGAGCTAGATGGGTTAATGTGTCTTTGCCTGAAGTGATGTGCCTGCCGCTATGACCAAGAAGAAACTAGTCGACTGCTAGTACTATGTCCCTGGGATCAGATAGAGGAGGAGGAGGTCCTTCGCATCTAAATAGGTCTAGAATCGAAAGGAGTGTCGTCATCTATCTGCCTCTTGGTACCATTCAAAGATGGGAGCACTAGAAAAAAGGAAGTAATCTATTGGCTAGAGACTACTCTAGTAAATGGACATGACTGGAGGACAAGAGAGAGGAGCCAAAGGGCCTCTTGCAAATACAAGGCCAAACATCTCTAGTCGAGACACTGATGAAACTGGTCACAGCTTGAAGCTCCCTGAGAAGAAGCTCTCTAAAAAGACAATGGAATTGTCCATGGATCTCATAGTATACAGAACAACGAAAGATGAAGTACTCCTCTGCCTCACTTTCTCGAAGGTGACAAACCTGGCAGATCCTATGTAATCGATCAATCTGATGATTTGTCTCAACCCTAAGACGATGGGAACCCACTCTAAACTAGCCTAAAGGGATATGAATAGCATGTGCCCAATGGCAAGACGAATAATAAGTTCACCCCTCATATCCCTAAAATGCTCAGCATAAAGGCCATCTTTTGACGTAACTCGCCCTAAGGGTCGATCCATGTGACTTGCACATATTGTTTATAGATATCATCATGGGTGATTTTGTTCAAATCCTACCTAGTAAGCAAGAGGTGGCCAAGCGCATCCAAAGAATACCAAAATGGAGGAAGGCGGTCTATTTTAATACTAACCGACTCCAAAGGAAGCCAAAACTCCCACATACCAACACTAAGTGCGGCCTAGAGGGCTAGCAAAGGCAATGGACTCCAATGACCAACAGGACAAGTATGGGTAGTGGTCTCACCCCTGCACCAAGCCTACTAAGCTTTGAATGCGATGTAATAAAGAGACCAAGCAAAACATCGTCTCAAGCCGAAAGGGTCAAGCACCAAACTCCACGAGTATGATGGGCTGAGGGAAAAACATGAAAAACTCTAGCACCACCAAAGATCTTCCACAAGCTAGCATCAATGCCAACAAACCTCCTTGGATCCCAGCAAAACATCTCCTCTCTCCTCTTCTTCTCAAACAAGTACAACCCTAAGGTTTATCACCAAACCCTAGCTCCTTGCGTCCTTAGGGTTAAAACCTTAACCCTAGACTTCAAGAATGCTCAAGAAATCCTACTGCCACAAGACAAGATATGAAGTACAAAGAACCATCAAGAGAGAGAAAGACTAAAGCAATCTTCTCCTCACATCTCTAAACACAAGATTATATAAATGGAAGGACTCTCCCCTTCTTCTATATTTATGAGACGTAAGGGAGGCCAACAATACAAAAGTGGTTCTAAGCCCTTACAAGCAACCTAATACAAACAAGTAGGCCCACACATGTGAAGCACTACACTCCAAGGGTACACATATCAAGCTCCAAGGTGATGACGATCCACAAGCAAAGCTCCAAGGCAAGGGTGCCCTTAATCCAAGGTCCAACACTCCTCCTCTAAGAGCTCCAATGCTCCAACGCCTCTTCTAGGCCATGTGCTCCTCTTTGTCCTGTTGTCACATACATAGTAGTTGGGATACAATTGTTCCTGAGCAATCCTGAGCATATTTTTGAGTCAGTCCTTTACTTTGAGATCAACAAATGATGAGCTTCAACTTGATGATCACTCTTATTCAATGGATCCAGAGCATTCAAATGATTAGTCGCATGCCATGACTGAGCCTCATGACCCCATATTTGATGATTGAGTTAGCCATTTTCATGTCCCAGAGCAAAGTTTATGATAGTTCCCATGATGTACATCAACAGTGTTCAGTGCCTTCAGATTGTTCAGATCGGATGCAGGTATATGACCCAGGTGATATATGGATATGTACATGTGGATTTTGGCCATGCTGTGTTGTCTATTTTAGTAGTGAGACTTGATTCATAGTGATTGTATGTTGGTGATAATTTATTGGTTTTCATTGAAATCTAAAAGATAAGTGGTCTAGTTGCTATGTTTAAGAGATCCTTTTGTATACTCATTGACCTACCCCTACTCTTAGTATGGATTTGGTCATTTCCCTTTAGGGACACAGCTTGTTATCCTTGGCACCATCTTCACTGTCTACATCCATCCGTTGTTTTCCCTTCTTTTTGTTTAACCGTGACTTGGAACCTGACTAGTGACATCTAGGATTTCCCCCACCTTCACCTCTATGTTGGAATAGGTCTCCATGTTTATAACGTGTCTCGGTGTTGGTTTGTGTGATTTTCATCACAAGGTTTGTCTTCCTCTAGATCTTGAACACAAGTAGTCTTAACCGAAAGTATCTTTAGATACTAAGGCATCGGAACTTAAAAGCTATATCTAAATGGATGCCTAGCCAGCAAAGTAACATTATTTTTAAACATTATTGCAAATAAATGTAAAAGTTAGTCAGTTGCCAAGAGACGAGTACTCATCCTTTGTATGATGTGAGGTCGTTTGCCCCCAAAGGGCAACAAGGTGGTCACTCCATCACACCGGTGGACGGTGGTGGGCAATGGAGGTCATACCGAGTCATTATCTTAGGCCTGCCAAGCTATTCAGGGCACCTGCACTTGTAGGATGGCTAGTTAATTAAATGATTAACAAAGTAAATGTTTTAAAAAGAGTTAGTGGCCAAAGGATGAGCACTCATTCATTGTATAATGTACAGCTCATTTACCCCTACAAGGAAATAGGGTGAGGCTGACCTGTCAGGGTTATGCCTTTGTCATTTTCTGGAAGCCCAAAAGGCTTTACAGGGCATGTGCCTTTGGAGGTTGACTAGTGTCTTTTGTTTTGCAATAAATTGTTTTAAAAGGTTGGTTGTCTAGAGTCTAATCGAGCATTCTCATTATTCCACCCATCTGTGAGACACTGCCATTCCCTATTATCCACCTACTCCAGCTTATGTGTTGTGTGGATTCCCTTTTTCCTTCAACCTAAATGCTTACAATGTCGAGTATCAAGTCATTCCCATGGCTTTATCTTGTTGTATTCACCTTCACCCTTGGCTAGCAAAAAGGCCAAATCTATGAACGAGTATACACGTGAGGTTCTTGTTTATAGCAACTAATCACTTTGATTTGGATATATTATTTATATGTATTATGTTTATAATCGCCAATAAAACCCACTTGTACTTGAGTCTTACTATTAACATAGATAATTGAGCATGCATATCCATTTTGTACTTTGCAGTATCAAAGATTTTCATTTGGGTCATCTTTTTTATCATTCTTGACCTGGTCAACTCAGTTTGACCAAGTCAACAACAGAACCTGGGATGAGCTTTGGCATGTGATGCTGGATGATAATTATTTGTGGTCTATCAGTGTCCATTAGACATATTCATGTTTCAAATGATGATTTATCATAGTGGCTTGTGTTATTTTCATAATTATCAGCATTTACAGGCTTTATTATTATTATTATTATTATTATTATTATGGCATGGATGGGGCCTCTGATGTATATTTTTGGTGGACATATGGTGTATGAGTACTCATTCCTAGTGGATTTGGACATTCTGAGTCCACTAGTGCACTCGGTTTTCAATTTCAGGAACTTGTACTTGATTTATGGACCAGTTCATCAATTTGTAGTAGTTTTGCCTCAATAAATTAAAATAAAATGCTTTTTAGTGGATATTTGTTTCTCTTAGGGCACCATAGGGGCACATAGTGTATAGCAAGTCGATATTACCATATTGTTATGGTGTCGGTTCCATTTTTGCATTCAGTTGGTGCCCAGGTTCAGTCAGCAGTGAAATATGAGCATTTTTATTTCTTCAAGGCAGTATTTGGACACATAAAAATAAGGAAAATGGCTAATGAGGAAATTGATTTGTGTAATTGAGGCAAGGAAATAGCATGAGAATGATCCAAGACACATTGTTGATGTCATCTTCACTTTCTGACATCAATTGTATTCTTCATGTGGTCTACACGTCCTAGCACTTATCATTTTGGGTGTTTTTTATGTACTTTGAGGGGTCACGATTTGGTCATTTGGTCATTTTATGATATTATCTTGAAACATTATTTGATGTTGTGCCATGGGGACATGCTAATGAAGGTTATGATGCACTTCCTAGCCCCACTATGTGCTTTCACCATGTATCCTAGTCATCTTTCATGTGATGTGACCCCCTTGGGCGATTTAGCTAGTGCGCCCCCTCTATTTTTTAGTTGGTCCATATGCTATGTATCGCAGCTAATCTTAGTTGTAGATTAGAGTGATCTTATTTTATGATCTTGACCCTTGATCTTTTTCGATCTAGGTATTATGTACTCGAGAGGTCTATATATTGAGATGCTCTCTCATTGTAAACGGGACTTTTGGCTCTTGAGCTCTTGGAATAATAAAATATTTTTGCAAAAACTCTTGGAAGCTTTGTCGAATGTCTTGTATGGAGATTGGAAAGTCTTATTCTCTCTAGCATTCTTGCGGATCTATGCATTTCTAACACATTTTGCAAGGTGTCATCCTCTTGGTGAAGGAAGCGATTTGATTGGGGCGCTATTGTGACTGAGCTCCATAGCATTCTCTCAAGTCGCCATTGATTTAGGAAGTATCTTTATTGTGTATTGTGGCCATCTTGATGTTCTTTGATTCATTTTCTTCGTCATTTTGCCTCTCTTTTTGCAAATCGATTCTTACATTGTAGATCTCTTTTGCAGGAGGAGAGCACATTGGCATCTTGGAAGGACAGCGATTTCACTTGGAGAGGCATGGAAAACACTCGTAATTGATCGGAGAGAGAAGATCATCGCTATAAAAGGTTAGTAGCAAGTATTTCCAGGTACGTTTGCATCTATTTTATTTTTCTGAGGCATAATCTAATTGTCACCACAAAACCCTCTTTTTTCAAACCCTAGTTTTCTAGATCTGATAGATCGGGTACTTATTTGATGACAACCATCAAAACCCACTTAGGAATAAAATATAAAAACCCTAGATCTAAAGTTTCAAATCAATCTGACTCCATTTACCTTTGGATCTAGCACTAGTCTTCTCTAGGTGGGACACTCTCCTTAGGCTTTTGGTCAATTCTTCAGATCTATCAGTTGTGTATGCTTGAACCCATCTCAAATCAACATATATCTACTCTTCAAGCATTCAGATCTAGTCATTCGCATCCCGATCTACTCCTTTTGGGTCCACTTCGTCCATAATTGCATAAACCCTAAGTGGTTCTAATTTGGGTATTTCTCATTTAGACTAGATCTATCTAGATCCACATTATTAAACTCCTTGTGGTATAATTCACCCTAAGTTGGGCAATTTTCCATTGCCTTAAGCCTCCCCAACTTGGCCCTAACCTCACCTACCACATTCATCTTCCTAGATCTAGATCAATCTACTCATTTCTCATCTCTTGTATCCATTATTTATCCCTTAAGAGTGTCTTGAGTAGGTTTGCTAGCCCTCATAGGCTAGTAGGGTCTCCCCCTTAATCATTCTACGGTTTGGTCTAAAGTGATAAGACCACGTCCGATGTGACAACTACCTTAGTAGTGGACGAGGCCCTTGCGGTGTCACCGGTTAACTACCTCACTTCTACCGTCCTGGATAGGATACCTTTAGTGGATAGCTACACTTTGAGTGATAACCGGTCCACTTCACCGACATGGTCATTGTCGCAACCAAAGCATCCCCAAGTCAACTCTAAGACTCCATGCAAGCATCCAAGTAACCCAATGTTGTTTAGGCTCAACGCAATCCAATGTTGTCTAGGCTCGACGCTCTCCTTTCAAAATGCCTAATGCTCCTCTTCCTATGTAGGGCGTTCTCCAAGCAAGCAACCTCTCCATGTGACCAAAATGTAGAATGTCACCAAGCTATCTCCAATGCTCCACAAAAAAATGTCAATCAAGCATCCATATGAGGTCTAGCAACCTATGAGTAAGCCACCTCCACTGTGCAAGTCCATCATGGATCAAACAAGGGCTAACCATATAGCATGCAACTTACATCTCATGAAGCACCCCCAAACATTGTGTAAACTTAAATGAACAAACTCCAATTACTAAATAACCAACTTAAAAACGTCCAAATGAGGGGTTTCTGTTTTCTTTTGTGAAGACCAAGTTTTGGGGCTACATTAAGTAGAGTGTTGATTTTGGGGCTAAATACCCATGATTGGGTTATGACAGGTCCTCTTGGTTTTCATTTCAGTAAGTGTTGGCTTAGTGGCATTGCTAACTACCTCTTGATGGGTGGAAGTCCCACATCTTGTTGGGCCATTTGGGCTCTAGGTTGGCGTTTGATGCTTCTTGGGATGGATCCATTAGGACACATGACCAAACTCATATTTTACCTTGTAGAGGTGATTGCACATGTAAGGGTTGTCATACCCAGTTTAGCACACCTCATCTTGCCCACTTGGACATATTGTTTTGATACAAAACTTCTCCTCCTAGTCCCCAAACACATGTCGTCGTTCCTTAAAGAAGAAGCCTACATTGTTGAAAAGGAGAGTGTTGAGAGACGAGCATCTGTTGGGGTTAGTTGGGGCATGACGTCCTCATTTTGGCTCACTTTGCACTTGGTGGAGCTTAATTGTACATTTTTATTCTTATTTTATGCCATTGTATGGTTTAGTCCCCAAGTTTCTGGGTACACTAACCTAAAAAAAATTATTTTGTCATTAACTTATAGGCTCAAATTTGTAAAAGGTTGAGGGTTGTCTCATATAAATAAGAGAAACACCTCATTTGAAAATTATGGAAAAGGGTTCAAATTATGTATTATTTTCTTTTCCTACTGGTTTATTGGTACACTTGAGCTAGTGCACACCTCTCTCTTTGTGTTAGATTTTCTTAAAATTATAGGAGTATATCTTAATTGCATTTATCAATAGGATCACTAGAAGATAGACAAAGCACATAACAATAACACAAGTATTTTTCACCTGGGAAACCCAATTGGGAGAAAACCTAGCAACCTTCATCTAGAGATAAAAATTCTGAGATCATAGTACAATCAAGAAAGAAAAGAAAAATATGGAAATGCTTTCCAAAGATTGAAACCCTGAAAACAATCTTCTTCTGCAGTGTATGCAAACTTCTTTGAGCTGCTTTGTAGCTGCACTCTACCAGAAACTGTGCACTTCACTTGTGTTGTTGCGCTACTGTTGTGTGTAATAATAAGGAGGGGCGCCTCCTATTTATACTATTTTCCCACCCAGAAACTAACTGGGGCCGACTTCACTTGGGGGAGCAATAATAATTTTATATTTCGTAATTTTATTTTATTCTTTTATTGTTGGCTTTTCACCCCAACGATTATATTGTCCTTTCTAGGGTTTAGATGAATGATTACAACAAGTTCAACTCCCGAAGGAGGACAATAAGAATAGCTTCTGAAGTTGCACAAACTCCAACACTCCCTCTCAACAAGGAATGTATTCTTCGATCTTCATCAGCCTCATGATCCTCTAAGTTTCATTTGTACATCTATATTGTCTCCATCATCTCTAAACATACTAAAGGTTGTCTTTATGAATCTGTTCTATCTGGATGTCTGAGAGAGAATCTTTTGCTACCCATCTGTCTCTACTGCCGATGGAATACTTCCATACTTGGCTAGATATCCCGAATGAGCACAAGTGCACGACCGTCTACTACCTGTTCGTCTCATCTACCGATGGGGTATTCCCATACCTGGTTGAGAACCTAAACGAGTAGAGGTACCTATGCAATCACACGGCCATCTACTACCTGTCCGATTCATCTGTCGATGGGATTACTCCCATACCTAGTTGAGCACCTAGACGAGCAGAGGCACCTGTGTGAACCCGACCATCTACTACCTATCCGTCTCATCTGCTGATGGAATTTCTTCCATACCTGGCTGAGAACCAGGACGAGTAGAGGTACCTAGGCAAGAGTATAGTGAGTGTCTATAAGTCATCTCTCCCTCTCAAGGAGAGATACGTTCTCTTCTACTCCAAGTCTTCCGCGAAAGTATTTAAGCTTCATCCTGGGAAAAGGCCTGGTGAGAACATCTGCAGTTTGGTCATCTGTGGGAATATACTGGAGCTCGATCGCACCTTTCTGCACCATATCACATATGAAGTGATATCGAATCTCCATGTGCTTCGACTTGTCATGAAATACATGATTCACTAACAACTGCACACAACTCTGGTTATCACAACGAATCACGGTTGGCTCTGAAATCTGGCAAAACAATCCTACAAGAAGTTTACGAAGCCAAACTGCTTCTCTGGCTGTTGAACTAGCAACCATATACTCGGCCTTTGCAGTACTGAGAGCTCCTGAGTTCTGCTTCCCACTGCACCAGGAAGTAACTGCAGAACCCAGACTGAAACAACATCCTGAAGTGCTCCTCCTATCTGTAGTGCATCTGATCCAATCTGAGTCTGTAAACCCTTGCAATTTCAAGTCACATTCTGAATCATATCGTAGACCATATCCCACAGTGCCATGTAAGTATCTAAGTACATGTTTTGCAACAATCCAGTGAATCTGCCTCAGTTCGCACATGAACTGACTGAGAGCATTCACAGCAAAACAAATGTCTGGTCTGGTGTTCGCCAGATACATCAAGGACCCAAGCAACTGGCGATACATGGTAGGATCAATCAAATTTGAGTCTGAAGCAGAATCCCTCAGCTTCTTCAAGTTTGCATCCATCAAAGTAGCTATGGACTTGCAGTCCAACACTGTGAATCTCATCAATATATCTATGGTGTATTTTCCTTGTCCTAAGAAAATCTCTTTTGCCTCTGCCATACTCTAATCCCAAGAAGTAATGCATCAATCCAAGATCCTTCATTTCGAACTCAGAGGCGAGTTTCTTCTTACACCATAAGATAAGTTTCTCATTTCTGGTAAGAAACAAGTCATCAACATATAGTACCAAAATCAGTGGCTCATCATTCACAACCTTGTAGTAAATGTTGGGGTCTGCATCACTCTTGGTGAATCCCATACTCACCAAGAATCTGTCTATCCGTCCATACCAAGCACGAGGTGCTTACTTGAGTCCATATAATGCCTTTTTCAGCTTGCATACATGAGACTCCTTTCCATGGACAACAAACCCTTCTGGTTGTTCAATGTATACTTCTTCCTCAATAATACCATTGAGAAAGGTTGTTTTGACATCCATTTGATGCAACTTCCATCCCACAGCTAAAACAATAGCAATGATCGATCTGATGGAAGTGTATCGAGCCACAGGAGCAAATGTCTCATCTTAATCGACTCCCTCTTTATCAGAGAACCCTTTGGCAACAAATCTAGCCTTGTATCTGCTCCATGTGGAACTTCATTCTCCTATGCATTCTACAAATCTGTTATGCCCATCTAGGTCTTTTCCGGCTTACTGTCATGTCTGTGGGAGCATCATTTGGCTCAACTGGATCAATGGAACTGATCAGTTTATTCATCTCTTCAGAATCCCTCTTAATGTTTGGAGGGAGAAATAATCTCATCTCTTCATAGTCATCGATCTCTATATCTGATCCTCTTCCTTTTCGGATAGCCATTTCTTCTTCAAAAGTTACATCCTTCCTGACTTCGATTTGAATTGATCCTGGGATGTATATTTTGTAATCTTTTGAAAACTTGCGATATCCCACGAATGTTTCCTTCTTGCCTCAAGGTTTTAACTTGGGCATGTGAATGTAGACTAGAAAGTAATTATTCATCCTGGTGACGACCAGGTTCATCAAGGATCCTTCAATTGTCTTGTTCAAGTCACGACATCGGCGTCGTCAGGTTTCTATCATATGTAATAGACTAGAATCCTTGTCTTTGAGAGATAACTCCCTATGTCTCTCAGAACTCAATTGAGTAAATCTTGTTGAAGCAGCATATAGACCGACATTCGTAGAATCTTTCTGTTTCTGATCACCAAATCTCTGGATGAGATTATTCTAGGTCTGAGAATCATAATACATGCTTCTAGAGGCTTTCTGCTTTCGTTCCATCTGTATATCAATGGGATCACTTGTCCTTGTAGATCATGGCATTCCCTACAAGTCAAATCCCGTCAGATGGTTAGCAATATTTCATAATCAATGTATTAACAAAATAATGTAGCCAACCTTTTAATCAATGCTTCGACACAACACACGTAAGGCCATTATTTGGCTGCTTATGGTCTCCATTATAGCATATCATCAAGAGTGTGTACTACTCCAGTATGTTATGAAGGAGTCCTCATCCTAGATGGGTAGTGCAGCATGACGGGCTATTTAACTCCCTGAAGTTTAGAAATGTAGATCTGTGTAACATATATTCAAAAACAACCAGATCTAATCTACTAGAGCATGTAAAGTCAAATACTTATCTTTTGTAGTTTTGTGGGTGGGCTCCACTGCCAGGGTCCACTGGTCTTGACGATCATCTCAATATGGATCTTCATATCATTTCTTAGAAGAAGAACTCTAAACGATCATCCTTCCTTGGCTCCTTGTGAGGAGGGTCTTCTTCTACATCAGCAGTAGAAGCTTCATGCTTTCTTTGATTGAACTTCGACAGCTACTGGCATAATGACAGTATTTCTTGCACTTGTAGCACTGTATCTGAGATAAGTCCTTCTTCTCTTGTTTCTTCTAATGTGGGGGAGGACTTGATCTCATATCTCAATGCTTGTGATTGAAGGACTTCCTTCCCCTTCCCTTGCCTTTCTTGGCATGAGATACAAACGCTTGATTTTCCTCAGGTTGAATGCCATGAAGTTTTTGCCGTGTTGCAATTCTTGTTTCTTCCTAAATGCATTCTGCCCATAGCTTATCAAATTTGGGCAACTTGGTCCGACCACTTATAGTTTGGATAAAAGACTCCCAAGATGGTGGGAGTCCATTTAAGGTGGTCATAGCAAGATCCTTTTCTTCAAGATTGTCTCCACTGGACTTTAGCTTGTCCCGAAGCTCGGTGATCCTCATGAAATATGAGGCAATATCCTCGGACTTCGTCATCTTCATGTTCGACAGTTGATTCCTGTTGATGATTTGTAACTTCGAAATGTATTCACTTGTATATCTTATGTATTATACCCCGATGTTTATTCCGGGAAGTATCTGTAATGTAATTGAGTCATGTCATGCCCCGATGTTTCGATCAGGAGATTCAATAATATAAACAAGTCATGTGAAGTCATAAAGTATAACCCTCCTTATTGATCAAGGGTTAAAGTCCCCGCAGTTGTGAGACCCTAGGGTTATTAGACTCTCCTAGAGAAGTCGGCCCTAGTGAGTTATTATCAAGTCGAGAATTAGTATAAATAGAGAGGGAGCCTCTCTATTTAACACACATTCATACACATTCACTCACACTCAGTTGTAGCGCATAACTGAGAGAGAGAAGAAGCTGGGACAAGAGAGAGAAAGACTATTGCTATCAAGAGATCATCTTACTGTCTTTGGGTTTTACTTTTGGTGTTGATTCTATCTCTGAGGAAGTTGCGGGGTTTTCTCCTTTATGGTTTCCCCGAGGAAAATCCTTGTGTTCATTGTCTCTTGTGATTGATTGTTGTGCTTGTTATTCTCTCAGATAAGATCCTAATATCATATAGCTTAAATGTTAAAAATCTAACATGGTATCAGAGCTAACCTAAGAAGAAGACATTGTGCAGCTACTGAAGCTAGGGCTTCCTACTTTTTGGATCTCTCTCCACAGATTTTCAGCAAAAGGAGGTTGGGCTGACTCTCCTCTGTAGGGCGCATCTTTCTGTCGAAGCAAAATCTTATTCTAAGCATTTTCAGTTTTTGACCCAACACTACTACCGGAAATTAGGGCTTTCCACATAAGTGGAATTTTTGAGTGAGCCCAAGCCTGGATTGATCTCCTCCCCAAAATTGAAGTTTACAGATCAAGATCAAAGTTTTTGGTTGGGCAGAACTCCGAGAAAGTCAAACCCTAATCTGCTCCTGAACCAAAAAACCAACTCTGCAGAAATTCAGCTCCAGATCCAGTTCCGACATCTTAACCTGGTAAGATCTAAATCTTTTGCATTTCCATTTGAGGTTCTTTGTTAAGATGTCTCATCATACCAAGCTTGATGAAAAGCTTGAGAGAGCTGATAACTTCCGAGCTTGGAAGTATAGGATCTCCCTGGTCCTGGAAGAAAATGAGTTGGACTCTTACATCAATGAAGAGGTTCCAGTTCCAGAGGGTGATGAGGCTAAGGCCTTACACAAGAAGAAATTGGTCATGGCTAAGAGGATTATTGTTGATTCAATCAATGATCACCTCATACTACAGGTGTCCTCCCTAAAGACACCTAAAGAGATGTTTGATGCCCTGACCAAGTTATTTGAAGGGTAGAACATAAGCCGAAAGATGACTCTGAGAAACCAATTGAAGAATGTAAAGATCCAGAATGCGGAGACCATCCAGTCTTACTTTACAAGGGTCTCTAAGATCAAGGAACAGCTAGAAGCGGTAGATGAAGAAGTAGAGAATGCAGAAATTGTGATGACCACCTTGAATGGTCTCCCTAGGGCATGGGACTCTTTCATTCAAGGGATTTGTGCCAGAAAGAAGCTAGTCAAGTTTAGCAGATTGTGGAAGAAATGCTCACAAGAAGAAGCTTGAATATCAGCTCGAGAAGAAAAGATGGGAAGTGAAGATCAAGCTCTCACAGTACAATCCAAGAAAAGAAGAACAGACCATCACAAAGGTAAGCACTCTTGCCAAAAGAAAAACACTAGAAAGTCTAACAAAGATTTGTCTAAGTACATTTGCTTTACATGTGATGAAAGATGACACCTTGCAAGAGATTGTCCTAAAAACAAAGATAGATATCACAAGAGGAAGGGAAACAAGAAAAGACATCATGCTCATGTTGCAGAAGATGATGAGCCTTCCAAGAAGAGAATCAAACAAGAAAGTGATGATTCTTCAAGTGAAGAAGAATATGTTTTGATTTCCACTCTCACAGGAAACATCACACATGGAAGCAATGATTGGCTTATAGATAGTGGGGCTTCCAAACACATGACAGGATTCAAAAAATCATTTGTGAAACTATCAGAACATGAATCACCCAACAAGGTGAAACTTGGGGATGACTACCAGTATCCGACAAAAAATAGTGGAGAATCCTCCTACAAATTAGACTCTGGAAAGTCTATGAAAATGAAGGATATCCTATTTGTACCAGGACTACAGAAGAACCTTCTCTCCATCTCTGCATTAGATGCAAAAGGCATAAGAGTTGCATTTATAGATGGCCAAGTCATCATGTGGCCAAAAGGAAAGACTATTGACGATGCAGTAGTAATTGGAGAACGAGAGGTAGGACTATACAGATTAGAGGGCCAACCAGAACAAGCTTTGGTTCATGACTCAGTAAAACCAAATGAACTTTGGCATAGAAGGCTTGCACATGTACGCTATAGAGCACTACCACTTGCAAGCAAAGCTATTGAAGGTCTTCCAGAAATACAAGCAAAACATGAAGGAGTATGCAAGGGGTGTGTAAAAGGAAAGAACACAAAGAAGACATTTCCAAGTAGCGAAAGCAAGGCTAAAGGAATCTTGGAAATCATTCACTCCGATGTATGCGGTCCGATGTCATCCAGTTCATTAAGCGGGTATGTATACATTGATGGATTTTTCTAGGAAGACATGGATATACTTCATGAAGAACAAAGATGAAGTATTCAGGAAGTTCAAGGAATTCAAAGCCTTGATCGAAAACTAAACAGAGAAGAAGATCAAGATTTTTCGATCAAACAATGGCAGAGAATTCACATCAAATGAATTCAAGGAATTATGCAAAGATTCAGGGATTAAGAGGGAGTTGACCACTCCATATAATCCACAACAGAATGGGGTTGTAGAAAGGAAAAATAGAATGATCATGGAAGTTGCAAGGGCAATGCTTCATGATCAAGACCTTCCCATGCATCTATGGGCAAGAGCAGCTAGAACAACTGTGTATGTACAAAACTGTACTCCACATAGAGTACTCGAGAACAAGACACCTAAAGAAATATTTTTCGGCAAGAAACCAGAAGTCAATCATCTCAGAATATTTGGTTGTCCAGTGTACATACACATTCCAAAAGAAAAGAGGACAAAGTTAGATCCTTCAGGAAGGAAGGGTATATTTGTGGGATACTCTGAAAGCTCGAAGGCTTACAGAATATACTTCTTCTCAGGATTCAAGAAGATCGACATCAGCAGGGACATAACATTTGACGAAGACTCAGCTTACAACAAATCCAGAAAGAGACCTACTAAAGAACCTGTAGATCCGCCTCATGAGAAGAATCCTCACAAGAGGAAACCTGCTTGGGTACGATAAGCTATCCAAGGCGCAGAAAGATATGGGGCTCCAGAAGAGATACACAGAGAAAGGAAAAGAACAGGTCCTCCTCCGGTTATGTAGCCCTATTATGTGACTTCATTGATAAAGAACCTTCCAACTATGAAAAAGCGGCAGAAAAGAAAGAATGGAAGGATGCTATGATCGAAGAGTATCAATCGATCATGAAGAATGATGTTTGGGATGTTGTCCCAAGACCAGGGGGGAAGTCTATTATGACTTCCAAATGGATCTATAAGATCAAGCATGCTGCAGATGGTAGCATAGAGAAATATAAAGTAAGATCCGTGGCTCGTGCTTTCTCCCAGAAAGAAGGAATAGATAATGAAGAAACTTTTGCTCCTGTAGCCAGATATACTTCCATCAGATTAGTACTTGCTTTAGCTACAATAATGAAGTGGAAAGTACACCAGATGGATGTCAAGACAGCTTTCTTGAATGGTGTAGTAGAAGAGGAAGTATATGTGGAGCAGCCACTCAGTGTTGAGACACATGACAGAGAGACTCATGTGTGTAAGTTAAAGAAAGCCCTGTACGGTTTGAAACAGGCACCCAGGACATGGTACGGCAGAATTGACAACTTCCTATCTAGTTTGGGCTTTACCAAGAATAAAGCGGATTCCAACCTTTACTACAAGGTTGAAGAAGGGAACCCAGTGATACTCCTACTGTATGTAGATGATCTATTTGTAACAGGTGAGAATGGGTTGATTGCTGATACAAAGAGGAAGCTTGCTGCCGAATTCGAAATGAAGGACTTTGGTATGATGCACTATTTTCTAGGCATGGAGGTGTGGTAGAATGCAGATGGAATTTCCCTAGGACAAGGGAAGTATGCAGTAGAGATCCTGAAGAGGTTCGGGATGATGGACTGCAAAGCCATGACCACACCTATGGCATTGAACCTGAAGCTATTGAGTGATGCTTCATCAGAAGCGGTTGATGCTACGATGTATCGTCAGATGATTGAGTCCTTGATGTACCTGACGAATATGAGACCAGATATTTGCTTTGCTGTGAACACATTGAGCCAGTTCCTGACGGATCCAAGACATGTTCACTTGATTGCTGCAAAGCATATTCTGAGGTACCTAAAGGGTACAATTGATTATGGGCTCAAGTATGAGGCGAATCAGAAGATTAACCTGGAAGGTTATGTGGATTCGGATTGGGCAGGCAATACCATTGATAGAAAGAGCACTTCAAGGTGTTGCTTCAGTATGGGATCAGGTGTGATCTCCTGGTTTAGCAGGAAGCAATCCTGTGTGGCACTGAGTACAACCGAAGCAAAGTATGTTGCAGCTTGTTCGGCTAGTTGTGAGGCAGTGTGGCTGAGAAAGCTACTGTCTGATTTATTTGATCTCCAGATGGATGCTACTTGTATATATTGCGACAACCAGAGCTATGTGAAGCTGCTAGAGAACCCAGTGTTCCATGACAAGTCAAAGCATATCGAGATCAAGTATCACTATATCAGGGATATGGTGCAGAGAGGAGCAGTGAAGCTCTAGTATGTTGCGACGGACGAGCAGATAGCTGATGTACTGACCAAACCATTAGCCAGAGTAAAGTTTGAATACTTCAGGGAGAAACTTGGTGTTCTCCAGATTGAGGTTCCCTCCAAAGGGAATTGATGTGTCCGTTTGCCTTTTTGACATGGTGGAAGGCTGAGCTTCACATGGTTAGATGCAAGTGCAGAGATGCTCTGATGTGATTGTGGGTTGTGTTACCACATGATCAATGCACAGACATTCTGATGTGATTGAGGGATATGTTCCCACATGATCAGATATAAGTGCAGAGATGCTTTGATGTGAATGTGGGTTGTGTTACCACATGATCAGTGCAGAGATATTCTGATGTGATTGTGGGATGTGTTCTCACATGATCAGTGCAGAGTCATTCTGATGTGATTGAGGGATGTGTTCCCACATGATTGAATGTAAGTGCAGCGCCTTTTTGACATGATGAGGTCGGATTTAAGTGCATACCCTTTCTGACATGATGAGGTCAGACGGATGTAAGTGCAGCGCCTTTCTGACATGATGAGGTCGGATGTAAGTGCAGAGCCTTTCTGACATGATGAGGTCGGATGTAAGTGCAGAGCCTTTCTGACAAGATGAGGTCGGATGTGACTGTTGGGCCTTTCTGACATGGGTTTTGGATGTGTTCCTCCCATGGTCAGATGTGAGAGCTGGGCATGCCTTTCTGACATGGTTCTTGGATGTGTTCCTCCCATGGTCATATGTAAGTGTTGGGCGGGCCTTTTTGATATGGTTCATTCCATGGTCAGATATAAGTGCTGAAGACGATGAAGACCTACATGAAGGCTAGGCCTACAACCAGCATGAAAAAGGGTTGGCTCTGTAGAACTTCCTGTGACGAGTAGAATTGATATAGCACCAGTGATGATGACCCAGTGATGATCCACATCAAGTGATGATCCAAACTTGATGTTGATCTAGTGACAATCCAGATCAAGTGATGATCCAGACTTGATGATGATCCAGTGACGATCCAGATCAAGTGATGATCCAGACTTGATGATGATCCAGTGACGAATCCAGATCAAGTGATGATCAAGACTTGATGATGATCCAGTGATGATCCAGACTTGATGATGATCCAGTGATGATCCAGACTCGATGATGATCCAGCGATGATCCAGATCCAGTGATGATCCAGACTTGATGAAGATGACTTAACGATGAAGATGACTTGACGATGAAAATGACTTGAAGATGAAGATGACTTGATGATGATCCAAATGATACAGAGAAGAAGACAAGAATCTAAAACCTTATCTGTCAATCCTCTCTTTATCAAAATTTACATGTTTTTTATGTTATATTATGCATAGAAATATTTCACAACTGGAAAAATCCCTAAAAATCTACAGAAATTCAAAAATACAAAAATATTTCTGATTTAGTATTTCTGGTCCACCCTAAAATTTCGCCCTAGGGTTTTATCCACAAACCCTAGAGGGTGTCCCCTTTTGAGGAAGTGCATTGGGATCTGTGAAACCCTAGTGATTCATGAATTAGATGGTGTGTGATATTTAGGGCTTATCATCTAGCTTCGTCGTAATCCAATTGTCCTCTTTCCCTTAAGGGCACACTTTTTGGAGTGGTTGCCTTGGGAAGTGTGAGATTGCCTTAGGAGACGAGAAATTGCCTCAAAAAGTGTGATATTATCTGGAATTTGTGATAGAGTGAATAACTCCATCTATATATGATGCTTGTGTCTTGATTTGATATTGTTTGACTCCGATAAGGCACTAACCATAGCTACTAAGGTTTTGTGGCTTGCTGGTGGTTGCAGGTATCTTTCATTGATTAGGGTCTCCCCTTGGGTTCAGAGGTACCCGAAGTGATGAGAGGTTAGACTGTGGTGACATTGGGTTTAACTCTCTCCCGAGCTTACCGTCACTAGCAATAGGTCTACATGGCCTTGGTTTGCAAAGGTGTGCTAGCTTGAGCGGTAATAGGAGGAAAATCCTAAGGTTGTGCAAGTTTGGTAGCTAGTCTTCCTTGCGCTATTTAAGTTGATAAATTGTGCATCAACAAACATCAAATACAATATTCATTGTGCAAACATCTTTGGCCATATTATATTGTTGTTTGTTAATGATCATTGATACACACTCTTGAGATAATCCAAGCACTCATCTTTGATATACTAGTTAATTTCGGCTTAAAACTATATCACCAACCATTTTCAAAACACTTAAAGACATTGTCATAGGCTCACGAATCTAAAAGTACTGTGAACAATCACTAATCCAACTCAGTTCTAGTTCCATGGCCTAACAAAGGGGTACAAACAAATGGATAATTGCACCAAGAGATAAGATGTGTCGCGTGTGTAACATTAGAAATCAATATTTTTTTAAAAGAATGAGATCTCTAGTGTGAAAAAGAAAATAATGAATAATGTAAAAAATATCACTATACATAGTAATAAATAAACCAACATGTATTACTGAAACAAGAGTTTCTTGGAGCGCAAAGCATAATTTCCTGCTACAAACCGCTCCCACGTTGATTTCTCTAAGTCCTATCATGGCGCCAGCAAGGGGGGCAGCGCAAGCCCCTCCCATTCTCTCTCCAATAAACCAAGCTGCGATCCGGCCGATAGATCTGATTTTGTGGAACCTATTACCATCCAAATCGGGTTTAAAGAGGTTTTCATTTCTGAAGGAAAGAAGGGTTCGCCTGCACAGAAGAAAATATAGTCAACGGTTCTGGAAAAGGGGAAGCACAACACCCAAACCTGCATCACCCATACAAAGGAACAACCTTGCCTCAATCTCCCCGCGGAAAGAATCAACACCCGAGCAAAAAAGATGAAGGATCTTGCTCTCATAGGTAAATTTATGGGATTTTGGCCAATTGAACAGGCCTTGCATGGATGGATTGTTGCTAAATGGAAACCGAAGGCCCACTTTGATTTAGAACTTGGATCGAAAGGATTCTTTACCATAATATTTCACCATCTGGATGATAAATCCAAAGTAGAAGAAGGAAGCCCCTACTTCTTCAATGCGGCAGGTCTTTATCTCCAAAACTGGACAGAAAGATTCAGCCCGGAAAAGAATATTTCTCTTGAGCCCCGGTTTGGATCTAGATGTACTCCCTTCCGCAAGAATATTGGGATGAGGACACCCTTAAAGAAATTGGAAACACCCTGGGAACCTATGTTAGATCAGCTGATCAAACAAAAATGAATATATTCACTTCATATGCCAGGATCTCTGTGTATAATATTGCCAAAGCCCTCCCAAACGCAATCTGTCTATCTCATGAAGACCGGCTCCAGCTTCTTGATTATGAGCAAGTTCCATTTCACTGTCGTAAATGCCATGAGCATGGACATCTCTTCAGAGATTGTCCGCTCAACATAACCAGTCTAGCAAATTTGAAGAAGGACGAATAGGACGCCGACGGATTCAGAAAAATGGGGAAAAAAAGCGCCATCATAGAAAAGCCGTGACGAAAAACTTTCAAGAAAATATACCTACTACTAACAATAGTTTTGTCGTCCTGGATAATCCAGTGGAAACTCCCATTGAGAAGATGCACACGAAAAATCGTGTTCGAAATTCCTTGATTCAAGATCCTACGCTCCAGCAGACATCTAAGCAAAAGATGAGATCATGAAATCATCCAATTAATTCGAATCCTTTGGACAATGAAATGAATCCACTGCATAGCCCTGCATCGGCTCCTTTGGAGTCGCTAGCAGAGGTTCGACCACATGAATTTATGGATGAAGACTTGAGCAAACAAGATCTGGGCGAGCTAGATCTCGGAAGCATGGAGGATGCTTGTACTCGAAAAGCCTTCGATTCCATTCCAACTCGGCAAATTCAACTTCTCCAGGAAGCTCTTGTAAAATCCAAAGCTCAGAATAAACTTGGTGTTTATCGCCCACCGCAAAAGGAAAAAACAAAAAATGCCAAAGGACAATAGGAAGAGAGGACGCAAAATTGACCTACAGCAGCTAAACAGGTTAGGCAATGTGCTTATTGAGTCAGGGCAGTATGCTCAGCTAACAGAATTCTTCACCACATCCTCCTATGGTATCCCATGAAGATCATATCCTAGAACGTCCGCGACCTCAACGGAATCTCCAAGCACAGAATGCTTAAAAGGAAAATTATGCAAGATAAACCTTCTATCCTTTTCCTCCAAGAAACTAAATGTTCTACCGAAGTCCTTGCGACTCTTTTCACCAGAATATATGGAAAGGCAGTCAGAGCATTGCCATTGATGCTAAAGGAGCCTCGGGTGGTAATTCCATCATTTGGAATCCTTTGCTAGTCTCTCTCAATCACTTCACCTCCACTGCCCATTCCATATCTGCTATCTTTAACATAATCGGGACCACCATTAGAGGACATCTTATTAATGTTTATGGGCCTCAACCCCCCAGTCTTAAGATCCAGCTTCTTCAATATCTTGACTAATTTGTCCAGCATCATCCTGATTCCCCTACTCTTATTGGAGGCGACTTTAACATGATCCTCAATCTAGAGGAAAAGAAAGGAGGGTTGAGATCCCTCTCTACAGAAGATCAGGCTTTCAAAGATACCATTGCCAACAAAGCCCTTATTGACCTTCTCTCATCCTCTGGCTTCTTTACCTAGAACAACAAAAGGGAAGGCATGCATCACATTGCCAAACGACTATACCACTTTCTTGTTACAAATAATATCCTTGCTTTCGATGGGGTCTTGGAATCAACTATTCTTCCTACTGCAGGATCTGACCATTGGCCTATCTCCCTTTCCTAGCACAGTTTAGGTACAACCTTTTATTGTCCTTTTCACTTTGAAAAGTTCTGGCTAAACCATGCTTCCTTCAATAGTACTATGAAAGAATGGTGGACCACTATGCATGTCATAGGACGATCCAAAATGGCCATCATGCATCAGACGCTTCGGATTCTTTGGTCTAACCTTCGCAAGTGGAATCACTACACTTTTGGCAACATTTTCAAGGACAAAGAGGTCATACAGAATGAACTAGAAACTATGCACCACATCATCATGGACACGGGGTACACTACTGAAATCAAAATCAAGGAACATGACCTCCTACACCGTCTTAACCAACACTATGAACCAGAAGAAATTTTTGGGAAACAAAAGTCTAGAGTTGAATGGCTTAAAGAGGGTTGAAAGAAACACCACTTTCTTTCACAAATCCACTATCCAGCACAGAATGAGTAACAGGATCACAAAGCTTAAAACTAAGGAAGGCGCCATTTTGGAGGAGCACGCTGATTTGGAAGAAGAGCTTTTGGGATTCTATGAAACCATGCTCACTAAACCTGCTGCTTCGAAAGATGAAGCCATAAATCAGGTCCTAACCTATATCCCCTCCTTAATCACTGAGGAGCACAATGCTTCCCTTGTGAAACCGATCTCCATGCAAGAAGTGGAAACAGCTGTAAAACAAATGGCGAAAGGTAAAGCTCCAAAACCTGACAGTTTTACCATCAATTTCTTCAACCACTATTGGGATCTGCTCAAAACTGAAGTTTTGAATCTTGTAGAAGAATCGAGGAGGAAGCAATGGGTTCTCCCTGCCCTTAATGCCACTCACCTCACTCTCATTCCTAAGGAATACGAAGCTGATCATCCTGGTAAGTTTTGTCCCATCTCTCTTTGTAATGTCACTTATAAAATAATCTCTAAAGTTGTCGCTAATCGTCTGAAACCCCTTCTTCCCTTACTCATCTCACCTGAGCAATCCGATTATGTGGAGGGTAGACAAATCCTAGATGGTATCATTCTAGCCCATGAAATTACTCATTCCTTGAAACATTCCAAAACACCTGGCATGCTTCTCAAGCTGGACCTCTCAAAAGCTTTTGACAAATTGAGTTGGGAGTTCATTGAGAGAACTCTCCTTGCCTTTGGCTTCTGTCGAACCTAGACCAACTGGATTATGGCTTTAATCTCCTCTGCTTTTATTCCATTCTTGTCAATGGAACGCCCTCCTCCACTTTCTTCCCCTCCCGTGGGCTTAGACAAGGAGATCCACTTTCCCCCTTCCTCTTCATTCTAATGTCTGAAGGCTTGGGAAGAATGCTTAAAGCGGCCATATCCTCCAACTGTTTAAGAGGTATTTCTATTCAAGGAGCTCCCCCCAATGTTTATCAGCAGTTTGTGGATGGCAACCTTCTCATTGGCCATCCCTCAATTCAGGAAGCGTGCACTTTCAAATCCACCTTGGACACTTTTTCTAAAGCTTCCGGAACCTCCATTAATCTGGCTAAGACACAAATCTTCTTCTATAACACCAGCATTACCAGCCAACGCAATATTTCCAGAATTCTCAAGATTCCAGTGGCAACTTTGCCCTTGAAGTATTTAGGTGCACCACTCTTTGACTCGGTGATCAAGCATTCCTCATGGAAAGAACTTCTGGATAAACTGGAAACCCGCATTACCTCATGGACCTTTCACTCCTTAAATAAGGCCAGCCGTCTAGTTCTTCTCAAATCTGTTCTACAATCTATGCCTCTCTATCTTTTCTCTGTCCTTGGTGCTCCTAAATGGGTGCTTAAGCATATCAAAAAACTTAAAAAGAACTTCTTTAGGGTTGTGACAAGAACAAACAAAGATGGTCCATGTTAAGTTGGAAACAGGTTTGCCTTTCGAAGCTTGAAGGAGACATTGGGATCAAAGACCCTAAAATCAATAATCAGGTTTTATCTACCAAGCTCTGGTGGAAATGGATATCACAAAATCATACCCCTTGGGCCCAACTTTGGAACTATAAGTATTGTCGAGATTGCACCCATGCCAATCTTGTAAGATTTGAGCAGGATCCTCCAGGCTCCTCGATTTGGAAAGCATCCAACACCTAGAGAGCGCTTATTCAACAACACAGCTTCTGGGAAATAAGGGACGGAACCAATGCGCTCTTCTAGCATGACACTTGGAAACAACTCCCTAGCTTCAGCAACGCCTTTACTCAAGAAGACATCCAAGTTTTTCTACAGATAAATCACAATACGCTTGTGAAAGATCTTTGGACTAATGACACCTCTTCTCCCTTTAGACAATGGCAAATTCCCAATAGATGGAGACATCGCCTTAAGTCAGAACATTTAGATTCTATTTGGCAGGACATTCAACAACGAAGGATTCGTATTAAGCATGGCCCTGACATCATCAGACGAGGTTATAAAACCACTGGCACCTACATGGTCAAGGAAGCGTATTCTCTTTCCATTGCTAATCGAAAGGAGCCTCCTCTCATCAATAGGAGGAAAACCTGGAATCCAAATCGTTGGCCCAAAATCTCCACGTTTCTATGGCTGCTATCCCACAGGCGAATTCTTACCTGGGATAATCTTCTCAAACGTGGCTTCTATGGACCTTCATGTTGTTTTTTATGCAATACGCACTCTAAATCCATTAACCATCTTCTGGATTTATGCTCCTTTGCCAGGTTGTTATGGGACAAAGTCGTAGAGAACATACGACGTTCCAGGAGAGTTAAAGGTAACATTACTGAGACTCTTCAGCAATGGGATGCAAACCCCTTCCAAAGCTCAATTCCTAATCTTCTTTGGGAACTTATACTTGGATTCATCACTTGGAACAGCTGGAAAGAAAGGAACCTACGTATTTTTGTGGGCAAGCAGAACACTCTGGAGGAAGTTTGGTGTATCATCATTAAAAACCTTCAGGAATCTCTTTCCTCTAGGCTCTGGAATCAAACTGACTTTTCAAACTCTCCCCTTGAGCAGCGACTGCTGGATAACTGGAATTTTCATCTACCCCCCCCCCCCACCAGGATTTTCGGGTCACCAAGGGTTAACATTGTTAGTCCTATCCTTTGGACTCCCCCCACTGAGGGTGTCTATAAACTCAACTTTGATGGTGCGTCCAAAGGTAATCCTGGCATTGCTGGGTTTGGGGGTGTCATCGAAAACCACAAAGGAGAGATTATGCTAATATATCATGGCAATATAGGCCATAACAGTAACAATGCGGCAGAATTGGAGGGTCTTATCGGCAGTATTGGAATCATTGTTGAGAACAATTTTTTTCCCCTAATAGCTGAAGGGGACTCTCAGATCATACTCTCGATGGCGTCTAAAATAATGCATGGGTCTCAGACCTGTAAGCTCTCTCCTAGTTGGCAATTGGAGCATATTCTATATCTCGTCTCGACTCCCTTCTCTTGCGCAATAGGGCTATCTCCTTTCACCATGTGAAACGCTCTGCAAACTCTCTGGTGGACTATTTAGCTAATGAAGGAGTTCTTCATCACTCATCTATGACGAAGGGAGGGCTCAATAGCTCCAATAACCCTAGTCTAGTCCACAAATGTCAAACTTTGGCATCCAAGGACTTCTCCACCCCAGATGCGGGTGCCATGTGTCCCAACAGGCGGTGAAGGCCTCGGGAGTAGGGATGCCACAATGGCGAGGACGTCACCTCGCATTAAAAACCCACATCACCCACCAAGGCAGCACTTAACGTGCACCGATGACGAGGTAGGGGAGTTTAGTGCTGGCAACGATGGCGGTCATGAGCATTTACACGCTGCGTCCAGAGATGGCCCTCCGATCACATCGAGGGCTGGCAGAATAGGGTCCTAGAAGAGGCATCGACAACTTAATTCACCATTAATGGCTTCTTGGATCTATTATATTATCCCCTAGGTTATGGCTCTAGCGAATTCAGTCTTGAGGCCTCATCTTTTGGTAATGTGTTTAGTTTTGGCTTGCATCCCATTCTCCTGGTTTGGCTCTGATATAATTATTGTTGGTCTTTTCCACAGTATTGCTCCCATCCTTGGCCTGCAGCTCCGCAACACTGCTACGTCTCGAGTCCTTCTGAGCATGTTGTCTTGCATACCAGTGTTTGTCTTGGCCATGTGGTCGAGTTTCACTACTATCTCAACATGTCTCGTCAACGTGGTACACCCCGTCAAGCTAGCAGTGGCAGAGGACGCGCACAACAGGGTTCGCATCTGATGTAGGAAAACGGTTATGGCAGTGGGGTTACCATGTCGGTGCGCAATTTGATTGATGAATGGGAAGCCAGGTTGATCAATGAAAATTTGGCTAGAGGTATTGGAGGGGGACACCTCAATCATTACTGGATCGTCAAGAATGTGATGGGCTCCCTCATGGAGGAGATGTTGGGCACTTGGAACTACACTAGCAATTGTGTTTACAGGCAAAAACCAAGCTCATTGAACTTGACACTTTGCTCAATAGATGAGACGTGACTGCAGCATGGAAGCAACTGGCTCTGGGTCTCTGTACGCCAGGAGAAGGGGGCGGCGCTAGCGTCTCGGCGGTACCCACAGTTTCAATGGATACGAGCTCGGTACCAGCTACACCTCACTCTTCATCCGTTCTGTTTTCGACATCATCCACAATCACTCAGCTGCATCACAAACGGGTACATGACATTGAGGTATTGGTTCGCAAAACCTCTCCTCTTCATGTTAAGCAGTCTGAACCTTCAACTGATGAAGAGTTCTATGGAGGTTGTCCGATCATTGAGGAGCACCAGGAGAACCCAGTCCCTTAAGCTTGGAACTGATGAAGATCTAAAGCCTGTTAGGCTTACCTCAGATTTTTCTTGCTCATTTTGATATTTTCGTTTTCTTCTAGTTTATATCCATGTTACTGTTATATGTCTATATCTATGAAACTCTTCTGCACTGTTAAGTTTTGTACTCGGCCCCAATCTTCTGAATGGGTTATTATGCCTTATTTGCTAAGAACTAATTCGCTTACTACTTTTGACGGGCTGGGGTGGTACGTTTAGACCACTCCAACCACATGTCCAAGGTGCTTTTGTGGTACGTTTAGACCACCCCAACCACATGTCCAAGGTGCTTTCTTCTGTAACTTTTTTGTTTCCACTGGTTAATATAATGCAGACATAAAAAATAAAAAAAAACATAGATCCATCTTAACCTTGGATCTTTCAAGCACTTTAGGTTTGCACCTCAATGTCTTTTTTATCCCTGTTAGTGCTTACCAAATCCAAGGCTAAGATGGTTCTATGTTAGTTATTACAATATTTGACATGCATTACTAGAAACTCAATCATGAGGCTCGTTTCTTGTTCCATTCCCATACCCATCTTATATCTACAATAGTGCAAATTACCAGTGTTCCCACTTCCCCATGCTTCCGAGACGGGGAAACTCCTGGGGAAACGTTTCCCCACGTCCCCCTTTTGGGGGAAACTTGGGGAAACTACAGTGTTCCCACTTCCCCATGCTTCCGAGACAGGGAAACTCCTGGGGAAACATTTCCCCACGTCCCCCTTTTGGGGGAAACGTCCCCACGTCCCCAAGTTTCCCCAAGTGCGGAACGTGTTTCCCCCCTAGAGGGGGCTTCTAGGCGCCCCCCTTCGTGATGGGACACCTAGAATCCCCCCATGAGGGGATGCCTAGAAGCCCCCCAATTTTTATATTTTTTATTTTTCAATAAAAATAAATACTTAAAAATTAAAATTAAATTAAATTAAATGATAAATTATATTGATAAAATTAAATTAAAAAGTTTAAAAAAAATAAAACTCAAACTTTTCACTTTTGTCTATTTCATTGTTCTAACTTCTCTATGTTAAATTGTTAATGGTTCAATATCGATTTGACTATTTCAAACTTCATAGTATGTTGCATTATCTTTCATAAATGAGAAATCTGAATTTAGATACACATTGCATAATGATAATGATGATATTTAGTTTTTAGTATTTGATAATTTTTTTGTTACATGGCAATAGTCAGTAGTAACATACTTCAGTATCATTTACAATTTGAAATTTGAAATTTGATGAATTCCTTAATGATTATTTTAGTTTTAAGTTTTACATTTTACATGGTAATAGTTATTGTTAGGATATATCATTTTTATATTTTAAATTAATTTTTATGGCTTCAAAGTCCCCCCGTTTCCCCGAAATTTCCCTAAAATTTGGGGTGGCTTCCACATGCCCCCCTTTGCATTTCCCTACTCCCGCGCTCCCCTGTCCCGAAAACTCCATGGAACATTGTAAATTACTAATCAATTTTATACATATAAACATAGGCAAGGGGGTTTTCACGTTCCTTGTCCCACAGCACATAGGTTGGGGGGTTTCACATTTTTTCTTATCCCCCAAAACCCTCTATCCTTGTTTCTTGTTATGTTCCCATTTTCCTATTTCATATTTCTAGTAACATATCATTGCAATGTAATACATTCTCAATTTTGTCTCTATAAAAAAATATATCTTTAATGGCATGCCTAACTGAGTAAAAATCCAATGGAATAGCAGTTAGGAGGTCATTTTCAAATTGGCAATGATAGGGCAAACGAGCCCTTGAACAAATTCAAACCAAAAAAGAAACCTTTGATCAATCTTAGCACAGGATTTTTCATATGCTTCAAGGACATAGCAGCTCTAGAAAGGGTGGCTTGTAGGCTATTATTATTTATATACCCCACCCCACACACACATAGACCATCATATCTTATGAAGGGTTACAACTTACCACCCTTCCATTACACTTGTATAAATATCACCTATAAGTTGTATTTATCATCATCATCACCATTATTGTTTATGCATGGTATTAACATGGGTTGATACGATAGTCTATGCAAAGAAGGGGTGATCACTATGATAACTAATAGATGTACATTATTACTAGCTAGTTTACCTCTTCTTATCAGCATAATTGGATCCCCATATAACTTAGTTGATGTGGGATAATCTAGCACAAAACCTACATGATATTATGCCAAATCTAAAAATCAAGCCCTAACTACTAGGTATTATGACTGTGAGTACAATAACTCATATACCCTCCCAAATGCTTTTGAGAGTTCAAAAATATGGATGCCAAACATTAGGCCTTCTTTGAACCTTTCATGTGGATAACATCAAGTACAAGATTCATGGTGTGCATACCTTTGGTCGTATTATATCCTTGTTTTGTTTATGATACACACTCTTAAGATAATCCAAGCACTCACTATTGATGTATTTGTTTATTCCAGCTACACTAATATCACAAACTATTTTTAGGAAACTTATGGAAAATAACAATTGTTTCATAGGATCAGGAAAACTTAAAGTACTATGAACAACAACTAATCTAGTTCAGACCTTGTTCCTTAGCCTAACAAAGGGGCACAAATTGTCGATGTTCTCCATGGTTCCAGCATCGAGCAAACACTATGTAGGTCATTCTCCCAGATGGGTTCACAACCCAAGTAGAGAATGGCCTCGTCGCAGCCCTTAACTATGTCTCTTGAGGCTCGGATGCTTAGCCTCGTCCAATCATGTGAATTGAAGTGGTAGTAGGCTACAAGTCACATTGTGTACTCTATGTGGGAGTGCTCCATAGCGGGAGTGGTCTATTCGTATAGAGTGAGATGACTTGTCTATGTTACAAGGAGATCTTATCTCTTTGTATACTATACAAAGTCTAACCTAATGTCGAATTTGACAATTAGCTCTAAGAAGTGTTTGGGACTTCTTAGAGTATGGTCAAATCAACATTAGAATTTAGAACTCTAGTGAAGAATTTTATTCGCATGTGACAAGACATCAATGAGAACTTTTCTATGATGAAAAAATATCCATGAAGACGAGACAAACCATTGAAGAAGTTCCAAAGAGCATTGAAGAAGCTCCAGATGAAAATAGAGGCAAGATGGCAAGTCAGCTTGAAGGCAATTAAAAGTGAAAGATCAAAACTAGCAAGTCAGCTCAGTGAAGGAAGACAAGTTGGCCCCATTTGAGGAAACTTCTCACCTCACCTCATTTGTACACACTCACTCACACAACATCTTCTCTCCACTTGAGAAATCCTTGGAAGGCCTAGCAAAAGGCAAGAAGCAAAGTTTTGGGATTTACTTATTCTCTTGGATGACTCGCTACCCTTGCAAGGGTTTCTTGTGAAGGAGGGAAAACCTCTCTTGTACTAAGGTTCATCTTCATGATTGGTATTGTTCTTGCATTGGAATGATTTCTTCTGAGAAAAGTTTGTTAGATTTTCTCCCTATTAGGTTTTCCCAAGATAAAATCTTTGTGCCCCTTGTGCATGTTTATCTTTCAAAGATCCTTGCTTTTATTTCTACTGCAAATGAATAATACTATAATTGTGGGATGAACTGAATAATGAAATAAATTTGAAAGAGATGAAAATCATACTGCTAAGATAAAAATTCAACACAAACAACATGGATAATCCACAAAGAGATTAGATGTGTCACATGTATAATGATAGAAATCAAAATTTAAAAAAAAAAGGTCTAGATCCCCAACAAAAACTAATAATAATAATAAAATAATGTAAGAAATACATTATATATTCAACACAAACAACATGGATAATCCACAAAGAGATTAGATGTGTCGCATGTATAATGATAGAAATCAAAATTTAAAAAAAAAGTCTAGATCCCCGACAAAAACTAATAATAATAATAAAATAATGTAAGAAATACATTATATAACTAACAGTGTAGATCCATCTTAACAAAATCTATCAAACACTAAGAAGGATAAATCTCTTGAGGTGTAAATTTTTTTATCATTTGAGATGGATCTAAGCACGGATGAAGAGAGGTGTAACTATAAATTTGATATTTACCCCTCTTCATACATGCTTAGATCCATCTCAAGTGATCAAAAAATTTACACCTCAATAGATTTGATCCCTCTCGGTGCTTGATAGATCCATAGTTAAGATGGATCTACATCGGTTTATATCTATATTTGACCAACATATAATATAATTATTATTTGTTATAACTTATAACTTTATAAGTATTATTGCACTGAAAGTAGCGAGGTGCTCTACAGCCCAGTATGATAGAGATGTTGTCACAAACTGGGTAACACTTATATGTTGAATTCAAAAAAATATCAATCATCTCTATGGGAGAACATTATAGAACATTTATATCATACTGGGCTACTCTCAATGCAACATCTCTAACCACGTATGTGACAACATCTATATCATATTGGGTTGCTCTCGCTGCAATAAATAGTTATAAAAAAATAATGTAAGAAATATAAATAGTAATAGTAATAATTAAACCAGCATCAACCCATCTTAACTTGAATCTTTTAAGCACCCACAAGTTTGAGCAATTTCTTTTTGATCCCTCTTGGTGCTTACTAGATCCAGAATTAAGATGGCTCTATGCTTGCTTTTACCAGAAACATGACCAAGAGACCAATTTCCCGTTCCATTTCTTTCATTCCCATTCTCCTTCCCATGCCAGTTTGAGTCTGCAATAGTACACTACTGATCAATTTCATACGCATAAACATAGGCTCTGGTTTTTCACGTTTCTTAGCCCCCACAGCCCTCTAACCTTGTTCCTTGTTCTGTTCCCATTTTCCTGTTTCATTTTTTCTAGTAAAATACCATTGCAACTTATCCCCCAAAGCCCTCTTGACCTTGTTTCATGTCCTGTTCCCATTTTCCTGTTTCATGTTTTCTGGTAACTTACCATAGCAGCACCATATTCTCGATTATGTCTCTATAAAAAATATATCTTTAATGGCGTACCTAACTGAGTAGAAATCCCCTCAAATAGAAATAATGAGGTGCATTTTCAGATTGCCAATGATGGGAAAAAGAGCCCTCGAATAAATTGAATCCAGAAAAACAACCCTTACAATCGCAACCTTGCAAGCAATTGTAAGATCATAACCAAAGTCTGCCAAAGTTTGACACAGATAAAAGCACGCATCAAAAAAATACAAAATTGTGCTCAGTGACATCTCCAATTGTCATACTAAATGCCTTTCAGATTCATACAACCAGCATCTAACACAACCAACGGACCACAAACTCAGGTTCATTTGTATAAAAAATTAACAGGCTTGGAAGCATAATGACCTTGTAGCTTGACGGGGTGATAGATCTCCAGAGCTTCCAGCAGCCTCAGTTCCAGCTCCACTTGGGGCAGTTCCTGCCATGATAATTGAAGAAAACCAACAAAACCCTAAGTAAGCAAAATAAGAATGGCCATATTCACTGTAGGTTAAGAGAGATATTACTTTAGGAAGAGAAGATGCAGAGGAACGAGGGGCTTGAAATGGGGAGTGAGCAGAGAGGCCGTCCTGGTCTTGTTCCGGCTCTGAAGCTTCTTCGTTTCCGCCCTTTCCACTCTCCGCCATTCTTACTTCGCCCTTCTGCATTACACTCTGATCTCTTGTAAGTTTTAATCACCAAACAGAAAACCGATTCATGCAGACACATTTTTTTGTGTTTTTGTTTTGGCACGTGGTAAGATGATTCGTCGAAAGAGGTATTTATTTTCAGATGGGGAACCTACAATTCGAGGTATTTATTTTCGGATGGTGAACCTACAAGGATTGGATTTGAACGCCAAATTGGCCAAATTTTTGTCATTGAACATTAAATTTCTCAGCGATAAAGATAGCAAAACTAGATGTATTTGTAACTATGGTAGAACTTAGATGCAGTTGTAAAAAGAGTTAATTAAAAAAATCAAAAAGTTACTTACTGATTTAGCTAGTTGTTATACATTATTAATTTGAAAATTTTATTGGGTTTGAAATTTTAATTTTTTTAACTATGAAAATTTAGTAATTTTTCAAGAGTAAATGTAACAACCTTCAAATTACATGGAGATGACAACCTTCAAATTACATGGAGATGACAACTCTTTGAGTCTGAACCTATGAGAAATAACAGATGTTTAAAACATAGCAAATATGTAAAAAAGGAAAAATAATAAATTATGAAAGTAATGTAAACAAATTTGAAAAATTATGAAATTATTCAATAAAACATTTGATATATTCCAACCTTGTGGACAGGTAGTTTATGGCTATGTTAGAATCTATAGGGGAGTGTGTAGTGGAGATTTATCTTCGGCTATGTGTGAAAGCACCAACCTTAGATCAAAGGGACCTAGAGGTAGAGTTCATGGTGCAAGGGAAAGCATTCAACCTTGCTTACTTAACAAACACTAAACAAACTATTTTTTAGATTTTCTTTTAATTAACAAAACAAATGCAACTATTCATACCTTTGTAAATGGGTCACTGCAACTGTTTTAGGATTTGGTCCAATGGCTTCCACAATTCAGTTCTTCAATTTTTCTCCAACTAGGGTTGTCAATGGGAATGGAATCAACATACAATGTGATGTGGAAATATGTGGCAAAAGTATGCAGACAAAAAGTGTGACCAAAAGTGTTTGTGGGGAGACCTTCACAATGTATTTATAGGATGATCCAAGATTTTGTTGCCCATGTTATTGGTCCATGGTTTTATGTAGTGCATAGTATTAGTCCATGGTATATTACTCATTCTTATTTTAGGGTTTTTTTGTACTTTTTTTTAGAGAAAGGGGGTTTTGTTGCAATAAAGCACATCTTCCCTGTATTTATGAGGGAAGGAATAATGATTACTTGGACCAATTTGGAGTTAATTTAATTGTGAAGGTCAAAATGGAGGGAATAATGATGGGATTATGATGTATAATTATGGTGTTGACCATAGAGGGCTATGTGGACAATTTTTGTGTTAACATATTGCCCCTGATGTGTGAGGGCAAGAGCTAATCGTATGGCCAACAAACATCATAGGATCAAGGGAGAAATTGTGACAATGATGGAGAAATCAGAGAGAACCGCGGAGAATCGGGGTCTCCTCATTCGAACTGTAGTGGCTTTTGGTTTGTATTGCTTCTCAAAATGGATGAGGTACATATAATCTCAAACATATATATATGGACGAGGCGGGCATACCCATGCTCGTATCAATGTCTCAATATAAAAATGGGGATCAAGGCTCAAACAAGGGGAGAGGATCAATACATATAACTGGTAGTACATAATGGTGACCCCACCAGGAGACTGAATGCAAATATTGATCTGAAGAATTGGTACATAGAAACAAGGGCATTTTCTTGGAATGCAATATCATAATAATTGATGCTCTGTTGAATATGAGGGTGTACACAACTGCATGGACTCAAGGACTGAGATTCGAAATCTCCAAGGTACAATAAATGGTATCTAATACTGTAGATATATGGAAGCATGATACTGAGGGGATTCCGAACACTGTCGCCAACGCAGCCCGGATATCACAAAGGACAGGAAACTATATGGGTCCCAAAGAGACTCACCAATGTGCTAGAGTCGGGTGACAACCGAGGTCTTCGACCAAATAATGAAGGAACCAATGCCCTGTATGAATCTCAACGGTGCAATAATGTAGTTGAAGTCGAGCACGTGAGACACAACCAACCCAAAAGGCACTAAGGACTCATTTCAAGTGGTCCAAGAGGCTCATCAATGAGGTGGATGAAACCAAGATATAGGGACCTCTGAGTCTATCCTCTGGAATAGATGTGTTGACGTCGACAGAGGGAGACCTGCAACTACCAAGGCAATGAGGTTTCCTTGATAGAAGCACGAGGGGGGGAACCATAGATATGGAATAATAATGTGATTGAGACATTGAATGGGGAAAAAGGGCAGGGGAGTATAGGGGACTCAAACTTCCTTTGTTCATAGTATAACGATAGGGATGACCAGGAAGCGGATGACACTGACTCATGGGGAGGGAATCATAGTTGTGGAACCAGGGAGATGACTACAATGGGAAATACTTGGGGAATGCAATGGACAAGTGATATCTAGAGGATCCAAGGGAAACTCATCGTAGAGTACTCTGAACAAAGGCGACCGAATGGGGCGAATGCTGCCATAATGTGAGAATATATGCAATATGGGTGGGCACCAAGAGGCGTCATTTAGGCCTTCTTCATAGTTTAAGGAGCTCGAAGAAGAGATATAAGTATGCTCAGTATGATACTGTCTCATGGATTTTTGTCAAGCCCAAGACGGTAAATGCTCGATGGTGTTTTCATGTTTAGAGAGTCTAAAAACATGAAGAAGACTCCAATGGGTTTCTTTTTCGTATAGTAATCTCCTAAGCCCGAAAAAAGGATAAAAGCGTACAAAGGATAACTCTCCAAGCTAAAAGGGGAAATGTTGACACAAAATCAGTCGACAAGGGTTCACTCTCTGTCGACACTCAAACCAGTGCGATCTCCCTCAGCACCGGCCCAGACAGGTTTTACCTCGTCCGGCAACACCTACAGAGCAGATGAAGTCTCTCCCGAGATGTTTGAGGGAGAACTGTCGGAACCAAGTTTCTACAGTATGAAGGAGGGAAGTGCATCGACTATTCAATTCAGTGCAACATTATTCAACATATCTACTTATCCAGATGATGCATAAACAAAATCATGTCATCATTCAATAGATTGCATTAACATAACTAAATCACAGTGAAACATTAATATGCAAGCAGATCTGGTAGTATATCATCATTTAAAGCAGAGATACATCGCATCACTCACAGATCCACATCGCAGATACACGTTGCATTCACATTGAAGCCGCAAAAAATAGGAAAATAGAAAGACAGTAAAAGACACAGTCCACAACCCATTTATCAAATGGTTGCAACATCACCTGAGGTACCAACGACATCTCATCCCTCCTTGACAGTTTCCCAGTTCTTTGACAGACATCCCAAGTCCACGCATAGTCTGTTGCATCACCATGGAGAGTGGGCCACCAAAGCACTACACGGAGCACCTTCCTGGTAGTAGCACGACCACCATAGTGTCCACCTACGACTCCTGCATATGCCTCTGCCAATATTTTCCCTTGTTCATGCGGTAGGACACATCGTCGTAAGATCTCATCTGGTCCTAACTTATAGAGTTGTCCAACAATCAGCTGGAAATCCATGGCCTTAACAACCAACTGCTTCTTCTGACTTTTAGTAAGCTCCTCTAGTGCTATTCTCGTCGCTAAAAACTGAACTATTTGCTCATAGGAATCATCTACCATGTCAACTCTGAATAGTTGCCCATCTGGAAACCCATCCTCAATGTTTGTGGGTTCTCACCTATCTCAATCCGTGATAAGTGATCTGGGCCTGCATTCAAGCGACCCAGCTTCATAATTATCTCAAAATCAAACTCTTGAAAGAGAAGTAGCCAACGACATACCTCCCCCCCCCCACACATTCTTATTAACCAGGTATTTCAATGTAGAATGGTTTGTGAACATCTTGAAATGACCGCCTAATAAGTAATTACGAAACTTCTGTAGCGCATATACCATTGCCAATCCTTCCCTCTGTGTCATAGTATAATGTTTCTTCGTTGATGACAATTTTCGAATAGTGAAAGCAATTGAGTGATCAAGATCTCCTTCTCTTGGTTGTGTTAGCACCACTCCTAGCGCAATGGATGATGCATCCACATGGACATGGAACTCCTTATTCCAATCAGGAAAAATTAGTATTGGTGCGGACTCCATCTTCGCCTTTAGTATCTCAAAACTATTCTAACACTCCTGACTCCATACAAAGACTGCATCCTTTTTAAGAAGCCTCTCCATAAAAGCTCTGATCGTGGCATAGCCTCAAATGAACTTGTGGTAGTATCATGTGTGTCCTAGTGTCATTCTCAGTTGCTTCACACTCGTAGGTGGTGGCAAACTCAAAATCAACGCAATCTTCGCAGGGTCAACCAACTGTCCTTGTTTACAAACAATGTGTCTCAAGAACATCCTAAATGGTGCGCAGAAAATGCACTTCTTTGAGTTCAACGCAATCTGATGATGTCGACATCGCTCCAGCATCAGTCGCGGGTTCCCCAGATGGTCCCTGATTAATCCATAAACATTCCAATCGTCCATATAAACCACCAAAAACTTCTAAAGAAAATCTTTGAATGCAGCGACAATAATCCTAGAGAATATTGCAGGCGCATTCTTCAGTTCAAAGGGAATCACAATATACTGAAAACATCCCCATTTAGTAACAAAATTCGTCTTGTGGCGATCTTCCTTCGCGATCTTAATTTGGTGATAGTTAGAAAATCCATTCATGAATGAATAAATTTCTTAACCGCCCACTCCTTCTAGCACCTCATCAGTGAATGGTGTCAAAAATGGATCATGCAGGCATGCATCATTTAATTTCTTAAGGTCGACGTAGATCTGAACCTCGCATGTCTTCTTGTCTTGCACAACCATGGGGCTGATCCATTATGATTCTTCAACTGGTTCTATTATCCCCGTATGCAGGATTTTGTCAAGCTCCGCTTTGACCCTCTCCTTATATCGCAGATTCAAGCAATACGGTCGTTGCTTCACCGGCTTCGCATCTAGTTTCAGCAGGATCTTCATCTCCCCTAAATCTCCCAGTATTCCCTTCATCTCAAAAAACTTTGTAGGAAACAAGTCTTGGAATTCATGCAACATATATGTTATATTTGCCATGGTTTCTTCGTCCTAGTAATCCCCAACATTCGCAAACTTTGGGTTCTCCTCTGTCCCAATGTTAACCTTCCAAATTTTTTACGATTGAATCATCGGATCCGTCGGTACGTCAGGTGCGGCGACATCCCGACTCCCTTCTATCTCTGGAATATTGATGTTGTGCAGATCCTCTCTATCATCTGGTCCTCACGTCACATTGTAGCATTCCATCATCGACTGCATTAGACATCTCTCATGCAGATCCACCGGATATGCAATGGGTACTACCTTCAAAGCAACATCGCGGATGTGCTGCAGTGCACTATGGATAGCTGGATTGGTATCCGCAAAATTGAAGGTGTGATTAAAGAAAACCGTCAACTCCTCCCAAGTAGTGATCTCTCTCTGCAACTCAGCTGATACATACCATGATCGCAGCATTTCATCCAACATGTGGACAAAAGCATGGACCCACTCATCCTTTGGTCGTGATGCCCACAAGGTCTGACACTCTATCAAGTGATTACCAAGGTTACTTTGCCCATCAAATCTTCCAGCGTGGTATTCTTCTACGTCGCCAAAGTGAACTATCATTAATATTCGACACTGCGACCATCCAGTGATCGACTTCTTATGGGTCACCCACCATCATGTTGGCGTAGCCTTCAATGCTTCATCCAACGCCAGCAACTGTTGTGGTTCTGATACCTTATCTTCAAATTCAACAAAAAAATCAGACAACTCAGGTAGTCCTTCATATACTGGTAGCTCGATAGTTTATGTAGCAACTCGACACAATGACTGTGTAATTAAGCCACACTTCTGAAGCGATACCTCACGCATATGATTCTTCCAATTTTCCAACGCATCATCAGAGTCTGAAGACACAGAGCTAGAGCTACGCCAACCTAGCTCACCATCGACATTTGGATGGATATAATCCTTTGAGATGTTATATGCGTGATCCCATCCTCTTACAATTTCCTCCTTAACTAGTTCCACATATCTCCGTTCTTCAGTTGGGTCCATCGGGGCGATGACCCTGATGTCGCGGTTTTCAAAAGTCATAACACATTTCTTAAAATTTATGATCGCCAAACTGTCATTGGCCCATCCAATCCCCAGCAACATGAGATATGAACCTCCACCATCAACAACTTTAATCACATCAAAATTAGCACAAGTCTTAATGCCTTCTACTTTCACTGCAAGACATGGAACTCACCCAATTGGTGTTACTTTGGCTTGGTTATCTAGTCGCAACTGCACAGGGGACTAAGCCAACTTTGGGCTCCCCATATTCTCCCAAGTTTGCTTCGTTAAAATTTTGACGTTTGAGCCTAGATCTAGGATGACTGAATCTACCTCATAGTCCCCAATCTGAATATTCATGCACATCTCTTTCCCTGTCTTTTTCTTGTGTAAAGAGTTCACCGCGGATTCCTTCCGCCCCTTGGTCAGTTGATGCAACAGATATTCAATCTCAACGAAGGCATCGGGATCTCTCACCAATGAAAAACAACTTTCAAAGAAATGCTGCAAGGTACCATGCTGTCACGATGGTCTTGCTACCGAAGTGAAATCAAAAAATCATTCAGCATCTCATAGACAGGTAACTTACCAAGATTCCTTCCTATCGCATCATGCACTTCAAAGAATGTGTCTCTTTCGGCGTTGACATCAAATTGCACCTTCTTATTCCCAACTTACCTAATTTGTGGATGCAGGCTATTGTCCCCCATCGTCACTCCTCCATAAGTAAAGACAACAACATTAGTATCTTGCATTCTCGATTCTGATGAAATCGTCACAACAATTGGTCCCTAAACCTAGTTCAGCAGTGGATTCACACGTTGATTCACATTCTGATTTGTGTTCTAGTTTTGATTATGAAGTTGATTCTGGTTCTACAATTGATTATGATTCTGCAATTGATTCTGATTCTAGTTGTGGAACTGAGGAATGTTTCTTGCCTGCCACTTTGCGATCAGCTGCGGACAATTCTCAATAGTGTGGTCAACAATGATACAATAAGTACATTGTGCTTGCAATTGCAAACAATCTCTATGATAATGTCCCAACACTCTGCAATTATAACATTGTACATGTCTGTGACCTTGTCCTCCTCCTCGACCAAAACCTCCATCTCGTCCTCCTCGAAATCCTCTGTGGAATCCTCCTTGCTGTTGATAATGCGGTTGATTGAATTGTTGCTGCTGTGGGGGATTCTATCGTAACTGTGCATACTGCAGTTGAGCATACTGTGGTTATTGTGGAGTCGTATGCATCTGATTGTACTACGGAGGTGGTGGAACAAACTATTGTTGTGGCGCAAACTGCATCTGTGGTTGCGGTTGTTGTACAAACTGTGGTTGTGCTTGTGCCTGTGGAACAAACTGCATCTATGGTTGCGGTGGTGGTTGTGCCACTAGTGGCAGTTGTGGTTGCTACATCGTTCTATGGTCCTCTCCCTTCATGTAGTACATGTCCATCGTTTTGTCCTGGAGTAGATCATATGCGCGGAAATCTTTATCTTTATGTCCAACAGACCGACAAAATGTGTAGTATAAATGCATTGCCTTTGTGACGATCATCTACATATATCCATAATATTCATGTCGATGCCCATAGACTTGGCAGATATGGCACCATGGCATGCCACCACAACTCAATGGATTCGATGCTCCCGATAGTAAGTAGTTTGAAAAATATAGGCATTGATCCTTAGTATGTCCTCTACGCGACATCGAGTACACCATACTTCCTCACGATGTTCTATTCCTTCCTTGATATCTTGCAACTAGAGTGTCAAGTTCACCAGCTACGTCAGTTTTTGATTCATACTGATTGCATTCTTGCCAACAACTGAAGCCTCCAACTTCCTCGCAATTTCCAGAGCCTCTCTCTGTGTCATAATATTCTATTGCATCAATGACATTCTAATGTGTTGTACCAACACCACGATGAACCATTCTTTATGCTGAACATCACTCATCTCAAAACTGACTCTTGCCATTAATGTATTGAACCCTTAATTGAAATCCCAAACAGTTTCGTTTGGATATTGCTTTATCTCATTCAACTCAGTGATGTATTGTGCCTCAAATTTCGGTTTTCTAAATTCCTTAATCAACCCTTTTCTAATTTCTGCCAAAGTCTTCATTATAGATCCCATAGGAACTTGTACAAACTTCATGAACCAATCCAGTGCACGACATCGAAGGGTTGTCACCAACTGGCCCTTCTTAACATCATCATTTGGATTTTGCTTGACAGTCCATACTACTTCACACAAGAACCAATATTGCTCGGGATCCTCAGTCCCGTTCCCATGAAATAGGGGTAACTTCGCATCATCACCCGCCATCCTAGGCCTTCTTCCTACAGTCATTGATCTACTACTATTAGAGTGTTGTTGACACGTCGGACAAGTCGGTGTCGAACCATTATTTCTTCCTGATTGTGGCGCAGTGCACAAAGGTGTGGGTACTTTGTTGCTCTGGGTCGATCTTTCCTCTGGCTCGAGCGTAGTTTGGTTGTCTCCTTCGTCATTGTAGGGTCGCTTCATCTCGTGTGGTCTTCTCTCACGATCTCGCGTTTCGGTCACAACAGGGCTCTCTCCTGTCCTCTACCTCTTCTATTGCCGAAACCTTGCTCCTCCTCTCGTAAGACCACTTCCTTCCTTAACTTCCCTCACAGTCATGTCGTAACTTCCATCCATCTACCCCGTTTCATTCCATCCAACCCTCGTCTCCACGATACCCACAACCTCTACACACCAAGTTTCTACTCGGCGGAGTTCATCTTCAATATGCCCTTTTCGCGAATTAACATCTTAATAGACAACTGCAACAATAACAAGAACCTCCCTCTTGGTCTATTGAAGAACTCCCTTTCTATGCTGCTATAATCTTTAACTGTGTCGACTATGAACTCAATGATATAACCCTCCAAGATATTGTCGAGCCAAGTTTCAACAACCCTTGACACTTTGGTGTCTACCTCTTGCAATTGCTAGACCAGTTCCGGGGTCTAGCTAGTCGATTCGCCTCCTTGGAAATTAGTCTTTCGATATGTCAATCGTGCCAACCACTCATACATGATGATAATAAACTTAGATAAAAATTACTCGTGGGCACCGTCGTGCATATACTCTGCCATCCATTGATTCGTCGTCAGTCCAGGGTTCTGATTCTCTTTCTCAGCAAATTCCTGTATTTTCTGATCAAACCAATCTTGGATTTCCAGTTTTTTCAGATACCACAACATGTCCTCCTCCCTCTTCAAAATTCAGGTCCCAGCAAAGGAACCATTTGTTGGCACAAAACCAGTCGAGAGGGGTTCGCTCTTTGTCGACACTAAAACCACCGTGATCTCTCTAAGCACCGACCCAGAAAGGTTTTACCTCATCTGGCAATACCTGCAAAGCAGATGAAGTCTCATATGAGATGTTCAAGGGAGAACTATCAGAACCAAGTTTCCACAGTATGAAGGAGGACAGTGCATCGACTATTCAATTCAACGCAACATTATTCAACATATCTACTTATCCAGATAATGCATAAACAAAATCATGTCATCATTCAATAGATCGCATTAACATAACTGAATCACAATGAAACATTAATATGCAAGTATATCTAGCAGTATATCATCATTTAAAGCATAGATACATCTCATCATTCACAGATCCACATCACATATACACATTACATTCACGTTGAAGCCGCAAAAAACAAGAAAATAGAAAGACAATAAAAGACACAATGATTCTGCTCAATCTTTGTCATATCATATTAACTTCCACAGCAAAACATAGGTTCTCAAAATAGTTCTTCGGTCACATCCGCCGATCCAACAAGTGCCCAAAATCCTCTAAGAACAAGAACTAAGAAGACCAAGAAGACTCAATACTTGCAATTCGACATCTATTTATAGGCTTGTGCCTTTACATTGGTGGTCCACTTAACCAACTTCCTAACTACTTCTTAACATAATCTGCAAAATAATGACCACAATCCACGAAACACGGTCCAAATCTACAAAACATGACCAAAATGCATAAAATATTGTAAATCCCCCTTGCGCACCGTTTTCCATCTTGCACATCATCTTTGACCTTGTGCAGCATCCGTGATGTTGTGTAGCTAACTTACCCCAAAAATACATGCCAACAGGAAAAGAGACATCTTTTCCATAGGTAGTCCAACCAGGCTGAAAAATGATAAACCTATATTGATTGAACGAACATTCAAATACTTTTACGAGCATGAATGGAACCAAGTTTGCTCGATGATATTTTATTTGCGAGAGGGATGTAAAAGAGCTTAAATACAACCTATAAGTGATCTGTCACGTCCCCATGCCTCCGACCGGCGAAGAGGACGCGACTACAAGCTTCAAACACCGGGCTAAGAGCCCCCATGAACATGTACATTCGTAAAAGGACTGAAACAGAATGCTTAAACAAAATTTTAACTAGAATATGCACACAGGATTGCTTATCATGCACAGATACAGTTTAGTCATCATACACAGCGGAAACCAACAGCATTCATACATGCATGTGTTCATTTAACATGTTCATCAATTTCATTAACAGAAATTAAGATTGCAGAAGTAAAATGGACAAAATCACTTATCTTATGATGAACTCGATCCGCAACCAGCTACGTCACTGCAACGTTCCACCCAACCATAGGCCAACGTGCTCCTTAATCTCTCAGCAGCGCTGCCACCCCCGAGCTGGGCATGATTCTCCAAGGAATAAGGGAACTAGCAGGCTTACACATAGCCAGGGATATACAAAACACAGCCAAGCCAACACAGTTGGGTTTATCAGGCCACCAAGGAGCTGGGGAAGGCAAATTGCTAAGCTGGTGAGCTCATTACAGAGCCAAGAACACCTACACTAGAACTAGCCTGACCTCTAAGACACCCAAACACACCCAACACAAGGAATCAGTCCCTTCTCTGCTACACAGTCCCTCAGGCCCTACATTCCCTTCCAGTGCTATTCAGGGGTGATGGAGAAGAAGGCCAGCCCTCTAGCTCTGTCTGTGTGGTTTCCAGCCACCAGGTTTATCAAGCAAATCTAAGCCAACATCCCTGCTCCTCTCACCATCTGAAGACCAACCATTGCACTCAAGCAATTAAGTCAGATGTCACAGCTTAAACAGGGAAAACGAATTCAGAGTCATTCTTGGCCCTATCGTGGCCAAAATGACTCTCAGGCAAATTTACAACAGTCCCCAACATGTAAGGAAGACCACAACAACCACAGCCAACAACGTGGGA
>LPNX010332669.1:0-17992 GCA_001517045.1 Pseudotsuga menziesii
ATATTACATTTTGTCACCTTGACAGAGTAATACATGGGACATAACAACCCCTAGGAATAGACTAATACAAAAGAAATTAACTTCAAGGCATACTCCATCATCCCTAGTAAGTATTGGAAAATTTCCTAATTTAGATCAATTTTATTTTATTTTATCAATATATTAGAAATCATTGTCTGTTGGGTCCAGATTCCTGCATCAAAATATGATGAACATTTGGTACAGGAAACACCAATGGTTCCATCGAAACTACAAAATGAAAAAATGAAAACACCAATTCAGGTAACATTGTAATTATTTAATCTAGGATCATCAATGTTTAAATTCTTATTTCCATACATCTTACTTTGTCTCATTTATTTGCAGGCTCAAGATAATAATGAGTTTACACCAACTTCCCAATTGGGGCTGGTAGGAAAGAAATGTTTTCTCATTGCATTAAACTCAAGGGTTAAAGTTGCAAGGGCAACAATACATAAGACTGACCCAAATGCAATGGTACACTGCGTCCCTGTTGGAAAAGGCTATTATATTATGAATCCGACAGAAATTTTAGATCCTTTATTTGAAAATATACCTCTATCACGTCCCAGTAGCGCATTATGTAATCTCGCAGATGCTTTGTTGAGCTGCATTCCTTGGCATAAGGATGACATTGAACTGTTGAATTAGTGCTTATACTGTGTGACTAGTGATTTCAGTGATGTTGTATCAACTAAGAATAGTTGATTTATTGAATATTTATACTTGGACCGGGACATAGTTTATAAATTTTGCGCAGTTCGGGATTAATCCACTTAAATAAAATTTTGGGAACAAGTTGCAATTATATGCCATGAGCACAATTTCTGATTTTGTAATACATCAGTATTATACACTACAATGAATCATGGAATTAGCATCCCATTTAGCATCCTTTTTAGTGTAATTTTTGTTTACATTGAGTGGTCAAACTAGACGCTAAATGAGACGCATCACGGACAAAACTTAAAGTGTCTCAAAAAACGTCTTTTTTTGCTTCCTATAAGATAACATCCTTTATGATGTCCAAAATAACATCTATTTTTTTGCTTCCAGAATAGCATCCAACTTTGCTTCCTAAAAAACGTCGAGGTTTGCTTCCTAAATAATGCCCTATTTTGCTTCTTAGAAAGTGTCCGTTTTTGCTTCTTAAATGACATCCCTGTTAGCGTCATCTTTGCATCCTTAATAGAACCATGTTAGCATCCAAATTAGCATCCATTTTTGCTACCACTTTAGCATCCCATTTTGCACCATGTTTTGCTTCCAAAGATGCGCCAATTTTCGCTTCCAAATTTGCACCAATTTTTGTTTCCTTTTTGGCATCATGTTTTGCTACCAAAATGACGCAAATATTTCTTCTATTGTTGCACCATATCTTGCTTCCTATTTAGCGTCATGTTTTGCATCCAAAGTAACGTCTTATTTTGCTACCATATTAATGCCATGTTTGGCTTCATCATTAGCGCCACATGTTGCATCATTTTTAATTCCTAGTTTCACATCTTATTTTGCTACTATCAACGCCATGTTTGGCTTCATCATTAGCGCCATGTGTTGCATAATTTTTAATGCCTAGTTTTGCATCTCTCATTTTTTGGTCACTAATTTAGTCATTTTTAGTAATTTTATATACGAATTTTGGTCATTTTGTTTGGTCACTTATCTCTTATTTTTTGGTTACTAATTTAGTTGTTTTTAACCAATATTATAATATCATTAGGGCATGGAGGAATCAAACCACCAACCTCCTGCTTGTAAGGCAGACGCTCTTCCATTGAGCTAGCACCCTTTAACAATTTGGGAACCTAACTTACAGAGTCCTCTATAATGGTAAAAAATATCAATACACAACTTTGAGTATCTAATTGTCGGCAAAGGATGATAGATTCTATAAGTTCACAATATATGATCAAGAAGGTTATGAAATCCACAAACCTTTTCTAGAAATTTTGAACAAAACTCAAGAAATCGGCTTAATGGGACTGCAAAAATCATTATTCCCTAGCAACCATTATGTTTGTTTGAGGTTTGATATTTAATCATACTCCATTAATACACCCATGGTAAGAAGACATGAAGACACATCCTTAATTGCGAATACAATGATATTCAAGCAAAATAACCATTGTTTACACCATGTTGCAATAAGAGGATACTACTGTAATTTTAAGTCATCAACACGCTATATAATGATGCTAAAGCTTGGAAAAAATGATTGTCAGAAACATCAGTTTAGAAATACCTTTATTTTCAAGCAAAAATAGGACTTGTAAAGAGCTGGAAATGATTGTTGTGTATGATTTTGACACTCAGAAAATTTATATCAGCACTTGACTCTCAGAAAATTTTGACACTTACTAATGATACAAGATTGGAATTGATTTAATATTTGTTTTTATTACAGTAATGTTTGAAGGATTAATGTTTCACAGCAATGTGCTAATCTCAAGTGATCCTGAGATTTATTAAGTATATAAAATGTCGATTTACAATTTTGAGAAATGCAGTTATTTCAATCCTTAACAAAGGTGGTTAAAATGAGCTGAAACAACTGCCACTTAAAAATGAAGGATGAGATATCGAAGACTAATCACATCCTTGACTTGTTTGAAAAGGCTAGTATCAATCATGTTTAGGGAATTTAAACAAACTCGTGTATTTCCTATCCAATAAGAGAATTGAAAACCAGCCAAATTAAATAATTACAAGAATATTTGATGGAGAAAGATGAGAACCTTGTGGTGAAAGCAATGAAAATATGTGCTTAGCTTGGGAGATTACTATTCAACTGCCAAATATTGGATATTTATTTGGTAAATGTGTTTCATATCAAGCAAAGTATTTGTCTTGTTAGTTAGAGATATGAAGGTCATCACACTCAATAATTAAAAGGAAGTGAATTTAGTGACAATGGCTCAGTCACTCAGTTTAGCGTGAATCCAAGCGTGGCTATAACAATTTAAAGTGAGCACAACCATATTTACTCACCCACCTCCAAAAATAGTAGCTTCTCTTCCCAAAAATGTTTCTCATATAAGATAAATGGCACCCCCAAAGGCAGCAATAAATGGTGTTAATCCAAACCCTTGATAGTGGAAACAACACTGCCAAAGAATTTCCAAGTGAAAGTGGGAAATTTGTCGGCTTCTTTGATAGAAATCAAAGGTGGAGGTCATGCAGAAGCAGTTGAAACTGAGTTGAATGGACTCCATTTTGTTCTTAGGAACATGAATTCTAAAGTGAGAGGCTACTTCTTCTAAATCCAGAAATTAAATTCTCTTACCCTATGTTTCTTTCCCTTAACTACCAATCAACATAATTTGCTGAAGTACTTCAGAAATAGCCTTTGATTAGAAGACGGTGGCAAACTATTCCTAGGGTAAAGTTTTAGCTCTAGCTAAAAGGTCCTCTGTTTTATTTTATTCATAATATCTAAAGATTAATTTGGGGAGCTAATCGAATCTATGGTTACATGTTGAAGGGCATATTTCAAAGAGTACAATTGACCTACAAAGCAAACTTTTTTTATTTTTATTTATTTTTATACAAAAAGAGATTTTTTACTGTAAACTAACATAAATCATGTAGAAAAATAAATAAACTCCTAATCGGATTCACTATAGTTGCAATATAATATTATTCTCAACTTGACTGTATTTGTAATCCAGTGCAAAAGATGCTCAAATTTAAAACCATTTAAACTAAATAATTGATTAACCTTCCCGTCGATCCAAATGTTTTGATGTAGTGTATCAAAGCTTGTGTCATGTCCTGTCCTTTGAGGGTACAATCCATGCAAATGTATAATCTATACTATATGAATTTACATCCTTGCCTATAGTCACCTGCAACATATCATGCCATTCCCTGCATGCATGATCATGATCAACACAGCAAGTATGGAAGCCATTTCTAAGAGACTGATGTGGATTCCACTCACCCATCCATTTCCATTTGAGAACTTAACCACATTACTTATAAAGCTAATTACCTCGGTATTCCACTAGCACATGAAGATTCCAACCAATATGACTCAATTTTAGCTTAGCCGCGAGGGCTAAAAGCGTTTAAGCTCGGCTCACAAAAATTTTCTGGGATGAAACTTGACCATACAAGGAAAGAAACCTACATGACCATAACATTAGTTTAAATCACCTGGTTTTATTTTAGCTCTATAATAAGCTACGGAATTCAAACAGAATTGGGAGGTTTCCCGACGTTGGCATGGAGATGACTATGACTGTGACAATAAACACGACCCCATATGTGCATGTGCATGTACATGCAGGAGAACAAGAAATCGAGTGGATTAACTAAAGATTCCAGTTCAAGATACTTTTGACAATGAATTTCCAAATGCAACTTCAAATGAAAAAAGCCATTAATCAAACAACGTGAGAATATCACCTTCTTTAGAGCTCGTGCAAACTGACTAGCTTGTGTATCATTATCTAATGGCTTATTCTAGCTCTCAGCAATTTGTGACAATACACGAAGATGACCATTAATCTCTCCTTTGAATGAATTTAATCCCTATTAACCCTATAATCCTGAAATATTTCTTCAACAACAGATGAGTTAAGATCTATGAAACAAACATGAGACAAATCTTATCTTTCTGCAATTTAAAATGTTTTACATAATACTCTGTACTTTTCTAGCATCCAATTACTACTATAATAAAAATCTATTTGTCTTGACCTTCCATTAAGTGATTTCGTATTAAAAACCAAGAATATGAACTAATTAAATTTCTAACCAATCATATCCAAGAAATTTATGTTGTGTTCTGAGATCTCTCTAAATATTATAAAAATTAATACATTTAAATTGCCATAACAACGGGTGGAAGGCTTGTAACCATCCTAATCATGCCCATCAACAATGTATGTTAGGTTTAAATATAATACTGGGTAAATTTGTGAATTATATTTATGTTTATGATTCTTCCCTCAAAAGATTTCAATATTGGTATAGATTCCAAATTTGGCTAGGCCTTATATGTATGTACTAAGAGAATGTTCCAAATTTCAATAGCCAAAATGTCTATTTTATTTTGTTGTTAATATCATCTTATCATATATTGCAATGTCAATAACTATACCAAAAAATAAAATAACATTATTCTACATCTAGCAACGAAATGAAAGATGGTGCATATAAAAATGTTATTAGAAAATGCCAGTTCTGACCTGTTTTCACTCAAACCTGTCTGGACCAGTTGTTTCAACTGCTTTTGAATTATTTTGTTCTAAAAGTGGCCAAGCCAAGCATGGAGAACTCTACCTAGCTATCTGTTGATGTATTTGTAACTTTGGAATGTATTCACTTGTATATCTTATGTATTGTACCCCGATGTTTATTCCGGGAAGTGTCTGTAATGTATTTGAGTCATGTCATGCCCTGATGTTCCCATCGAGAGATTCTATAATGTAAACAAGTCATGTAACGTCATTGTGGGTAACCCTCCTATTAATCAAGGGTTAAAGTCCCCGCAGTTGTGGGGCCCTAGGGTTATTTGACTATCCTAGAGAAGTCATCCCTAGGTGAATTATTGTAAGTCGAGGCAATAGTCCCCACCATTGTGTTAAGGTTAACCCTCCTTGTTGATCGAAGGGGAAAATTCCCCACAGTTGTGGGTAACTAGGGTTATTAGACTCTCCTAGAGATGTTGGCTTTAGTAAAGTAATTGTTAAGTTAGGCCGACATGATGGAGTGGACATCAAGTGAACGAAAAAATATAAATAGAGAGTGAGCCTCTCTATTTATCACACACACACTCACTCATTGGGGCGCATGAGTGAGAGAAGAAGTTGTTGGGACAAGAGAGAGAGAGACTACTGCTGTCGAGAGATCATCTTTATGTTTTCGGGTTTTACTTTTGGTGCTGATTCTATCTATGAGGAAGTTGCGGGGTTTTCTCCTTAATGGTTTCCTCGAGGAAAATCTTTGTCTATTGTCTCTTGTGTTTGATTGTTGTGCTTGTTATTCTCTCAGTTGAAGATCCTAATATAATGCTAGCTTGAATGATAAAAATCTAACACTATCTTGGGCCAAAGTGGTTGATTTCATCACTGTTTAGGCCATACCCCAGTCGACCCAAAAAAATAAAAGAAAAAAGGACCTTCTAGAAGGACACTAAACATTACAATCAACCTACATATACATGCCCCTTCTATTTTCCTCAAATACTTTGTAATGTCCCTAACCAAATTAGAGTATACAATTTTCACTTCTTTGAGTTTGGTTGAAGACTTGGTCAATGTGTGCGGGATACTAACAACACTGTGGATGATTAGAAATCTGTCCTCAATTCTTTTCTAAGGATAGGCTAGTGCCAAGGTTCATATCAGTTTTGAAGCCTTTAAAAAGGGGCATCCCAGCTTGTACCTTTGACATAAAGAGACTGTACCTTATGGAAGAAATTTCTACAATTGTGTACTAGCTTCTAGTCATGCCATTCGTCCCACTCATTATCAGTTTGAGAATATTTATCTTAACAGTAAGTGGCTGTCATTTCAAATAAGTTATAGATATGAAAAATCCCCTTTAAAAATCAATCCCTAGTATGCATTGTTATTGTTTTGAATTGTCAATGAAGTCTACAGTTCTTTTTCTTATCATGTGGTGAATGTCTTAGTTTTCCATGTATATGAAATCTTTACATACACATTGTTTGATAACAATACGATGACACATGAATCCTGGAACAATGATTCCATGCTCTAAGACAAAGAATCAGTCCCAAAAATTAGTTTAGACAGAGATACGACAAAGCGTTTGGTAGAAGATACCACCCAAGCCATGTGATAGTTAACATTAATATTCAAATTTGGATTGTTGGGTTTATACAGTGGCATCTAGATATGTGCATTTAAGTGTTTGATAACTTTCCCCAACCAAAAATACATAACCAGTCAATTCCAACTTCCAAAAATTAGCCAACTCTTAGCAGGGTCTTTACAGTTTGGTTCAGTCATTACTTGGAGGGAAGACTAGATCATCTTATAGTAGATGACCTACTCCATCCTTTTTTACAATTATTTATGCTATAGTTTGAGTTAGGGAGATAACTAGGACGATCCCAAAAAGGAAAAACTCATGGCCTATGTTCAAGATAGATGTAATACATTCTATAGAGGCAGAAAATCCATACACAATAAGGATATATAGTTTGGCCATAACCCTGGCATATCCAAGCATATCTAAAATATTCTGAAAATAGGCCTACCCTCAAAAGGAAGTATTCTGCAACCTATCTCCTGTACCATAATTACAAGAAAAAACCCTTAACATGCATCTATTTCTTCTCCTTCCCTTGCCTCATAACTATCATAAAATGATAAATCCCCCAACATACTTACACAACATTTGAGCAGGGGTACGATATTGATTGCAGCTTCAGTTTTGGTGGTTGTAGAGACCCATGTTCAAGCTCTAGCTTTTGTTATGAACATCTTAGCAACTGATTTTTTCTTTTAGGGTCATGTTGCTCCCTTGTATGACACCTTGTGGTTTTCTAAAGGGAGAATGTTTTGGTCTGCTAGTGTTGCTATGTAAAAGAAAGTTTTGCAATAGGTTGGCCACTTGATTCCGACTACTCTGATGGTAATAGTTTCAGTTTTCAGATAGGGGTTTACTATTTTATCTGAGGTTTCTCCTTGTGGTGGTGCTCTATCTGTTGAATTTTTCCTTTTGTAAAAAGATCTGTTTTCAATGTTTTATAACTAAAAATCATAAGCATGTTCCAAAAAAGGTTATTAAATTTAATATAATGAATAGGGAAATAGGGCCACTATAAAAATCCCAAAAGATAAAACAAATGTCTACAGACAGTATGAAAGACATGCATCCCACAACACACATAAATTCTCTATGGAAGTTTCTGGTAATCACGTGGCTTGTAAGTGGTAATTAAACCTTCAGCTTGCTTTTCTTGACAGATGGGAACTGAGCTCATGTCTAGTTCGTCTAACTCCAATCACTTCGCACCTACACTCCCTAATTTTTCTGGCAGAATGAACAAATAGTATCAAACTTCACTGCTTAATCTAGATTCCAGAAGTACAACCAACAAGGGTAAGACTCAAGAGTATAATCATGTTCACTCCATTAATATCTACAGGTGACCCAATGGGGGGAAATATGACTTCTAATACATTACGTGACATGTACAGTGAAGGAAGTGCCCAAGCCATCTCTAATCTGAACTGAAAAAATTACAAGAATAAAATAAAATACATCACAAAATTACAAAAATGTGAGCTTATCTTATAGGCAGGAAGTAGTCCATCCATGCATATGTAGTTAGGCAGTAATTTTGTAAGATAAGGCTTACAAAATTACCTAGAATGCATATGTGGATAACCTTCATAAAAGGAATATTAGAATTAGGAGGGAGAAGATTCATAGGTATGGTCAAAGAATCAAGCCTTGGGTTTTTATTTAGCAAAATTGGGGTACCAAGCATTTTTTTCTTCTGCTCTTGAACACAGCCTGGTGGTGTGAGAAATTATGGAAAATAAAAGCCCCTATTAATCAAGAATCTTTATGTGGCTATCAATTATGAACAAGGTTTTAACTTAGGAATTTATGCAATGGAGGCTAGGCACAAACATGGATTATGTATTTTATATAGAGAAGATGAAAAATCAATAGAAAATTTACTCATCAAATGCTCAAATATACAAAACAGGTATGGTTAGAAGTGGAGCAGTTCACAAGAGTGAAGAATATATGGGTTGGGAACTCTGTTGAAGAATGATTGAAAAGTTTGATGAGACAAAAAAATCTCAAGGAATGGAAACCTGTGCCATGTATGACTATATGGGACTTGTACCTAGCAAGAAACTCATTTCTATTTTTGGAAAATGTTGTAGCACCTTCATTCCAATGTTCTTTTCAAATCAGATTCATGTCCATAGCTTAAACCTTACAGGCTTCCATTCATTCAAGAAAAGAGAGACAAATGGAGAATTAGGTCATCATTAAAGAGCAGGTATGGGGTTCTTTTATGGAGCAAGGCAAGGTCCTTGGGATAGTAGCAGTGTAGGTTGTATTTTGTTTTTAACTAAGAATCCTAAATGCCAATCAACCATATCAATATAAGATAAAATATGGGACTAGGGTTCCACAATGCACCCCACATCACATGAAGCACACCCCTAGCATGTTGTAAACACTTTTGGAGCAACCCAAAATCTAATATCCCATGCACCTCAAAATCTCTTAGCTAATTAATGTATATGTATTATTTAATCATAATATTTATAAAAATAGTATTTACATTCAATTAGTATAAGGACCAACCAAAAACTGATGCAATAGACATGGATACTCAAATAAATGTATACCTTTCAACTGAAGCAAATATATCCTAATAGTCAGGTCCCTCTTTCTAAGAGAATCATCAGGGTGAGTTGTAGTGTCATGTTTTGCATGATCTTATCATGGTTTTGAATACCCTTTGGGGACACCCTTTGATTTCATCAAATTTATTAAAAAAAAAAATTGTTTTGAACCTGATTTATGTGACGTAATAGTGGTAGAGGGACACATTCAGTGAAACAGAGCTCAAATAATATAAGGAAAACTAAAGAAAAAATATACACAAGTAAAATGGTAATTAAAAGAAATACAAAGTCTGTAAATAAGCACACCTGGAGGTGTTTTGCTATAGCCACAAAAGGTTGAACATCTCCCCTTGTTCCCACAATAAGCTTTGGAATATTTAGCTTTGGGATTGCTTTACTATGTTCATCTTCTTCATCTGATAGACTATCTTCTCTTGTGTCAAACACATCTAGTCCAAGAAATTCCGATGCCACTGGGGCACTGCCAGTAACATCAACCTCCACATTCCCGTCATTCTTAACTTTCTCAAGGATCTCAATAAGTTTTTTTTCTTCTGCAAATACACAAGGATATTCCTAAATTTAAGTAGTGTACAATGTCACACAGTTCCAAGATTACAGAAAATGAAAATGGTCAAAATGATGGACTTTATATCAGATTATCAGGCACTTCAATAAAGAACAAAAATAGAACTATCAAGGAATGCATAAATAGATGTCAACATTAAGCCATAGTCTTTCAAATTTATAATGCAAATCAGAGATGAGAATCAATGCATAAACATTAAATTTTCATTCTATAATCCAATATGAATTTAATTAATCAACAACAAAACAATGGGATACATTATAACATTTCTCAATGGTTGAATCGCTTGAATGGGAAAGAACATAATAATATATGTAAATAATGAATCTATGCTAAAATTAGCAATTCTTTGGGACTAAATTTTCCCCAGTTGTTGAATGGTATATATCAATGTATATATGTACATAGTGAATCTAGGATAATGTCAGAAATTCTTTAGGACTAAATTTTTTCAGAATATGCTTTAGTGGATTCCAAGGATAGAAAAAATCCCACTTGCCGGAAACAACCAAGCTCAATTGACAATTAAGTTGGAGTTTAGAATCTAGTACTCTGTAAACAACTTTTATTTCAGATTTCACATAAGATATTGTTAATAATTACATAAATTATAACTTCATGCAATGGGATGCACATTTCTAGTGGTATGGGATGCACATTTCTAGCAATTAGGCTATAATCTTGGTGTAGTTAAAGTCCTTTCCTTTGTTGTCTGTTTCTGTTGTTGGGATTTGGTTGAATAGATATTTTGAAATGTTTTGGGTTTCTAGTTTGAAATCAAGTTTTCAATTGACTGCTGTAATACTTGCATTCCTCTATGTGCATGAATATCTAGTGAACACTTAGTGGGAAAGTAATAGAAAGAAACTTTACAAAGCACATTAACTGTTGAAAGGCAGGTATACTTGGAAAACAAATTTTTAGTAAGAGGGGTCCACAACCTTGCTTGTAGCTTGGGTTTTTATGATTGCTTAAGAATAAAATAATCACAATATAAGCTTTGTTGAGAAAATAAAAAATATTCAAATTTTCCCTGGTTTAGAACAATTTATCCAAAACCTTATATTCCTCCTAATAGCTTAAACATGTATATAAAAGATTGTAAAATTAGTGAATCAAATGAATAATTTTTTACCTTTTACGCTAGACTCAAAGGCACTAATAAATCTTTCAAGACTGCCTTCTACACTGTTCTAGAAACAAGCCAATAGGAAAATATATGATATTGGTATTCTAGGGAATATGTGATGAATAGTCACAACTCAAACTTGTCTAGTCAAACCATTTTATAAGATGCTAGTTCGTAGAAAAAACATACCATTTTGGGCTTCCAGCTAGAAAATCATATAGTTTAAAACATCTGACCTCTCTACCTTTAGTTTCCACATTTGTATGTCTTAAGATTGAAAAAATGGCCCAAAATGTACACACTTTTTTTTGACTACTGCTTACACAAGTGTATCTCAACAACCATGTCAAAAGAGCCAAATAATTAATTACCAATACATATGCATTAGACATCAGTTAGAATTTTACACAGGAATTGAGTTCTCTATAAATCAGAAGAAAATGGCATATTGGTGGATTAACATGTGACTGAAGGGAAGTATGTGTGCAAAAGTCAACAATAGACTCAATACCTTCAAGTCAAGAGATAAAATCCAAACTTCATAGTTTTTCCTTCACTTAGATGCATTTAAGAGTCACAATTGCTCCTTTCTTGATGAATACTAAGTTTATCATCTACTTCTATGTTGACTGGTAAGTTTTTGTCTAAGTCCTATAATAAGAGCTCTTGCTTTGGATAGAATCAAGGCCAATTCCTAAAATTTGGGACTAAGCTTTCATATTTGTACCAAGCGCATGGGAACTAGGACAGCGGAGACTAATTTATAATACAAATGCCTGACCAGGACCATTTTTTCTTGATGATCAAAGAGGTTTTGTTATTTCACTTGCACTGAGCATGGCATGTACTATCATCTATCAATAAGGTACATCTATAAGATCTCATTTAAAGATACTTACAAAAATTTACCTTGAAAATATTGCTTTTATGTTAACAATCAAAGAACTCTTTATAAAACTTATTGTTGAGCAATGCAAATACATAGTCTTGAAATAATGGTGTTGTGGCCCGTATCTAACATGCTGAAATAAAGAACTGAGAAAGTAGTAAGTGATTTATCCCAAATCAAGGTGTAAGATAAACAGTAATAAACAACTTCTACTCTATACCATCACACGTGTTTTCGTAGAAAACTCTGGTGCTGCTAAAGGTATAACTAAGAAAATGTAAAAGAGAATACCCATGGTGCAAAACTTACAATTTGAACCAAAGATATGAACCAAAAACACATTTTGGATAAGAAAGTGCATACTTGTTCAAATGCTGAGCAAAATTCCAAAAGCTACAATGTTGATCCAACAGCACTTGATGGAAACTCTATGCATGCAATTAACTGCATTGGCTTCCCTTGAGGCAAAATCATTTCATCCATCTCATTCTTGTCTTTGCATTTATTCCTCCTCTTCTTCAAAGTTATGTTTTCTTCTACAACCTCTAACTGGAAATCATTTTCCGAAATAGACTGTGCATTGATGCCCTCGATAACATCTTTCTTTCCAGGTTTGCCAGCATTGTCTAGTTTTCTTTTCTTTGTTTGCTTCACATTATCCTTTAGAACATGTTCACTTCCTGTTGGCATCAAATTTCCAGTTTTAGATTCAATTTCAGAAGATTGAATTTTGTTTAATTTTGGTTTTACTTTAGCCAGTTTTTGCCTCTCAAGAGGGTTTGTGCTTTCATGAAAATACAAAAAAATTTGCACATATTTACTTACAGTCAAGGCCTTACCATCAATGTTATCATTTTCATTTGTTTTAATCAAATGGGATGTTGTTGTATATGACTTCTTCTCTTTGTTGTTTACAATATCACTTGCCAATTTCCCCTCTTCACCAAGACCTGTGTTTGGAAGATCCGTCTCAACCTTCACCTTGCTTTTCTTCTTGGATTTACTTTTGGTATTTGTTGTTTTTCAATTCAAATCAGAGGTATCCAATATCTTCTTCCCATACTTATTAATATTACAATCCAAATTTCCCTCTTTCAAATTGACCTCCATTTTTACCATGTTAGTTCTCTTGTGATTCTTTTCTCCTACTGGAACTCGAATAGTCCCTCTCTGATGATCAAGACCCTTGTCAATTATATGTTTAGAGCTAGTACTTGAGTGTTTTGTTGTTTTAAGTTGTGATACAACTCTTGATTCTAAGTGACAACCTTGTCCGAGAGCAGAGGATTCATCCAATGAATTTTGCAACTTGCTAACTTTTGAAAGAGTGGAATATTTGGCCAACAACTTTTTAGATTTCCCAGCCTTTGAAGGAGACACCAGAGGTGGACTATTTTTCTCCTTTAAAGGACAACTTTCAGTTGCTTCTGCAGAAGCCATGGAACTTTGAACAAGCTTCAATTTCTTGACAAGGTCTTTCGCATCAATATTTCTAGAACGAATAGATTCCAAAAGATTGTTTATTGTGGAAACATTCAAAGAATTGACATGCTCCTGTATTAGAACAGAAGGATCCATCAGATATACAAACACTATTGTATCAACATTAGTGTCTTGCAATCAAGTATGTTTGTTGCATTCAAGAGATATCAAATGTATTAAGCAGACTAGTTTTACATAACATATTTCTTTTACAACATCGTCATTTTCAAGGGTAAAATTGAAATATTCACGTATGTAGGTATTTACCTCAGACAGATGTTGACACTTGAGTAAATCAGCAACAAAAGCAAATCTTGTAGCCTTGGATGCATGCACAAGAATTCTGGTAGGAGCACAACCTTGTTTTTTCCTACAATAATGAATCCAACAACTTCATTTTTAAAAATATCAGACAATGCTCCCTATCAAAACCTGATTGAAAAATTGAGTTACAAAAGGCAACATAACAAGTTCATGCCTTTTTCTAGAATGAATTTCTATATTCAAACTTACATGCAAATACTACAATTGCAAATATTTCTACACCTTGGGCATTACCACTCCTCAGATTTAACAACCTATTCAACCTTTTGTCCATACCTGCCATGCTTATCAATGTGTATAGTTACTATGGATTTGAATAGATCAATGAAGCCTCAAAACCCAACAAGTATTTGGACATTTTTTTTCTTGAGTGACCATGTCAGTCATTCTTGGTTGCACAACTTGTTGTTTCTCAATAATAAAACAATGGATCTCTATGACCCTAATGATGCCCATGCTATAGGAATACACACGCTGAGAGAGAGTGTCATCATAAATCAAACTTAATACTTGTTCTATAGTTTATGCATGTAAACCACTGCCAAGCAGGTGGTGTAGGAAACTAACCTATTGAGCAAGCACTTGGGACAAAAGTTCTGTGTGCATGATTTGTTGTTAACAACATTCTTGCAAGGCGCCATGAATTCCAGATTCTTTTGCCGGCACTGCAACGATCCCAAGTGATGTGTTCAAAATTTACACACACACACCTAGTGGAAATTCTTTCCATTTTCAGAATAATAAATTCTCCCTCCAAAAACACACACTCCTGGAGACTTTGTCTGTTTCTGCACCCCATCAGTAGCTGAAACTTTTTTTTGTGGAATTGACTACTCGGGGAGACGTCACTTTCTCTTTGTTATCTGCTTGTAAGACCTTATTAAGATCTAACCCCAAACCATTTCAGGTAACATTTTCATCAACTTTGTGATGATCCTTTGTTTTGGAAGAGCCCGTTGGGGAAAAAAAAATTTCTACTGTTGCCACATCTTTGGTTAGGTCATGATATTTGTTAAAACCGCTATTTAGGTTAGATAATGTATCCTTATTTTTATGCTGCTTTGGACGAGTCACGGTTTTACCCTTGCTGCATTTTCGACCATGAGTTTCCCTAAATGGGCTTATTTTATCCTTGAACTTTACTTAATTGCAGTCGGTTCAAGCACAAGCATTAGCATTGCCATTCTTCAAGGTGCTTTTCTCTTGAACCCTCTCACTATCAGGGTTTTCATTTTTGGGAAAGGAAAGCTTCTTCTTTGCGAGGTGAGTTGAAGGATGCTCATTAAAAAGTTGTTTGTGACTTGCTTCGCCAAGAGAGTTTGATGACAGAATCATTTTAGAGCTACCAATGCCTAACCGAGGACTCTTCCTTATTTTATGACCTGGGGAAAGAGCCATTTGTCCTTTTGACCTTTTATGTCATCAATATAGATACCCAAGGATTCAATCCCCTGCATTCACATAAACCAGAAGACATACATAAAAATCCAACAAAAGCAATTCCAAGCAATAAAACATCTTACAACCAAAATGAATATGGCAGCAAGTCTACCATGTCATGAGACATCAATCAATATTACCACATATATCAAGTGCCAAAAAACATGTTTTCCATGGTGAAATACAAGACAAGGGGACTCTATGACAAATAGTTACTGTGATCGGTTTCGTTGGGATGATTTCAAAGCAAAATCATTATTCAGAAGGAAGACACAGAGCCCTCCACTGATACACATAAGAGAGCTTTAGAGAATAAACACCTTACCTGCAGAAATACAGGCCTGGGAGATAAGCTTGTGGTTCCCTCTACTTCACTCTTTTCGTTGTTTCCTCGCTAGGAAAAAAACAACGAGTGATGACCAAATGAACAAAGTGATGTGTTTTTGGCGGGGAAGAGATTGTGCAGAGAGACAGCTGGGAAATTTTATAGAACTGGTTTAAATATAGCGCTAAATTCAGCGTTCAAAATTGAACCCTTCCCAGCCCTTCCAAAGGGTTCTAGCCCTTCCTAGAAGTGTATAGTTAAAATTACCCTTAAAAAAAAATTAAAATATTAATTTTACTATTAACATTTCAAAAGGGCATAATTTATATTAACATTTTAAAAGAAGAGCATCATTTGAAATTACTCATCCATATAAATTTCTCAAGATGTTGAAAGTCCTATGCTATAAAGTTCAACTCGTCATTCAAAATATTGGAAATAAGATAAATTATAAACACTCACTCACTCATGTCATGCACTCACTGCTTAGTTGTGCAAGATGACCAGTAATGATTTATGACTACGAGGTACTAGGGATTGAGATGTGACTCTGACTCCTAAGTCACTTGGGGATGCAATCTAAAGTGTGAAAATTATTATATTTTTATCATTTAAGAAATATGATCTTAGGATCTTATCTGAGAGAATAAATGCACATCAATCAATCACAAGAGACAATAGACACAAATATTTTCCTTGGGAAAACCATAAAGGAGAAAACCCCACAACTTCCTCAGAGATAGAATTAGCACCAGTAGCAAAAGTAAAACCCGAAAACATAAAGATGATCTCTGACAGCTGATCTCTCTCATTTGTGCCAACACTTCTTCTCTCACTCATGTGCCCCAGTTGAGTGAGTGTGTGTTATAGCATATTTCACCACTCCAGGTGAATCACACTTTGTATGGCCTTCCCCTGTCCTGTTGCAGACTCCTTAGACCTTATGGACCACTTTTTGTCCTTTGATGTTTCCTTGATCATCCCTAAAAACATATGAAAAATGATACACGCGACTTTTAAACCTATAAGCGTGTATATACGCGGGTTTGACCACTAAAACCACGTACATTGGGATGTGTGAATAATCCAAATCCTTTTGGAGTTTTCCTTGACATGGATCTGACTCATTTGACTCCTGGCCTTCCCTATGCCTTGAGATCACTCGGATTCGACCTTTCATTACCCCTTTGAAAATCTATATAAGGAACCCCTTGGTACATTGAAGGCATAAGAGAGAATTGAGAGCAAAGAAACTACAGTCCATTGTTGCCGGAACTTATTCTTGAGTCTGCATCCCTTTGTCCCTTGGAGCACTTTTGTGTTCTTCCCAAGCTTTCCTTTTGCTTGTGAGCTTGCTATCGAGAGATGGAGGATTGAAGTGGTGGAGGCCCAAGTGGGGGATTCAGTTTCTCCGGTTCGCAGACGTACCGTCAGAGGTTGTATCTTGTAATCTCTTATTTATATTAATAGAAATATAAGTTTCCTGTCCAATAATGTGTGTTTGAATGCATATTTTATCCATGGGATTATGTCAAATGCTTATACATTATTGATTATATATGCTAGAATAGATCTAACACCATGATATATAGAATGCTTGTATTGTTTACTTGTTGTTGAGGAAGTAATCTATCAATTCAAGATGAAGTTGGAAAGCTCAACGGGATCTACTTCAACCGTCCGGAATAAGGTACGAGGTCTGATCCTTTAGTGTTAGACATTTAATTTCTATTGCATATTGGAAATGATTGATTTCTGGAATCAAGCTGTTTGTTGTGGTACCCCAAGCCATAGGAATTTCTCTCCGTAACAGAATTGGTGACTCCACTAGGGAGTTCCTAGTAGTTGTCCTTTGGGGGTTGTTTTCTCAGCAGTCAATGAATTTCAATTGCTCTTTCTCTCTTGTTTCTGTGTCAAGTATGGGGCCATGTATGCCCAGTAGAGTCTGATTGGTGTGAAGTTTATCTCATCCTGTCTGTTTGCCTTGATTTTATGCACCTTTCTTCCTGTACGCGAGTTTTTGACTTACAGTTGCGTATGCACGCGGGTTTATCTTCGATTTCCGTGTATACACGCGGGTTTACTGCGAACAGTCGCGTCTGCCCTTGATTTTTCCTTTTTGTGGAAGATAATTGGTTGCTGGGTGAATTCTGATATTTCCTGAGTCTCCTTTGGCACTTCCTGAGTCTGTTTAGACCTATGTTTCTGACTAGAGACATTTTTTTTAGGCTAAATTTTTCTTTTTTAAGAAGGTTCTTGTCATGGCATTTTTTATTTTTGTTTGAGATTAGTGCATTAGAGTTCTTTTACCTTAGTGCTTTGCTTGAGTGTTGTTTCGGTGTGCTTGCAGAGTCTAGGGGTCGTAGAATCATTCTTTTGCTTTTTGCATCTCTTTTATTTTCAAAAAATCCAAAAACATTTGCTTATCATCATGCAT
>LPNX010332669.1:21049-50631 GCA_001517045.1 Pseudotsuga menziesii
TAATGGCTACGGCTTCATCTCAACCCGCCCAAACGGTGAATGTACTTTCTGTGCAATCGTCGGACCAGAAGGGTAACCAGCAGCCCAAACAGAATAGAAAAAAGGGTAAAAATAATTGTAAGGGTGGGAATAAGAATGAGAATGCTAACAATAATGACAAGAACGGTCGAAATGCTGGGGGGGACAAGCAAGCTAAACATAAGGTTAAGTTCCCTTGCAAGTTGTGTAAGGACAATCACCTCACTTACTTGTGCCCTCGTATTGAGGAAGCTTCAATATTCTTGGCACAGGGCCCAGCTGTGCTAACTAACCCTTTGCCGCATAATCAAAATATGAACTCGAAGTCCCATGAACAGTCTGATGATGATCATGATCCACCGGAGACTAGTGGTCGTGGGTGCATTAATATGGTCCGTGCTGCGAAAGTTGTGATGCATGCGAAAGATTATGGTTCGTCATAGCCCAGCCCAGGCAAAGAACCTGATCCACCAGGGTCCCCTTTGCTTATTGAGAAACCTGTGGATAAACCTAATATTGCACCTCACATTCCTAAGGGAGTCCTTAAGCGTTCAGGGCATAATCCAAATGCCCGAGCCACCCAGAATTATTCAGTTGTCAAGGATTTGGGCCATACTCCTTGTGCGATGTCTGCATTGGAAGTGCTTCAGAGTTGTCCTTCACAAAGGAAGGTGTTGCTTTCTTCCCTTGGTGTGAACGGTGATGATTCTTCCTCGATGATCAAATTTGAAACTGCAAGACTTCAGCCTCTCTTACCCTACTATGTATCTCTTTTGGTGCACATAGAATGTCTTAATATGACCGTCAAGCGCACTATGATTGACGAGGGCGTTTCTGCTTCTGTGATGTCTTTATCCTACTGGAATGGTCTGGGTTCCCCTGAGCTGTCTAAATCAGTGACCCTGTTAACTGTGTTCGATGGGAGATATTTTAGGCCACATGGTACCCTTCCTTCCCTTAAAGTCCATTTGGGAGGGAAGACTGTTGCGATAGAGGTTGAGGTGGTAAATGCGCCCCTTGACTACAATCTCTTGCTGGGTAGGAACTGGATGTACAACATGCAAGCCGTTGCTTCTTCCTTGTTCTGCGTTGTATGATTTCCACATAACGAGAAGATTGTAACGATTGATCAAATGGCATTCAAGAATCCGTCTGTTACCGCATCTTCAGGAGCTCCGATCCCGATCGTTGAACATTCTTAGCCGGCAATTGGGAGTGTGGGTGTAGGCATGTACCCATCCCTCATGCCAAAGCTTTAGTTGTCCTACACCGATCCTCATTATAGGATCTAGTTTCGATGAGGCTTTGACATCTACGAGATCGGTGTCTTTTCGCACGGTCATATGGAAGATCCATGGATTATTCCTGTACTGAGTACTTCAAGTGAGCCCGTTGTGACTAACGTGCCGTTTCCTATAGCTATGATTGCTTATCAAGCTAATCTGGAGTCTGCTGCAGAGCCTATTCCTTCCTCTTCACAGACAGAGGAGGAGGACCCTTATGTGCTGCCGGCATGGGCAGTACAATCGTCTCACGCGCACAACTACATTGATACGGTTTTCTCTTCAGATGAAGCTATTATTGAGGGTATGTCGGGAGTCGAGCCACCATGGGAGGAACTCCATCATAGATCGTATTTTCTTCCAGAGCTTTATCATTCAGAGCATGAGGATTTTAGGGCGGTTCTTAGTCAGAGATTTGGTAGTCCTGTGGTTCCATTAAGCTCTCCTGGTCCGATGGCTGATGGAAACATGGCGAACATATCTTCAACGATTCCTATCAACATCTCTCACAATCCTGGCATGGTAGAGAATGTCTATATTGGGGCAGAATGTTCCCATGCTAAGATTCTAGAATACACTGAGCTATTTAAGGAATTCTGTGATATTTTTGCTTGGTCTTATGACAAGATTCTAGGTATTGACCCTCGAATTGTCGAACACGAGATTAATACTTACCCAAATGCTAAGCCTGTTCGATAGCGTTTACGCGCGGTGAATCCTAGGAAAGCACCCGCCATTAAGGTAGAGATAGAGAAGCTATTGAAAGCTGGTTTCATCTATCCCATTCCCTTGATGGAGTGGGTTTCAAACCTTGTTTCGATGGATAAGAAGCAGGGAGCGATCCACATATGTACTGATTTCTATGATTTGAATCGTGCCTGTCCTAAGGACAACTTCGCCACACCATTTATTGATCATATTTTGGATGAGTGTGCGAGTAGCTAGGTGTTCTCCTTCATGGACGACTTTTCCGGGTATAATCAGATACAGATTAAAACTGAGGACCAACATAAGACTGCATTTATTTGTCCTTGGGGAACATTTGCATATCGGAAAATGCCTTTCAGCCTTAAAAACGCTGGAGCTACATTTCAGCGTGAAATGACTTTGATCTTCCACGATCTCAAGTCAATTATTGAAGTATTTTTGGATGACCTCGCTGCTCATTCTCGTATGAGAATGCGTCATCCCTATCACTTGAGATTGGTATTCAAAAGATGTCGGCACTATTCGGTTAGATTAAAACCTCATAAGTGCATCTTTTGCGTGAAGTCAGGTCGTTTGTTAGGATTCATCATTTCGAAAGAGGGTATAAGAGTCGACCCTTTGAAGGTTGAGGCAATACTTCAGTTGTCTCCCCCAAAAAATATTCATCATCTTCAATGTTTGCAAGGCATGGCAAACTTCTTATGAAGATTTGTTGTCAACTTTGCCAATTTGACTAGAGGCTTCATGTGTCTCTTGAAGAAGGATACTCCCTTTGATTGGGATGAGCGAGCCTAGGAGTCCTTTGATGCACTCAAGCGAGCCCTAGCGTCGGCCCCGGTGATTAGTCCCCCGGACTATGGCCGTGATTTCTTATTATATGTGGCCGCATATTTAGAGACGATTGGTATGGTTTTGGTTCAAGAGGATGAGGAGCTCCAAGAGCATGTCATATATTATCTAAGCTGGAACCTTATTGACGCAGAGATTCGTTATTCTCATGTCGAGAAGCTTGCTTTAGCTACTGTACATGCGGTTCAGTGGTTGAGACATTATATTCTCCTTCGCCAGACCTTGGTTGTGGCCCATGTCAATCCATTTCAATTCATCCTCACCCGAAGGATGATTGGGGGAAAATATAATAAATGGATTGTCATCTTGCAAGAATTTGATCTCAAGTTTGTTTCAGAAAAATCAAAGAAGTCTTTAATCTTTGCAGAGCTTATATCGGATTTCTCGAGTGAGGCCAAGGAGTTGGTTTGTGAAGATACGTTTGTCGATGAACACATCTTCTTAATCTCAACATTAGACCCATGGTATGGGGATATCATAATATATTTACAAACACTAAAGACCCCTACTCACCTCTCGCGAGATGAACGACGACGATTACGTCACGTCTCTAAGAACTACCTCATAGTGGACAATACTTTGTACCGCCGTGGGGTAGATTCCATTTTACGACGTTGTTTAACTCATGAGGAGGCTGAGGTAGTGCTGAATGATTGCCATGGAGGGGTGTGTGGTGGTCATTTATCTGGGCTTTCTACAGCTCAAAATATTTTAAGAGTGGGTTATTTCTGGCCGTCGATCTTTAAAGATTGTATTGATGCGATCAAGAGGTGCCACCCTTGCTAGGTGTTCGCATGTAATATGCACTCGAAACTTGCCCCGTTACATCCCATTATCATCATCGGTCCCTTCACGAAGTGGGGGCTCGATTTTATGGATTGCAACCCAGCTTCGGCTGGGGGGCACCATCATATTATAGTGGCTGTTGATTACTTCACGAAATGGGTTGAGGCTATGCCTACAGTAAAATCCGATGGTGAGACAGCCACTCACTTTGTGTTCAACCAAATTATTACTCGGTTCGGGATTCTGAAAGAGCTTGTCACTGACCATGGCTCGCACTTTCAAAACTGTATGATGGAAGTGTTGGCATCGAAGTTAGGGTATAAGCAAGAGCACTCCTCTTCTTACTACCCCCAAGTGAATGGACAAGTAGAGGCAGTGAATAAATCACTCAAATCTATTCTCCAACGAACCATCACATAAAGCAAGACGAATTGGCAGATTATGTTATACCCTGCTTTGTGGGCATATCGAACCACTGTTAAGACTGCCACTGGTTTTTCTCCATATCAACTTGTACATGGAGTGGAGTCAATATTGCCGGTTGATTGCGAGATTTCTTCGTTGAAGCTAGCTGTGGAACTCTTACCAAACACTTCACCTTTGGAGGAGCGTTTGGTTCACCTTGAGCAACTTGATAGGAAGCGTCGGGATGCCTTGGTGGCTCTAGAGGTTAATAAGCATCGCGTAAAGGCCCAATACGATAAGTCTATCCATCCAAGGGCGTTTAGTGAAGGAGACTTGGTCCTTTTGTGGGATCAACCGAAAGAACCCTTGGGGGTAGGGAAATTTAATCCTATGTGGCATGGTCCTTACATGGTCAAGCGTGTGTTAGAGAAGGGTGCCTATGAGTTAGTGGATTACGAAGGGACGGCCTTGGAGGAGCCTAGAAATGGGCTCTATCTTAAGAAATACTATGCATGATTTTCAGCCAAGGTTGCTTATTGTATATTATTGTACAGCTTTGCATAGTTAGGTATTTTTCTTATCGTGATCAGGTTTGTGATTAGTTTCCATTTCTTTTGGCAGATGTCAATGGAATCTTCCACCTACATAGGATTCACGGATGGTGCAAGCTATCACACTCAACACTCAGCCTCTGCTGCTTGGGTGATTTATACTCCTATGGGTCAAGTACTGTCTTCAGGAGGTGTATGTCTACGACCATATTCCAACAATGTTGCTGAATATAGCGTCGTTATTGAGCTTCTACGGGATGCCATTCTACATGGCATTCTATCTCTTGAGGTACGTCTTGATTCGGAGTTAGTAGTTGCACAGCTCAATGTTTTGTACCGTGTTAGAGATCTGACATTATTGAGAAGGTTCTTGCGTGTGAGATTGTTAGAATGGCAATTTGACAACATAACATATATACACATTCCAATAAATAATAATCAAGTTGCTGACTCATATGCTAACTACATGTTAGATTGGAATTTGTTTCATTCACAATAAATTAATCACAAACACAATTTTTACACATGTAAATAAATAAATCGATCACCATAAAACTTTTTATATACACATCAAAAATGTGATAATACATAGTGTCATGATACAAAATTGGGGCTTTTAAGCCACCATCATATAATACACGATCATACAAAATGTATACACTCGCAGGTGTCTAATCCTGTGGAGGAGGAGGAGGGTTGTGATCATGGAAGGTCACTACGGATCTAGCTAGCTGTCGGAATAAACGCACCCATGCACGCGGTACACCCACCACCTTCCGTTGCATGGCCTCAGGAAAGTCCTCGACTTGCGCCATGGGAACTCTATGAGTCAGTCTCACAAAGTTGGTATGAATGCTCTGGAGCGTTCGCTCCGCATCCACACCCGTGATGTCATCTCCTCTTCCCCTCTGTCTATGACGAGGGAAGCCCTCTGGCCGCCGTGGTCCCACATCTGCACACAAATGGTAGATGTCACTATGTATTGTCCCACAAAAACATGTCTTTTTGATTCCATATAATCAAGAAAACACAAAAAATTAAATAACTCAAAAAATTTAAAAAGAGTGAGGGTCAAGATTCGTTACCTATATCGCCATATGCCGATCCTGGTGGTAGCGGCATGTCTGGGTCCCCCCGCAAATCTATCCCTGCATAGGGGTAGTCATCGATGGCAACTATCTATCGTCGCCACCATGGAAAGGAGTCAGCTGGATATGGGTTGGCCACCCTACCACCCCCCAGTCTGTGCATAGCATCTTCCGAATGCCGTTGGGCCGGATCTTGAACCCCGTGGAGAGGAATGTCCACTCTAGGGCTCAATCCTGGAACACGCTCGAAGAAAAACATGCTCAAAAAACTGCTGAACCCAAAGTTCCGCACCCTTCCTGCCTTACACTCACTGAGCTGGTGTTTCATGTTGCTCAGTAGTGTAGTACTCTAGTCGTAAATAGTGGGTCTCATGCACTCCATTGCATAGAACATCAGAGGCCGCGAGGCCTGGTGGAGTGATGCCAAGCCAGCTATCCTGCCCAATGTCAATAATATGGCCTTTAGGCCTAGCACCTGTATAGCATTGGTAGGGACCTGACTCCCCACCTTCTTGGTGTCTGGATAACAGTACACTGCAATGTACTGGTCGATAGTCAGACCACCCCCTGGCCCACCACAGGAATGAAGGTTCACCACCTCCCCTTGTCTAGAAAGCCCTGTGATAAAGTATATGTCCTCTACCTCTATGGTGAGGGACATCCCATCAATATGGAAGGACTCCAAGTCTGGATCCCAATAGTCTACCAGCATCTGTAACAGTCTTGGTTTGGCCCTCAAACCACTAAGACACCAAAACTTGTAGAGTCTGCATGCACGTAAAGCTTGTTGAGCCATTAGGTCGGCCCTTACTGCTTCCTCTACTTCACCATGCTCACGCTCTCTCCACTCTAGGACCATCTTACACAAAAAATAGGAAATTTTCCCATTAGTTTATTGAAAAAACCATATGCACGGCCTCATACACGACTGTTTTCAAAACAACCGCATATGTACGCGGGTTCGAGGCCATTTTCCGCGTATATCTAGCCCTATACATAGAAAAAACTTTGATTTCCGCGTGGGCCGCAGTTCTCATATTGGGTTGGCCTAGAAACCTGATTAGACCATGGAAATTCATAAAAATTATATCAAAATGCAAGAGGAGAGCATGAGTAAATATAATTTCAGCCATCTTCAATGTTTGCAAGGCATGGCAAACTTCTTATGAAGATTTGTTGTCAACTTTGCCAATTTGACTAGAGGCTTCATGCGTCTCTTGAAGAAGGATACTCCCTTTTATTGGGATGAGCGAGCCTAGGAGTCCTTTGATGCACTCAAGCGAGCCCTAGAGTCGGCCCCGGTGATTAGTCCCCCGGACTATGGCCATGATTTCTTATTATATGTGGCCGCATATTTAGAGACGATTGGTATGGTTTTGGTTCAAGAGGATGAGGAGTTCCAAGAGCATGTCATATATTATCTGAGCCGGAACCTTATTGACGCAGAGATTCATTATTCTCATGTCGAGAAGCTTGCTTTAGCTACTGTACATGCGGTTCAGCGGTTGAGACATTATATTCTCCTTCGCCAAACCTTGGTTGTGGCCCATGTCAATCCATTTCAATTCGTCCTCACCCGAAGGATGATTGGGGGAAAATATAATAAATAGATTGTCATCCTGCAAGAATTTGATCTCAAGTTTGTTTCGGCAAAATCAAAGAAGTCTTTAATCTTTGCAGAGCTTATATCGGATTTCTCGAGTGAGGCCAAGGAGTTGGTTTGTGAAGATACGTTTGTCGATGAACACATCTTCTTAATCTCAACATTAGATCCATGGTATGGGGATATCATAATATATTTACAAACACTAAAGACCCCTACTCACCTCTCGCGAGATGAACGACGACGATTACGTCACATCTCTAAGAACTACCTCATAGTGGACAATACTTTGTACCGCCGTGGGGTAGATTCCATTTTACGATGTTGTTTAACTCATGAGGAGGCTGAGGTAGTGTTGAATGATTGCCACGGAGGGGCGTGTGGTGGTCATTTATTTGGGCTTTCTACAGCTCAAAATATTTTAAGAGCGGGTTATTTCTAGCCGTCGATCTTTAAAGATTGTATTGATGCGGTCAAGAGGTGCCACCCTTGCCAGGTGTTCACATGTAATATGCACTCGAAACTTGCCCCGTTACATCCCATTATCATCGCTGGTCCCTTCACGAAGTGGGGGCTCGATTTTATGGATTGCAACCCAGCTTCGGCTGGGGGGCACCATCATATTATAGTGGTTGTTGATTACTTCACGAAATGGGCTGAGGCTATGCCTACAGTAAAATCCGATGGTGAGACAGCCACTCACTTTGTGTTCAACCAAATTATTACTCGGTTCGGGATTCTGAAAGAGCTTGTCACTGACCATGGCTCGCACTTTCAAAACTGTATGATGGAAGTGTTGGCATCGAAGTTAGGGTATAAGCAAGAGCACTCCTCTTCTTACTACCCCCAAGCGAATGGACAAGTAGAGGTAGTGAATAAATCACTCAAATCTATTCTCCAACGAACCATCACATAAAGCAAGACGAATTGGCAGATTATGTTATACCCTGCTTTGTGGGCATATCGAACCATTGTTAAGACTGCCACTGGTTTTTCTCCATATCAACTTGTACATGGAGTGGAGTCAATATTGCCATTTGATTGCGAGATTCCTTCATTGAAGCTAGCTGTGGAACTCTTACCAAACACTTCACCTTTGGAGGAGCGTTTGGTTCACCTTGAGCAACTTGATGAGAAGCGTCGGGATGCCTTGGTGGCTCTAGAGGTTAATAAGCGTCGCGCAAAGGCCCAATACGATAAGTCTATCCATCCAAAGGCGTTTAGTGAAGGAGACTTGGTCCTTTTGTGGGATCAACCGAAAGAACCCTTGGGGGCAGGGAAATTTAATCCTATGTGGCGTGGTCCTTACATGGTCAAGCGTGTGTTAGAGAAGGGTGCCTATGAGTTAGTGGATTACGAAGGGACGGCCTTGGAGGAGCCTAGAAATGGGCTCTATCTTAAGAAATACTATGCATGATTTTCAGCCAAGGTTGCTTATTGTATATTATTGTACAGCTTTGCATAGTTAGGTATTTTTCTTATCGTGATCAGGTTTGTGATTAGTTTCCATTTCTTTTGGCAGATGTCAATGGAATCTTCCACCTGCATAGGATTCGCGGATGGTGCAAGCTATCACACTCAACACTCAGCCTCTGCTGCTTAGGTGATTTATACTCCTATGGGTCAAGTACTGTCTTCAGGAGGTGTATGTCTACGACCATCTTCCAACAATGTTGCTGAATATAGCGCCGTTATTGAGCTTCTACGGGATGCCATTCTACATGGCGTTCTATCTCTTGAGGTACATCTTGATTCGGAGTTAGTAGTTGCACAGCTCAATGTTTTGTACCATGTTAGAGATCTGACGTTATTGAGAAGGTTCTTGCGTGTGAGATTGTTAGAATGGAAATTTGACAACATAACATATATACACATTCCAAGAAATAATAATCAAGTTGCTGACTCATATGCTAACTACATGTTAGATTGGAATTTGTTTCATTCACAATAAATTAATCACAAACACAATTTTTACACATGTAAATAAATAAATCGATCACCATAAAATTTTTTATATACACATCAAAAATGTGATAATACATAGTGTCATGATACAAAATTGGGGCTTTTAAGCCACCATCATATAATACACGATCATACAAAATGTATACACTCGCAGGTGTCTAATACTGTGGAGGAGGAGGAGGGTTGTGATCATGGAAGGTCACTACGGATCTAGCTAGCTATCGGAATAAACGCACCCATGCGCGTGGTACACCCACCACCTGCCGCTGCATGGCCTCAGGAAAGTCCTCGACTTGCGCCATGGGAACTCTATGAGTCAGTCTCACAAAGTTGGTATGAATGCTCTGGATCCCAATAGTCTACCAGCATCTGTAACCGTCTTGGTTTGGCCCTCAAACCACTAAGACACCAAAACTTGTAGAGTCCGCATGCATGTAAAGCTTGTTGAGCCATTAAGTCGGCCCTTACTGCTTCCTCTACTTCACCATGCTCACGCTCTCTCCACTCTAGGACCATCCTGCACAAAAAATTGGAAATTTTCCCATTAGTTTATTGAAAAAACCATATGCACGGCCTCATACACGACTGTTTTCAAAACAAACGCATATGTACACGGGTTCGAGGCCATTTTCCGCGTATATCCAGCCCTATACACAGAAAAAACCTTGATTTCCACGTGGGCCGCAGTTCTCATATTGGGTTGGCCTAGAAACCTGATTAGACCATGGAAATTCATAAAAATTATATCAAAATGCAAGAGGAGAGCATGAGTAATTATAATTTCAGTGTCGTTTCAGCCATTGGATTGACCCATTCGTGCCGATCTCAGGTATCATGTCTAAATTGGCATATAGGTTAGGTTTCACCATCGTTTGCATTTTGCATGACCTTATGACCATCTCATCATGGCCTTGGGTACGAACCCACTCTATTATGTCACGGAACCTTCTTGCTGCTTTAGAAGTGGTATGATATAAGTGGTAGAGCTTTACCTTCCATGGGTACCCTAGTTAGAACCTTATTTGCATTTGGTGCCCATGCTAACGTTTTATCCTTTAGGGTGTGGGAGTCTGTTGTATAGTACTGCCATGACATTTCGCAAGAGCCTCATACTCCTCTTGATCTTATGCTGGCCTATTTCCCTCAGGACTCCCTTATGTCAAGTTGTGAATGCATTATCATGAGCTTTGCTTGCCTTATTGAGCTTTATTCCAGCTCCCATGACATTGCATTTCAGCCATATAGCCCGAGCTCGTCTCATGTCTAGCCATGCAGAGCCATTTTTTATATCCTTCGCAGCTTGATTCCCTTTTTACCGGGAGGGGATTTTCCCCCGAGTGTCGATATCCTACACATGTATCCTTGCATTGAGCATAGGTATGTTCCACCGCTTGGAACTAGTTTGTTTGCCCTTGTTACACTCGTCTCCTCCTAGTTTGTAACTATAAAGCTATTTTATTCTTTTTTCAAGCTTTTTAAATAACTGAAAAAGTCCAAAAAAATCAAAAAACCAAAAAGCCGGACAAGGAAAGATGTTATCTTTGGCAGCTATCGAGTCGTGTCGCCTTCGAACAGAGCACTGTATATCACATCCATCGGTTGGGTTATAGTTTGACTTTAGGAGCTGTACTTTTTTATCTGAGTTTATCTCCACCAACTGGTTAAGCTTCTAATCCCTATGGAGCCTCTGTCGATGCCTCCTGTGTCACAGAGATGTCCCAGTTTGTATATCAAGTCTATGCTGCCTTCATTTAGTCACCATACGCCGTTATGCTCTTGTTCGAAGGAAGTTGAAACCTGAGTCGGCCATTCCTCAGTTATCTTGACTTTGCATGTCGGCCATTCCCGGTACAGTTACTGGTTCGTGCACCTTATGATCGATTCCTTCCACATTATACAGCTTTGCTGAGTACCTCATGTTGGATGATGGGGGATGCCTTAATGCCCTCCTTCCAGCGGATTTCATCCCATCGACTTCAGATCATTTATTCTGGGATTGGAATCTAGAGTCATTTTGAGTGCCTTGAGACTTGCAGTCATCAGTGGCAGGTTCTCTCGCCATCGACAGTTATTGGGAATACATCAATGTCCCCTGATCGATGGATCCTCTCAAGTTTTCGACCTAAACACATTTATTCACACTTGTTAGTTTGCACTCTAGTACCTTGATTCCCATTTTCATTATCGGTGGGTGATCTCGCGTCTATGAATGGTATATATTTATGACCGGTAATCAGACGATGGACTACTATGTTCGACCTTGACACCTCTATTCGCATAGTAGGACATGTACTCATAGCAGTTTGTGTAGAAGACTTTCCAGATTTGTGGCATCTCTTATATGCTACCTCCTTGATTGTGCCAGTGTTCATGAGATTTCAGCTCTCGTGACTTGATTCCAATATATGTCAGACATTTCCAGCCACTATGGAGATCTTGATCTATTATATATCTTCAGCCATTTTGGAGATCATGGTCCTTTGTATATCTTCATCATGGAGATTCTGATCTATGTATATTGTACGTGGCGATGACCGCATATGTGATATCATTTTTCATTCCTATTCATGGCCATTATACTCTTATGTATCTAGGACTGCTATATGTATTTGCAGTTGTATGCAGAGTGTTATTATTGTACTATGCTGATAGGGTGGCTGGTCTTCCACTTGGGATCCTTCATCACTTCACTCCTGGGATGGACTTATAATGTATTTCAGCCATCGTATGACCCCTCTAACCTCACACATTAGGGGGCATCTGTTATAGCGGATTTCACCACTCCAGGTGAATCACACTTTGTATGGCCTTCCCCTATCCCGCTGCAGACTCCTTAGACCCTATGGACCACTTTTTGTCCTTTGATGTTTCCTTGATCATCCCTAAAAACATATGAAAAATGATACAAGCGACTTTTAAACCTATAAGTGTGTATATAGACGGGCTTGACCACTAAAACCGTGTACATCGGGATGTGTGCATAATCCAAATCCTTTTGGAGTTTTCCTTGACATGGATCTGACTCATTTGACTCCTAGCCTTCCCTATGCCTTGAGATCGCTCGGATTCGACCTTTCATTACCCCTTTGTAAAGCTATATAAGGAACCCCTTGGTACATTGAAGGCATAAGAGAGAATTGAGAGCAAAGAAACTATAGTCCATTGTTGCCGAAACTTATGCTTGAGTCTGCATCCCTTTGTCCCTTGGAGCACTTTTGTGTTCTTCCCAAGCTTTCCTTTTACTTGTGAGCTTGCTATCGAGAGATGGAGGATTGAAGTGGTGGAGGCCCAAGTGGGGGATTCAATTTCTCCGGTTCACAGACGTGTCGTCAGAGGTTGTATCTTGTAAAATCTGATTTATATTAATAGAAATATATTTTCCTGTCCAATAATGTGTGTTTGAATGCATATTTTATCCATGGGATTATGTCAAATGCTTATACATTATTGATTATATATGCTAGAATAGATCTAACACCATGATATATAGAATGCTTGTATTGTTTACTTGTTGTTGAGGAAGTAATATATCAATTCAAGCTGAAGTTGGAAAGCTCAACGGGGATCTACTTCAACCGTCCGGAATAAGGTACGAGGTCTGATGCTTTAGTGTTAGACATTTAATTTCTATTGCATATTGGAAAGGATTGATTTATGGAGTCAAGCTGTCTATTGTGGTACCCCAAGCCATAGGAATTTCTCTCCGTAACAGTGTGTGTGTTGTAAATAGAGAGGCTCGCTCTCTATTTATACTAGTTTTCGACTTGACATTAACTCACCGGGGCCAACTTCTCTAGGAGATTCTAATAACCCTAGTGCCCTACAACTGTGGGGAATTTTCCCCCTGATCAACAAGGAGGGTTAACCTCTATGACTTTACATGACTTGTTTACATTAATAATTCTCTCGATAGGAACATTAGGGACCAATCAAATGCAATCTATTAAATACACAAGTGAATACATTCCGAAGTTACAAATACATCAACACTCCCTCTTAACTAGGAAGGTATTCTCTCGACATAATTCATCAGCACAAGTCTTTGTCAATGGATCATCACTGGATCATCATCACTAGATCATCATCAATTCTGGATCATCACTGGACCATCACCAACACTGGATCACCACTAGATCATCATCATCACTGCTTCCGCTATCTCGAACAAATGGTGTTATCTCTCAATTCTACTCGTCACAGGAAGTTCTATAGAGCCAACCCTTTTTCATGCTAGTTGTAGGCCTAGCCTCCATGTAGGTCTTTATCTTCTTCAGCACTTATATCTGACCATAGGAGGAACACATCCAACAACCATGTTAGAAAGGTCCACCCAACACTCACATCCATCGGCATGGTAGGACACACCATATACCACACGAGGAAAGGCCCAGCACTCACATCTAACCGTGGGAGGAACACATACAACAACCATGTCAGAAAGGCTTTGCACTTACATCTGACCATGGGAGGAACACATCCAAGAACCATGTTGGAAGGGCTCTGTACTTACATCTGACCATGGGAGGAACCAATCCTACCACCATGTCAGAAGGGCTCTGCACTTACATATGACCATGGGAGGAACCAATCCTTCGACCATGTCAGAAGGGATCTGCACTTACATCCGACCATGGGAGGCCCGGCATACCACCATGTCGAAAAGGCTTACGGACTCATCACTTCCCCCTCGATCTAGAGAACACCAAGATTCTCCCTGAAGTACTCAAACTTCACTCTGGCCATTTCTAGCATAGAATCACATTAGGGTTGATTACGTCCAAAGATAACCTGCGAGCTTCGCCAAGATCGATTACATCCGAGGAAAACCTACAGGACCGTTTATGTCTGAGAAACCTACGAGCTTTGCCAAGATTTTATGCTCACACAACCTGTCTAACCAACTATGCTAGAACTCCATCTTTCAAGAGATCTCGATCTGGATCACAAACTGGAGATTCACTGCTCCTCTCTCCCAAGTAGCCGAGCAAGTGGCAACATATTTTTCCTTGACTGTACTCAGCACCATGCAGGACTCCTTCTTGCTAAAACACGAGATCACACCTGATCCCATACTAAAGCAGCACCCCGAAGTGATCCTCCTATCAATGTCACTGCCCAATCCAAATCCACATAACCCTCCAAGTTAATCTTATGATTTGTATCATACTTGAGCCCATACTCAATTGTACCCTTAAGGTACCTCAGAATATTCTTTGTAGCAATCAGGTGAATGTCTCGGATATGTCAGCAACTGGGTCAATGTGTTCATAGAAAAGAAAATACCTGGTCTCGTATTCGTCAAGTACATCAATGACCCAATCATCTATTGATACATCATAGCATCAACCTTATCTAATGAAGCAACACTCAATAGCTTTAGGTTCGATGCCATAGGTGTGGTCATGGCCTTGTAGTCCATCATCGTGAACCTCTTCAGGATCTCCACTGCATACTTCCCTTGTCCCAGGGAGATTCCATCCGTATTCTGCTACACCTCCATGCCTAGAAAGTAGTGCATCATATCCAAGTCCTTCATCTTGAACTCGACATCAAGTCTCCTTCTTGCAACTTTAATGAGTTCCTCTTTTCTGTCAGGAACAAGTCATCAACATATAATAGGAGCATCACTAGTCTTCAACCTTGAATTAAAGGTTGGAATCCGCTTTACTCTCAGTAAATCCTAGAGCCATCAGTAATTTGTCCATCCTATCATACCATGTCGAACCTCGAGATCTTATACAGTCACTCTCTGTGAAGCGGAGCATCATTCTCCCTCTACCTTTTGTACTCTATGTATTCTGTGTTGGAGTGACAAGAAGCTTCCTCTACTACTAATATTCTATGTATTCATCTAGGGTCACTAGATACTAAGATCCTCTATCTTGAAAACGTTCTTCCCGCACCCATTTGTGAGCTTCTTGTCATCCTCTATAGGCTTTCAACTTCAACCTTGTAGCAAAGGTTAAGATATTCATCACTCTAGGTGATATTCAAGCTCCTTATGTATGTGTTATCCCATGGGTGTCTTCTGAGCTCATACAAGGCATTCTTTAATTTGTACACATGAATCTCCCTATCATGTGTCTTAAGTTCCAGTGGTTGCATTTCTCTTAGTAGTCTATCCATTCTTTCCGTGAGAATCCTCGTGCTACAAATCTTGCCTTGTATCCCACGATGTCGCCATCTACTGCATGCTGGATTGTGTATATCCATATGGAATACATTACGGACTTCCCTTCAGGTCTCGATACTGCATCCTAGACATCATTCTTCTTGAACTGATATTCTCCTTCCCTTTCTTCTTGGATACTTCTTCATAGCTGGAAGGCTCTGCATCAATGATGTCGCTCAACAGTGTCACATAACTAGAGTGTCTCTGAGACCTCTTGAAGTCTCGTCATACGATTCTTCATTTTGGATAATTTCTTGAACTGTCGTGACTTGTTCTTTAGAAAGAACAAGTCTCATCCTTCTTTTCTTGTAGGATATTGTCCGCGATCTTTCCTACAAGTCAAATGCACCAATTGTATGGTTAGAAACATTTCATAAGGCATATTCATAATGGAAAATTCTTATGCATAAAGATGTAATCATGCAACTATTTTAGCCAATACAACATACATCCATATCTCACGGAAATTTTTTAGATGCCTTCCATCTCTACCAAGGCATCATTGAGATTGTGCATTAATCCAATATGTTAGCAAAGAGGTTTCATTCTAGATAAGTAGCAATGAAGAATTGTATAGCACCATGAGTTACTTACCCATCACATGCATATTAGTAGTATGCTGTCATTAATACAAACATTATATCATGCATAATACATCAAGTGAATATAAACAAATGCATAACAAAACAATATCATGAAATGACAATTGAATACTTATCTTTATTTGTTTTGTGGGTAGACTCCTTCTTTCAGCTTCACCATATTCTTCATTCATAATAGCATCATTTCTTATCCAAATGCTTAAGATGGATAAGAGGTTGTTCAAGAATTGAGTTCTTCATATTCCTCATTGCTTGAGGGATCTTCTTTGAATCGTGAGCGCTTGATCTTCAGTTTCTCCCATCTTCTCTTCTCTTATTTTGGGTAGAGCTTCATCTTGTGTGTTCTCTTCCCAAATTCTGCTAAAAGTAATCACTTCCTTCTGGAACACATCGCTCGAATGAATGAATCCCATGATCCTAGGAGGCCATTCAAGGTGGTTATCACAACTTCTGCATTCTCTACTTCTTCATCCACTGCTTCAAGTTATTTTTTTATTTGAGAGACCCTTCTAAAGTATGACTGTATGGTCTCTGCATTCTGGATCTTTACATTCTTTAACTGGTTTCTCAAAGTCATCTTCTGATTTATGTTTTCCCTTCAAATAGCTTGGTCAAGGAATCAAACATCTCTTTAGGTATCTTTAGGGAAGAAGCTTATGGTATAAGGTGATCCTTTATTGAATCAACAATGATCTTCTTGGACTTTACCAAGTTCTTCTTGTGTAAGGCTTTAGCCTCATCTCCCTATGGAACTAGAACCTCTCCACTTATGTAGGTGTCCAATTCATTTTATTCAAGAACCAGTGAAATCCTATACTTCCATGCTCAGAATTTTTCAACTTCAACAAGCTTTTCAGCAAGCTGGTGTGATAGGTCATTTTGAAATGAGAACCTCAAATGTAAATAGCAAAATATTAGATCTTACCAATTTGAGGTGTCTGTCCTGGTTCCGAATTTGGCTGATCTAGGGTTTGTCAGAGAAACCCTAATTTTCAAAACTTGGAATCTTTTAGTTCTTATTAAAAATAAATATGGGCCTCTTCAAGGTGAGTTGTCCAGTGTACTCCTTTTCTTAAAACAGTGGAGGGAATCTCCCGGAACAGGAAGCCCTAGTTTTCCAATTTCCTATGCAGAATTTCTTGATAGTATTTCTGCGGTATATCCAAAATTGATGCTCCTATCTATCTAAAATTTCATACTAAGGTAGCCTCATCTGTTCTCTTTCCAACACCATAGGTTAAAGCATAATTGGTTTCACCAATTGGGACTTATGATAGTTTTCCCAAGGTGACGTATTTCAGGACTGTTCAGCATAGCGAACTTGCACGGACTTTCACGTGTCACTGTTTCACCTTCGGGGTCTGAAACTTTTATCACATAAATAAAAGTCTATGCCCTATTTGGAACATCTTGCAAAATTTCATTTGGACCTTCGTAGCCCAAGATATATCAATTATCCCTAGGTATCTTGTTTAGGGATGAATCCTTGAAGAGGGTGGAACCCTGATTTGGAGGAATCATATCTCCCATAATATAGTGAATCTGAGGCTGAAATGTTTACACAAGGTACAACAGGCTTTTATATTTTTCCTGTGAAAATTTTGGCTCTTAAGCCTTCTTCAATCTCAAGATATAGCGAATGTACCAAAACTACCAGGTTTAGTATTTTAGGGTTTTTCAGGCCCGGAGTCAAATTAGGGTTTGACTTTCCCGGAGTTTTACTCAACCAAAAAATTTGACCTTGGTCTCGAAAATTCGATTTTGATGAGGAGAGAAATCCTATGCTGGGCTCACTCAAAAAGTTCCTCTTCTGTAAAAATCCCTAATTTCCCACAGCAAAAATTGAAAATGCCCAGAATTAGATTCCGCTTCGACAGAAAGATGTGCCCTTCAATGGAGAGTTATCCTAGCCTCCTTTTGATGATGATATATGGAGAGAGACCTAAAAAGTAAGAAGCCCTAGCTTCCATAACTTCAGAGTGTCTTCTTCTCAGGTTAGCTCTGATACCATGTTATATTTTTATCATTTAAACAATATGATCTTAGGATCTTATCTGAGAGAATAACATGCACATCAATCAATCACAAGAGACAATAGACACAAATATTTTCCCCGAGGAAACCATAAAGGAGAAAACCCCGCAACTTCCTCAGAGATAGAATGAGCACCAGTAGCAAAAGTGAAACCCAAAAAAATAAAGATGATCACAGTATCAGTGTTCGGAATAGCCACAGATTTCATTTTTAACATCGACGTTCCAGGTCCACAATAGGACTCATCATCAGGATGGTGTGAAGAAGAGTAGGTGATCTCAGTCTTGGTTATTAATAGTGAGTTGCAGAGATTATTATGAGAAAATGGTATGGTTTTAGGTTTTTTAATGCCGGTTAAGAATAGGTTTTGATTAGGTTTTGGTATTAATTATAAAAGTTTTAAATATTAATTTATTAATATTTTAATATAATTTATGTTTATAAATAATGTTATAATAGTCCAGTTTAATAATATGGATAATTCTATATTAATAATGTATAATAATGATTATTAAAGATGCAAATAAATTATGTAAAGTAGTTTTGTAATGTAGTTTAATTTTCAATTAAAAGTTTACAAACTAAGATTAGAAAGTGTCTAAAGTTTAGGTTTTCTAAAAATATAATAGTAATGCTAAAACTATTCAAAGGTTTAATTAACAATAAGTGGCAAAAAGTTAGTTGTACAAAAACAAATAGTTGTAAATATTTAGGGTAAAGGTTTTCTAAAAACTAAAGCCAAAAGGTTTTAAAGTGAAGTTGAATTTGAAATGTAAGGTTAAAAAGAACTAATAATATCAAAAGTTAGGAAAAAATATAAAGGTTTTAGGAGGAATATTAGAATTAATAGTCTTAGAGTTCCAAATTCGAAAGTGGTGTTATGTAATTATTAAAAACTATGCAAAGGAAAGGAGTTGTCTTAGTAGAGAATTTAGACAAGGTGAGAGCTGAGGATAATTAATGTCATCTATTGAGGTTTAGGAGGGGTGGGAGCCAACTGGTGCTAATTTCCATTCCTCCATCTCTGTTCAGATTGTTGGGGTGCTTTCTTATTTCTAGGGCCTCCCTAAGTTTTCTTTTAAAGTAGTGATTTTCGTTTGCTAAGATATTGGTGTCTTCAAGGCATAACTAGTGTCTCCTTTTATGGGAGTGTTCTGCTAGTGCTAAAGTTCGAGTACGCTCATTTCTTATGTCATCTTTGTGCTCTTTTAGTCTAGTGTTAAAGGAGCAGCCAGTTTCACCAATGTAGCAAAGCTCACAGGAGAAAGATATTTTGTAGACTCCTTTGCCTTGTTTGTGATCAATCGGGTCTTTGATGGGTCTCATTCTTTGCTTAATGGTTTGTATGGTTTTGAAATATGTGTTGATATCCTTTTTTTGGGAATTTTAGCAATCTTGTCGATGACCCCTTTTATATAGGGTAAGTAGGCTCTTTTGATAGGTTTATGTGTATTGTTAATATTCTCCGTCTCGTTGTTAATTGTCCTTGTGGTTCGAGTGTTGGTTTTAATCATGGTTCTTTTCAAAACATTCTTGATATCTTTAGATTTGTATCCTATGCTCTTGAAGATGTTGGTGAGGTGGTTGTTTTCTTCTTTCAGGTGTTCAGAGTCGGATATCCTAGAAGCCCTTATGGCTAAGGTGTTGAGGACACCTATATTTTGAGAAGGGTGGTGGTGGGATTCTTCCTGTAGGTAGCTTTTAGTGTGTGTTTTCTTTCTAAAGACTTTGTGTCCTAAAGTAACATCAACCCTCCTAGTTACTAAGACGTCTAGAAAGGGTATGCTTCCGTTTTCTTCTTCTTCCATGGTGAATTTTATGTCATCTGAACAGTTGTTAATAAATTAATATTAAAAAATTTAATAATTAATACCAAAACCTAATCAAAATATATTCTTAACCGACATTAAAAAACCTAAAACCATACCATTTTCTCATAATACTCTCTGCAATTCACTATTAATAACCAAGACCAAGATCACCTACTCTTCTTCACACCATCCTGATGACGAGTCATGTTGTGGACCCGAAATGTCAATGTTAAAAATGAAATCTGTGGCTATTTTGAACACCGATATTGTAAACATGCACCACAGAAACCTAACAACAGAGATTACATCCCTATACGAAAGGGAAATCTGGCAGCAAATTTGGTTATTGGAGAAGCTGAGGGTTAAAATACAAAGAAGAGCAGCCGATCTCACCTTTCTTAAGAACTGCAGAGACTTGAATTTAACCCCAACATTTGCTGTCATCAACCATCGAATGCGCAGCAAATGGAACATGAAGGAATTTGATAAACTTAATATGGAATTAGTGAAATTGGAAATAAAAAAGACTCGGTTCAATTTGGATCACCTGGAACATGACTCCCTCAAACTACACCTAAAACTCGTCGCTACTATCAGACATGACCTTTGGATGGCTGTCGATTCCAACGCAGCTCTCAAGGTGGAACACGAGTTGGGTAAAACCACAACCAAGCACCAACACAAACTTCTGAAGTTGCAATCTATGAAGAAACAACAATTCACTGGCACGCAGGTCACGATACAAGAGAACACTAACGTGCAAGATACTGAACTAGAACCAGCTTTGGATAAGAAATTGGTCAACCTGTCACAGCACGTGCTCACTGAAATAGAAGCCGACACCCTCCGAAAAGGACTGAACTTTTCCATAGCACCAAAGAACATCCCGACTGAAACCATCATTTGCGCAGTCATCCTTAGAACAACGAAACCACCGAGAAGTAACCTCTCTAAAGAAGAACATCTTGCCTTAAAAAATATTAGAAACAATGAGCACATAATCATAGTTAAAGCTAACAAAGGAGGTGCCACTATAATCATGGACAAATCAGAGTATAATCTTAAAATGGTTTACCATCTCACCACAAGTGGTCGCTACAGGAAGTTAGAAAGAAACCCCATTTCAAAAGTAATAAGAGAGGTTAAGAAAGCCATCAACAGCTCTAATCTTGACGATAAACTGAAGAAACGCTTAACTCCTTCTCAAGAAATCACCCCTAGGATCTATGGTCTTCCCAAAATCCATAAAGACGGTGTCCCCCTTAGACCCATCATCATCACTATAGGCTCCCCAACCTATGAACTTGCGAAGTATGTAGCCAAAATCCTAGGCCCCCTTGTAGGTAACTCAAACTCCTTTATCAAAGACTCTAGTGTTGAATTTTCATATGCGAAATCTAGATCATTAGTATTTCATTTCAATTTCATAACAAAAGCATATAAACAAGATCAATGAAAGATAGACAAGCATAACCATACAAAAAGAACACAAAGATTTATCCTGGGAAAACCCTAAAGGGAAAAACCCAGCAAAAGATTCCTTAATATAGATGCCCCAAAAGATAAAAGGTAAAACCAAAGGCTGATCAAAGACTGATCCTCCTCCTTCTCCAGCTACTTCTCTCTCCTCCACTAATGTGCTACACAAGTGAGAGTGTGTGTATCAAATGAGGAGCGCCAAACCTCTATTTATATTCATCCGTTCAGTTCAATAATTAAATCCGACATGTAGGCTCGAGTTAATCATGTAGTCTCGAGTTACACATGTAGGCTCAAGTAACCACATTGGGGTGCTAATGACCCACCTTTAAAATTAGAGGGGACTAGCTCATGACTTATTATTAGTTCTTCCGATTAGAAGCATCGGGGTACAAAGTAATACAAGTGGTTCTCCTGGTAGGACCATCGGGGACCACAAAAAGATACATATAGAATATTCTTCAAAGTTACAATATTTCAACACTCCCCCTTAACGAGAAGGGTATTCTACAACAACATCAACAACAACAATAGTGGGAGAGAGAGAGAGGACATCATCAACATCATCAGGGTAACACATCTATAAATCATTGGAATATTTTCAACATCATATAGTCTTCATCTTCAGTCTTCAACGACAGCAACTATTTGACCTTTCGATCAGCATCAACATCTTCAGTACTTTGACCTTTCGATCAGCAACAACTTCAGCACTTTGACCTTTCAAACAGCAACATATTCAGCACTTTGACCTTTCAATCAGTAGCATCTTCAGCACTTTGACCTTTCTATCAGCAGCAACATCATCATCATCATGATATTTCGATCAGAAACATCATCATCAGCACACTCTGATCTTTCGATCAAAAACATCATCATCAGCAACAACCAACATGATCCTTCCTTTCGGAATTACTGGATCATGGACAACACATCTGTGGTACTCAGATGATCCTTCCTTTTGGAATTATGGGATCAAGTCTTTGCAAAGCTACCAACATCTTGGACGATCCTTCCTTTCGGAATTACGGGATCAATTCCACTTACATCAATAGTTAATACAATCCTTCCTTTCAGAATTACGGGATGAAGATGATCCTTCCTTTCAGAATTACAGGATCAAATTGATCCTTCCTTTTCGAATTACGGGATCAAGTCCTCTTACATCAACATTTAAGATGATCCTTCCTTTTGGAATTACGGGATCAAGACGATCCTTCCTTTTGGAATTACGGGATCAAGTTGATCCTTCCTTTCAGAATTATGGGATCAAGTCCTCTTACATCAACATTTAAGATGACCCTTCCTTTCAGTATTACAGGATCAAGACGATCCTTCCTTTAGGAATTACGGGATCAAGTCGGTCCTTCCTTTTGGAATTACGGGATCAAGTCCTCTTACATCAACATTTAAGACGATCCTTCCTTTCGGAATTAAAGGATCAAGACGATCATTCCTTTTGTAATTATGGGATCAATTCGATCCTTCATTTCGGAATTACGGGATCAAGTCTGAGGATAATTAATCCTACCACGTTCTCGAGTACCGAAGTCACCGGATCCATTTTGAGCCGAAGTTCAAGGATGATACAATCCTACCACCTTCTTGATGACTGAAGTTCACCGGATCCGTTCTAAACTGAAGTTCAAGGATGATACAATCCTGCCACATTCTCGATGATCGAGGTCACTGGATCACTTCTGGACATATGTCCTGGGATGATACAATCCCTCTTCATTCTCGAGGACCGAGGTCCCCGGATCACTTTAGGGAAAGTGCATAGGGATGATACAATCCCACTACAACATCACTACTCCCCCTTTCGGGGAAGGTCTTTCCGAACAACACCAAGCTTGTCTCAAAAGTGTTTGAACTTTACCTGAGACAGAGGCTTTGTCAGCACATCATCATCTAAACCATCATCATCTACGTCTTCAGTATGTGAATACTGAACTATCACCATCTGTATCTCCAGTATGTGAATACTGAAAGCATCATCATCTATATCTTCAATATGGGAATACTAAAACATCATCATCTCTATATTCAGTATAGAAATACTGAATCACCATTATCTACATCTACAGTATGTAAATACTGAAACATCATCATCTGCATCTTATCTCGTATGTAGAAATATCGGATTTCTATGTGTTACAATGGAACACAGGGTTCTCTGTCATCATAACTCTGGTTATCACATAGAATCATTGTAGTATCCATCTTTAGGTCAAAGAGACATGATATCAGATTCCGAAGCCATATGGCTTCACAACTTAGCAGAGCAATCTGCTATGTATTTTGCTTCAGCTGTGCTAACAGAAACACTGGACTACTTCCTGCTAAACCATGAACTCATAGCAGACCCCAAACAAAAGCATCTACCTAATGTGCTTTTCATGTCTGAGATACTTCCATCCCAATCTGCATCTGTATAGCCATACAATCTGTAGTCATGGTTTCCATCATAGTATAGACCAAAGTCTATAGTCCCTTGCAGATATCTCATCACATGTTTTGCAGCTATTTGGTGAACACGTCTAGGTTGAACTAGATACTGACTCAAGGTGTTCACAACAAAACAAATGTCTGGTTTGGTATTTGTTAGATACATTTAACGACCCAATAATATGTCTGTATTGAGTCACATCTACTATCTCTGGTGAGTCATCAGCTAACAACTTCAAGTTGGAATCCATGGGTGTGGCCATGACTTTGTATTCCAACATATCGAATCTTTTCAATATCTCTACTGCATACTTTCCCTAGTTGAGAAAGATTCCTTCTAAATTTTTCCATACTTCTAGACCTAGGAAATAATGCATTAACCCAAGGTCTTTCATCTAAAATTCTTCAGCAAGCTTCTTCTTGCATTCTACAATCTGTTTCTCATTCCCTGTCAGGAATAGATTATCCACATACAGTAATAGTATGACATGTTCATCTTCTATAACCTTGAAGTAAAGTTTAGGATCGACTTTCATTAGGAAACTATCTATCCTTCCATACCAGGCTCTGGGAGCTTGCTTCATGCCATAAAGGGCCTTCTTCAACTTGCATACGTGAGTCCATCTGTCTTCAACTTCAATCACACCATTCAGAAAAGATGTTTTCACATCCATCTGGTGTAAGTCCCACTTCATCATGGATGCAAGTGCCATGATAGCTCTAATCAAAGTATACCATGCTTCTGGGGAAAATGTCTCTTCATAATTAGTTCCCTCTTTCTGATAGAAACCTCTAGCCACAAGTCTTTCCTTACTTCTATCTGCAACATATTTTATATTGCAAATCCATTTGGAAGATACCACATTCTTTCTTTTTGGTTTGAGTACTATATCCCAAACATCATTCTGGTATTCTTTCATCATAACATCTTCCATGAGTTCGTCTTGTCAAGTCATCAACATATCCTAGTCTTCTGCATTCAACCTTGAAGGTTGGAACCCACTTTACTCTTGGTAAAGTCTTGATCCATCAGGAAGCTATCCATCATGCCGTACCATGTCAAACTCAGATATCTTCTGTAGTCACTCCCCCTGAAGTGGAGTATCATCTTCCCTCTTCATTCTGTACAGGTGGTTCTATGCTTGATATATACTTGTCAATAGAGTATGTCATGTCATAGTCTATTCCTTGTGAGGCAAATCACGAACCTTGCTTTGTACACTTGTTCTTGTAGATCCATATGGAAGATACTACGTACTTCCCTTTATGTCTCGAAACCATATCGAATACATCATTCCTCATGATCAATTGTTACTCTTTGATCATAGCTTCTTTCATAGCCATGGTGGTCTTCATCCTTCGAGGTGGATCTACCGCTCTTTGAATCTCTTTCCTTCGTCATGATGTCTCTGACCCTGGGAGATTCAGATTCATGTTTATTGAATTGTCATCACTTGTTCTTCGGAACAAGTCTCATCCTTATTTTATTGTAGGTGGTTGTACAGGACCTTTCCTACAATTCAAATGCATCAGTTGCATGGTTAGAACTATTTCATAAAACATATGCATAACGACAAATTCTTATGCATCATGCAACTGTTTAGCCAACACAACATTCATCCATATCTCACTACTGTCAATAATGCAACCAGTCTATCATGCATAACACATCAACTGAATATAATCAAATGTATGTCAAAACAATATCATGAAATGACAATTGAATACTTATCTTTTATTCATTTCGTGGGTAGACTCCTTGATCCTTCTACTTCATCATCTTCTTCATTCATAACATCATCATTTCTTATCCAAATGATAAGATGGATAAGAGGTTCTTCAAGAATTGAGTTCTTCATATTCCTCATCGCTTGAGGGATCTTCTTTGAATGGTGAGAACTTGATCTTCAATTGCTCCCATCTTCTTCTTCTCTTTTTATAAGTCGAGCTTCTTCTTCTTCCCAGAGTTAGCTGAAAGTAATCACTTCCTTCTGGCACACATTCCTCGCATGAATGAATCCCATGATCCTGGGAGGCCATTCAAGGTGGCTATCACCACTTCTGCATTCTTCACTTCTTCTTTTACCTCTTCAATTTGTTTCTTAAGGTCATATTCTAATGTATGTTCTCCCTCTGGAATTGGAACCTCTCTACTCATGTAGGTGTCCAATTCATTTTCTTCAGAGAGATCAAATGCTTTCATGCTTGGAAGTTGTCAACTTTACCAAGCTTATCATCAAGCTGATGATAACCTCAAATGGAAATAGCAAAAGATTAGATCTTATCTATTTAAGGTGTCTGTCTTGGTTCTGGAGCTAGATGATCTAGGGTTTGTCAGAGAAACCCTAATTTTCAAAACTTGGAATCTTTCATATCTAATTGGATAGAAATATATATCTCTTCAAGCTCAACTGTCCAATGTACTCCTCTCAAACCCCAAAAATTCCGAAAAATTTAAAATTTTTAAAATAACATATAATCTTATTAAATGCAGTCATTAACTGTTTGATTAGTTTATGTTACCAGAATTCTAATTGAATGATCTTTTATTATACTTAAATTAAAGATGAGTTTCTTGTCAGTTACTGATTGTTTTCTGTTTGCAACCACAAGGGGAATTGCCATGACAGACTGGGCTTACTTAGCTTCCGAGCTAATGCAGCAGTTTTTCTTTCTCTTACAGATATCCAGGTAATGTTCGGGTCGCTGCTAACCAATCTTTAAAGTATTAGATAACAAATTGCTGTACCAAATCATTCAGTAAAAGTATATGCATACTAACCAGGTTTATCGAACTTTTAAAGGTAAGGCTTTTCCTATAATCTCTTTAAGATCTTACTGATAGGAAGTTGGAAATTATTAGAGAATAAGCTAGTTATTTTCCTTTATAGCATCAGCATTAAGTATCCCTATGTAGTACTGGATCATTTGATGAGTTTAATGAAATGAAAAAGTAGAAGTAAATAATATTTCTTATCTAGCACAGTAATTACAACTGGGTTTCCATATTCAGACCCTATTCTACTCATCCGTTGTTACTGCATCATGCCAAGTTTAAATTCATAATATGATTTGATCTGTAATTACAATTGTAAGGATCTGGAGTTAAAAATATCAATATATACTTTTTCTTACTTCCAGCAATTTACAAGGTTTACTGTCTAATACATGTCTTCTCTTACATTTAAGGTTTTGCATTGATTGGAAAACTACTTCTATTTCCATGATGTACAATTGAATAAAATCTATAAGCATCTTTAGAATTAGTTCTAGATTATTATGATTAAACCCATTTATGAGTTTCCAGACTATACTACCAACAAGAATGGTTATAATAGTTTTCATAAACTGCCTAACATACACTCAACTACACAATCCTTGTAAATCTTTGAGCATGAATATAACAAAAGTTTAATTGTTATCATAAAGAATCTAAGACTATTAAGGGATTGTTATTATGTTGGTAAAAACAAGTAAAAACAGACTAGAATAACCTTATTCCAAATTTGTGGGTTATATAGTTTGAATTCTACAAGTTAAAATCATATAAAGAGAAAATGACTAGTCGTTTACCATCTATGCAAGGCTATAGCAATAGGCATTATAGTTGTAGCATTGTAAACAACTATACCTAACATCACTACATTATCTTATAGACTTAAAAGAAATGATATATCTCTTGTTTTCACTTGAGACTAGGGTAAATGGCAATACAATGGTAAGTTTTATGCACAACTTATAACTTAACATTATACCCATATCCTTATAACTTTTATAATTAAAATCGAATCCTCTATGTCCAAAATACTTCAAGACTTAATCTTGAACGAGGTTTATAATGCAAAGTTTTAATATATAAAATGCAAGTATTAACATTTACAATGCATAGTATTTAGGGCATTATTCTAACGTTCAAGATTGTGAATTATGTGGCAGGTAAAAAGACCATAGTATATCGACCAAGTGGAATATCCATGCTATGATTTGTTTGGAAAACAATCGATGGCAGGTTCATCATGAAACATTAGAGTTTGACCCACCACATGAAAAATATTAAAGTACTTACGTGGTCACTCCAGAGCCATGCATTGGTGTTATAAAGTCGTTGACTCAACCCTAATTTTCCATTTCTCCCTCGCCTTCGGGCTTGGTCGCTCTGTGAACCCTCCTAGTCCAATTTTTGCTGTTGCACTGCTTGATAGCAGCTTCTATGCTGCTTCAGTCCTTCGTGCCCGTCTACTGCACTGTGTGGAAGTCTGTAGCTTGATGTTGGCGGCCATATGGTTGTTGAAAAACCTAGGGTTTTTCCCTTTGGCACCCTTGTCGACCTTGTTACGACGTGTGTGTATATTTCGACTTGATACTGTCAGTGTTTCCATTGTGGAAGGTATCCTTTGTTTTCTCCAGCTCGTTCTTCTCGGTGACGAAGGAAGGGTTTATGCTTCCTATGCTCGTGGTTATCAATCTATTTACAGTCGCTGCACTTCCTTCAAACTTGCCGGTAAGCTACAGTTTAAACTTTTCGTTTTCCATTTCACAAATATAGTTTAAACAATAATTGTTAAAGGTTTAATAAACTGTCCCTTCGCATTGCAGGTTGGGTCTTTTCTTGAGGAAAGGAAAATGCGAGTTTTCGGCTATTGACTTCTCCCCGGTAAGCCTGGTCTCAACCATGGTGTTCCTCCTTGCTGGTTTAATAGGGCTGTTAGTGAATGTCTTTGAGTAACGCGACTCTGGTGGTTACTTGGTTCCGTTCAGTCTTATCTAGCTGTAGGTTAAAATTATTTTTTAACAGGTTTAACCTCTGCGATAAGCATGGGTGTTACAGCTTAGCTGTCGTGTAAAAAGATAGTTTCCTTCTGGTTTTTAAATGTTGTAAATAAGGGAAGTACAGGGTTGTAACCTGTCTGCAAATGAGGTTACGACCTCGACTGCTTGCTTTCTTTACTGTACTCTTTGTGTATTTAGGGTTTTCACCCGAGATTTGATAATATAAATGTTTTATTATTTTACTGTATCTTCTAGCTTGTTTTACCATCTACAGTTTTAAATCTATGCAATGAACAGGAAATAATTAAATATGGGTTTTATAACAGCTTATCCTGTGGTTTATTATGTGGCCGTAGGTGAAAATATTGTCTTAACTCTTAGTATTTAATTTAATTGTGTAAACTGGATTTATAGGGTTCATCCCTAATTTTTACAGTTGAGATTAAGTTCAGTTTCTTAATATGCCATTATGAATTAAATTGTAAATTCTGTCTATAACTGTGAGTAAAATAAATGAATTAAACCATAATGGTTAAGCTCGATGTTTAAGCATTTTACCGTTATGTTATTTCTTTTGTTTAAAATAATATCTGGGTTATTTTACTATTGATAAACTCTTTATTTAATAAAGATACTATTAGGGTTATGTATTTTGATTTATCTATTATGTATTAACTTCTTAAGTTATATGTAGGGTTTATACCCTTATACCAACATCATAAGCGTTGATTCTACTTTCTTATATTATTGTTAGTCATGTTATAAAAACTGTGATTTATCTTGTTATAAAAAGAATTCTGGAGATAAGTACTCTCCAGCTTTTTGTTAAATAGCTTGTTATTGAGTTTTCTGAATTGGCTTTCAATTTCTGTAAACCTGTTGTACTCTTATTAACTTTTACTTTTGTCTGAAGTATTGTTTATTTACTTTGTAATACACAGAGTATAAATAGTTTATATATAAACCTTATTTATTAGTTCATCAAATATAAATAGTCTAAGTTTATAATT